>OZ030006.1:140110645-140710645 GCA_964023405.1 Apodemus agrarius
AAAAACCTATACTCAACACAACTGGAGAATCTGGAGGAAATGGACAATTTCCTCGACAGCTACCAAATACCAAAATTAAACCAGGATCAAATAGATCGTCTAAACAGACCCATAACCCGCAAAGAAATAGAAGGGGTCATAGACAGTCTTCCAACCAAAAAGAGCACAGGACCAGACGGTTTTAGTGCAGAATTCTATCAGACCTTCAAAGAAGTCCTGATACCAATACTCTTCAAATTATTCCACAAAATAGAAACTGAAGGAACACTACCCAACTCATTCTATGAAGCCACAATTACCCTGATACCAAAACCTCACAAAGATCCAACTAAGAAAGAGAACTACAGGCCAATTTCTCTTATGAATATCGATGCAAAAATACTAAACAAAATACTTGCCAACCGAATCCAAGAACACATCAAAACGATCATTCACCATGATCAAGTTGGCTTCATCCCAGGGATGCAGGGATGGTTCAATATACGGAAATCCATCAACGTAATCCACTACATAAACAAACTCAAAGAAAAAAACCACATGGTCATCTCATTAGATGCTGAAAAAGCATTTGACAAAATTCAGCATCCTTTCATGCTAAAAGTCCTAGAAAGAACAGGAATTCAAGGCCCATATCTAAACATAGTAAAAGCAATATACAGCAGACCAGTAGCCAACATTAAGGTAAACGGAGAAAAACTCGAAGCAATCCCTCTAAAATCAGGGACTAGACAAGGCTGTCCCCTCTCGCCATATCTCTTCAATATAGTACTTGAGGTACTAGCTAGAGCAATTCGACAACAGAGGGAAGTCAAAGGGATACAAATCGGAAAGGAAGAAGTCAAACTATCACTATTTGCAGATGATATGATAGTTTACTTAAGTGACCCAAAAACCTCCACCAGAGAACTCCTGCAACTGATAAACAACTTCAGCAAAGTGGCTGGCTATAAAATCAACTCAAGTAAATCAGTAGCCTTCCTATACGCGAAGGATAAGCAGGCCGAGAAAGAAATTAGGGAAATGACACCCTTCACAACAGCCACAAATGATATAAAGTATCTTGGAGTGACGCTAACCAAACATGTGAAAGATTTATACGACAAAAACTTCAGGTCTCTGAAGAGGGAAATTGAAGAAGACATCAGAAAATGGGAAAATCTTCCATGCTCGTGGGTTGGCAGGACTAATATAGTCAAAATGGCAATCTTGCCCAAAGCAATATACAGATTCAATGCAATTCCCATCAAAATCCCAACTCAGTTCTTCATAGAGCTAGAAAGAGCAATTCTCAAATTCATCTGGAATAACAAAAAACCCAGAATAGCTAAAACTATCATCAACAGCAAAAGAACTTCTGGGGGAATCAATATCCCGGACCTCAAGCAATATTACAGAGCAGTGGTATTAAAAACTGCATGGTATTGGTTCAGTGACAGGGAAGCGGATCAATGGAATAGGATCGAAGACCCAGAATTGAACCCACACATCTATGGCCAATTGATCTTCGACAAAGGAGCTGAAAACATCCAGTGGAAAAAAGATAGCCTTTTCAACAGATGGTGCTGGCTCAACTGGAGGTCAACATGCAGAAGAATGAGAATTGATCCACTCTTATCTCCTTGCACTAAGCTCAACTCCAAGTGGATCAAAGACCTCCACATAAAACCAGACACACTAAAACTAATAGAAAAGAAACTGGGGAAGACCCTTGAGGACATTGGCTCAGGGTAAAAATTCCTGAACAGAACACCAATTGCTTATGCTCTAAGAGCAAGAATAGACAAATGGGACCTCATAAAACTACAAAGTTTCTGTAAGGCAAAAGACACTGTCAAAAGGATAAATCGGCAACCAACAAATTGGGAAAAAATCTTCACCAACCCCACATCCGACAGAGGGCTAATCTCCAATGTATACAAAGAACTCAAGAGGTTAGACCCCAGAAAACCAAATAACCCTATCCAAAAATGGGGTACAGAGCTAAACAGAGTCTTTTCACCTGAAGAAATTCGGATGGCTGAGAAACACCTTAAAAAATGTTCAACATCACTAGTCATTAGGGAAATGCAAATTAAAACAACCCTGAGATTTCACCTCACACCAGTCAGAATGGCTAAGATTAAAAACTCAGAAGACATCAGGTGTTGGCGAGGATGTGGAGAAAAAGGAACACTCCTCCACTGCTGGTGGGAATGCAAGGTGGTACAACCACTCTGGAAATCAGTATGGCGGTTCCTCAGAAAACTGGGCGTGATACTTCCGGAGGACCCAGCCATACCACTCCTGGGAATATACCCAGAAGATTCACCAGCATGCAATAAGGATACATGCTCCACTATGTTCATAGCAGCTTTATATATAATAGCCAGAAGCTGGAAAGAACCCAGATGTCCCTCAACAGAAGAATGGATACAAAAAATGTGGTATATATACACAATGGAGTACTATACAGCCATTAGAAACAATGAATTCATGAAATTCTTAGAGAAATGGATGGAGCTGGAGAATGTCATACTAAGTGAGGTGACCCAGTCTCAAAAGAATACCCATGGTATACAGTCACTGATAAGTGGATATTAGCCTAGAAGCTTAGAACACCAAAGACACAAATCACATATCAAGTGATGTCTCACAAGAAGAAAGGAGTGGACACTGGTGCTAGAATGGACCAAAACATCATTGTGGGAGAGTACAAGAACAGTAAAGTGGGAGGGGGTGGATGCGGGAGCAGGGTGAGGGAAAAGGACATGTGGGACCTTTGGGGGTGGGGAACCAGAAAAAGGGAAATGAATTGTAAATATAGAATATATACAATAAAAAAAAATTTGATGTCAGGCTGGAGATATGGCTCAGCGGTTAAGAGCACTGACTGCTCTTCCAGAGGCCCTGAGTTCAAATTCCAGCAACCACATGGTGGCTCACAACCATCTGTAATGAGATCTGATGCCCTCTTCTGGGGTGTCTGGAAACAGCTATAGTGTACTCACATATAATAAATAAATAAGTCTTTAAAAAAAATGTTGCACATTTGTATTTGTGTTTCGAGATCAACATCTTGGATAGGATAACCTATCAGCAGCTCATCCCTGGAGAAGATTGATTCTCCCTTTCATATCAGCCAGGATTGCTTACAGTTCTCCTTTGTGGTGTGACATTATGATGGTTTCCACCACCATCTTGAGTTACTAGTGTTGTCATTCACAACATCTTGTATAGGAAACTCTCCCATTAAGATTTGACATGTAGAAATTTTTCATGTATAGACTTGCTACTCCTATGGCTTTTATACTGTTTCTGACATAACTTCTGTAATTTCTTCTGATCATTAAGCCTAATGATTGAATTGTAGATTTATCAATTTGAGATAGGCACTTTGCAAACATTCATTCTCTGCATTTTGACCAGGTGTGAATTTCTACAACAGGCTTGAGCCACTGCAAAAGGCAGCATCTTTGGTAAACAGAAAGGCAGTTTCGAATTATGCTACATTAGGAATTTCATAGTAGTAGGTTCTCTTCTCATATCTAGTACCTTATCAGCCAGATCACATATGCATACTTATTAGGGGATACATAAGCATCCCTGTCCACAGAGAGAAAGTATTATTATTATCAGTAGTATTGGTGGTGGGGATAGTAGTAGTGGTTGTAGAAGAAGTAATAGTAATAGTTGTAACTGTTGTTGTTTTTTAATCATTTTCACAGGGAAAATTCTTCTGTCAGTTGCTTTCTTGCAGCACTTAAAAAAGATTAATTTGTGCATCTTGTTTAAAGGAAAAGTACTCAGAAATCAAAGCCCAACTTTCAATCTTCACTTACTGTTTTAGTCATGTCTTCTCTGGTTAGCCCATCGCCTTATTTGTACAATAATAGTCATGATCATAATACTGGTTTCCTAATTTGCCTTAAAAATTTCTCGCTGTGTAAGATGACTAGACTGAATTTTGATTATTCAAAACTTACTTGAATGTCAATTTTGCTAAAATATTAATCAAATAATTGAAAGTGTTTCAATACTTGAGCTGTGCATAGCAAATGATGTATAGAAATTATTGCATCAGAAATTAGGATGTTGAGGGAACTAAAACCAAGCTGAATGTCTTTGATGTAATGACCAATGACTTTGTATCTATCTCTCTGACATTTTACCATGCAATGAACAATGTTTTGTAAACACCATAAAATATTGTTATTGAAATTTCAGAGACTGAGACATCTTGAGCTATAGATTTTTATTCTGTACAGCTTTCTAGTTTCCTATAAATTGCTAATGCCCCAAGTTTGTGAATTTTTCTGTCTGAAATGGATTATGCATAAGCATACTTTGAGAAGTAGAATGTAAGGATATTTAGACTTGCCAATTCTTATTTTATCTATACTACCAGAGATGTGTAATCTAGATATTATAGACAGCACATAGCCAACACCTGCAGCCAGGTTAAATGTTATTTGGAATTTGAACACTTTGAAATATAATCAACACTCTCTCTACAAGACACAGATAAATCAAATAGAATCAATGCTAGTTATCACACATGACTCTCAGGGAAAATGAAAATGGAGAAATGTGCCTGGACTGCTTCTATGTGTTTTCAATTACCTATAACAGTAGAAGAATCTCCCAATGAACAGTTTAACATACTGACATATTTTATTTAGTAATACAAAACCAGAGCTGTTGTATAATTTAAAACATTTACCGTTTAATCCATGTCCTTGATTATTTACAATGTTCTTATTGAAGAAAATACATGTGGCAAAATTCTTCAACAAATTATTTCTTTGATTTTCACCTAAACTAAAGATTGACAACTAACCTTAGACCTCCATTCATCTCTTCCTCTCTCTGTTTTCCTCTTTGTAAAATTAAAGACAGTACCAGTTACCTACCCCACCAGAAACCTGATGCAAACTTAAGTTGTGCTAAATTGTAAAGCCTCAACCTATTAAGAAGTAAGGAATGAAACTTTCTATACTTTCAATCAACTTATTTTTCAGTTGGGAAATATATCAGGAGTTATCTAGGAAAAAAAAGTTTTCTAGAGAATGGTGGCCAGGTAACTAAGAATTCTGAACTCACAGAAGAAACTAAATAAATACATGAGATTAATTTCCATGTGTCAATTCTACATTAATTTCCCTTAATACTATCTCTTTTTTCTTTCAAAAACTTCTGACTTTAAGTGTGCAAAATTAATATAAAATACTGGCACTGTCTTCAGTTGCCTCTACAGTGTTTTATCTTATATTCATGTACTGAGAGCAGAGATGATACTTTTGTTTTGATTTACAGAGTCATAGTCATCTTTAAAAAACAGGACTAGAAATTATACATACATACATACATACATATATATATATATGTATATATATACATATATATATATGTATATATATATGTGTGTGTGTGTGTGTGTGTGTGTGTGTGTGTATTTATATACATATACTCAACCAGAATTCCTGAATTTCTAAATTCACAGTTTGAATTCTCACTGTTGAGGCTATCTGTAGTTTTCGATACACTTACTCAGCAGGCCATCAGTTTTCTTCACTGGTTTGAAATCTGCTCAGAAACTGATGTTTATAAATAGGGGCAAGAAGAATGAATTGGTAATATCAAAGTGAAAAAACAAGGGCACCCTGGATAATGATGTGTGTGTATGTGTGTTTAAGTGTGTGTGTGTGTGTGTGTGTGTGTGTGTGTGTGTGTGTATAGCCCTGGAATTCAAACCTAAGTTCTTGCATATACTAGGTAAGCAGTCTTAACTAAAACACATCTATACCATAAACATATATATTTAATAACCATATAACTTAATAACTATATATGATTTATTTAATAATAATATATACATATATTGAAGAACTAGGAATCAGATGTACTATGTTCTTTTCACAATACTAAAAATAATTTTTTTCTGTGTGAATTCTTTAGAACTAGTGTCAGGAGGAATCACCATCATCTTGTAATTCATATCTGCCTTGTCCATTACCAACTGTAAGTCCCATCTAGTGGCTGCTCTACCACTCCTTTACCTAGGAAAAGGAAAAGCACAAAGATCAGAGAGGAGTTTTCAGTTTCAATGTTTTAAAGAAAATGTCTCTGGGTTCACATCCCAAGGGAAGAGCATAGGGTTTTGTGTTTTTTTGCTTACCTTTTGGTATCTGGCAAAGACAACCAAAGAATAAATCCAAAGTGGTCCCCAGCTTGAAAGTCATACTGATGTACAGTTTGGGGTGCATAAGTGTATGTACAGCATGGTGCCCTGGGATGTAAATGTGAACCTGAATTCACTGTAGGCAACAGAGGAGGCAGTAAAATACAAGCTCCCTGAGGACTCATTATTCTAGGCAAAGATTACCCAGATAGAGTGTGGCAGAGCTGGACATAGCACAGACCAAAGAGTCCCAGCACAAAGTTCCCACATTCTGAAGCCTAGCCAGTTTAAAAAACTTGGCACATCTACTTAACCATAGTAACAAAAATTACTTGTAAAGTCAGTGATCTCATTAATACAATGCTATGTTTGGAACTATAGGTTACTCTATGCTGCTCTGTTTGTCAGTTTCAGGGAAGCTGAATCCACTTATCCACAGAAATGGGGGAAGAGTTGGGGTTTCACCACCATCTGTATGGGCTTGCTGACTCTGGGACACATCCCTTTACTGTAAGTAAGCTCTAATTTATAGCATGGCTTAGTCAACCAAACAACTGTGGACAGCAGCCCTGACTGCTGAGTACTCTCTCTTCACAGCACTCAGGCATCCTGGGTGGCAGTGGAAAGCTACCCTGTCCAGTTTGGAAGACAACCTTTCGGAAACCCATTGTGTATGTCACAGTGATGTATTACCTTATCCAAGAGATGGAGCTCTGTCAGCACAGGCAGTTGCTGAAAGGCAAAGCTATTTCTTTTGAAGGTACAGGAGAAGGCAAATTTAATTTCTTCCTGGAGAGAATGTTACCAGCACCATTGGTAAGCACCTAGGATTTATACTGAAACTTGGCTGTGTCTTCATAAGTGCTCCTGGAAGAAAGAGATGATTTATGACCAAAGAACTAGTATTATCCTTTAGGGAATTCATTTCATTTGTGAAGAGAAAAGATATTTAAGCAAGGGAATTGCTAGTTTAGTTGATGAGCAGAAAACCTCTCCTGCCATTTGGCTGTAATGAAAAAAAAAAAAAGAAAGAAAGTAAACTGGATTTAAAAATAATTTTGTGATTTCTGTACCAGAGGGTGAAGAGTAAAAAGAACATTTCCCAAAACAAAAACCATTCATGAGGTTTCCCTCCCCACAATGACAAATACTCAGTTACAGAGAATATATTTAATCTCATGTTCCTTAATAAATATCGAGTTTTGGATAAACCAATAATCTTGCATAAAATTAGAAATATTAAATACATGCCCTCAAGCGAAGGAAATTATTCAGTTTTTGTTTTATTTTGGAATAACAAGTAATTTATTTTATTGGGACATAGTAAATATGCAAAATGTAGCTTGAGTTAAGCAAGTTCATTAAATAAAATAGAAAATAAATGGAAATATCTTTGTCATTCTTACTAATAACAATAAATTAGAGTATTTATGAAGATGCTTTGGATAAGTATGTTTACAATTTGGTACATAATCATAGAAGCTTGGCTTCTGATTAAGAAATTTGTGTGAGTGTTGTGTGTGTCTCTGTGTGTGGGGTGTCTATAGACACATGCTTGTGAAGGACAGAAGCCCACACTTGATATGGTTCCTGAGTGCTGTTCACAACATATATATGTACACACACACACATATATATGTACACAAACATGTTCAAATGCATATATACATACATATGTACATATATATATATATATATATATATATATAGGTGTGTGTTAAGAGAAACAGATTTTATATATACATATATATACACACATATATGTATATGTGCTTGTGTACATATATATGCATATATGTATATAAAATCTGTGTTTCTATGAATATGTGTATTAGCTCACCACAGAGGCCACAAAGTGTCAGATTCCCTGGAGTTAGAGTTACATTGTTTTTAAGCCACCCAATAAGAATTCTGAGAATGGAATTCTAATTCTCTACAAGAACAATAGTCTTCTTAGTTCTTTATCTATCTCTTGAATCTCCTCACATTCTTTTTATGCCCAAGAATCTCTCATTGCCTGGAGATGAACTAGGACAGGCGGTCTGGACTCAAGCATTTATGTGTCTCTATTGGGCCAATGTTGTTATAACAAGTAAACACTAAACTTTGTACATAGATTCTAAGGACCAAACTCATGACTTCTTCTTGTGTATCAAGAACTTATTGGCTCCACTGAACTATCTACCCAACCTCCAAGGGAATATTTCTCTATGCCTTTAATTTGTTGGCTAATATGTTAGCTCTCCCTCATGCCAGATTCTATAGTCAGTCCTTGGGAGAGCACATAGAAGCTACAGAAAGATGAACCCTGTCTCTGTCACTATCTTGTCCCTATAAGTCCATATCCTATTATATCTCTATTCTTCTGGTGGAAGAAGTTGCTGTTTTGCAATCTCTATTTTCTAACATTTTCTTAAGTTGTACCCTATTTTGTTCCCTTAATTAAATGCCATATTTTAAAATTTTTAATTCATCCAATGTAGCACCATTTGTTCTGTATTATTATTATTATTATTATTATTATTATTAAATTTATTTATTTATTCATATTACAATACAATACCAGTCCTTCCAATCCTTCCCATAACTCCTTATGCAAGTCCTCCCCTCCATTCCTCTTAGAACAGGAAGCCCCCCTTCTGGTTCTCAAATCCCTCATGACCCATCACCCTGTACAACAAGTTGCTATGGGACTAAGAACATCCCCTTCCACTGATGCCAGACAAGGCTGTCCTGCACACTAAGGAGTGTGGCATTCACAGGCAAGCAAGAGGCTCAGTGACCTCCAGTTGTTCGGGGGACCTGCATGAAGAGCAAACTGCTCATCTGCAACATATGTGAAGGGGGCCTAGGTACAGCTAGGGCTCGCAGGCTAGTTGGTGATTCAGCCTCTGGGAGCCCTGAAGGGTCAAGGTTAGTTCACACTTTTGGTCTTCCTGTGAAGTCTCTGTCCTCTTTAGGTCAGAGGACAGAGACTTGTCCCCAACTCTACTCTAAGAGTTCTTGAGCTCCATCTAATATTTGGGTGTGGATATCTGCATCTTTTCCCATTGGTTGTTGAGTGGAGCCACTCAGAGGATATTTATGCTAGTTCCAGTCTAGAAGCACAAGGGAATATCATTAATAGTGTTGGAAATTGGTTCTTCCCCATGGGCTAGGTCTCAATTTGTGGCAGCCATTGGGTGGCATTTCCTCAGATTCTGCTCTATCTTTGTCGACACACATCTTGTAGGCAGAACAAATTTAAATGGAAGGCTATCTGGATGGGTTGTTGTCCTTTCCCTTCCACTGGGAGTCCTGTCTAGCTTTCAGATCCACATCCTTCACTGCTAGGAATCTCAGATAGAGTCCCCCACTTAGGTTCTTTGGGGGCCTCTCTCCATCCCAGGTCTCTGACATATCCTAGAGATTGCACCTGCACCCCAGCCAAACTCCCTTCTCTCTCCTCTGCTCTCCCTACATTTGGTGCCCTACCAACCTATTCTCCTCTTTACAACCTATTCATATTATGTTTTCTGTTTGGAAAGTTCTGTTTCAGTGTAATTCTGAGCAAAACAAGACTTATGATTGAAACCTGCTTTTTATTTAAATTTTCTATATTCTTTGTTTACATTCCGAATGCTTTCCCCTTTCCCAGTTACCCCTCACCATATGTCCCATAAGTCCTCTTCATTCCACCCATTCCCCAATCACCCCCTCCCATTTCTCTGTTCTGGTACTCCCCTACAATACTGGATCAAGTCTTTTCAGGTCCAAGGCCCTTTCCTCCCTTCTTCTTGGAAATCATATGATTAGCTAATTGTGTCTTCAGTATTCAGAGCTTCTGGGTTAATTAATATCCACTCATCAGTGATTGCATTTCATGTGTATTCTTTTGTGATTGGGATAGCTCACTTAGGATGATATTTTCCAGTTCCAAACATTTGCCTACAAATTTCATGAATTCATTGTTTTTAATTGCTGAGTAGTATTCCATTGTATAAATATACCAAATTTTCTGTATCAATTCTTCCATTTAAGGACATCTAGGTTCTTTCCAGCTTCTGGCTGTTATAAACAAGGCTTCTATGAACATAGTGGAGCATGTGTCCTTGCTGCCTACAGGAGAATCCTCTGGGTATATGCCCAGGAGTGGTGCGGCAGGGTCCTGGGGAAGTGTCATGCCCAAATTTCTTAGGAACCACCAGACTGATTTCCATAGTGGTTATACCATCTTGTAATCCCACCAGCAGTGGAGGAGTGTTCCTCTTTCTTCACATACTTGCCAACACCTGCTGTCTCCTGAGTGTTTATTCTTAGCCATTCTGACTGGTATGAGGTGAAATCTCAGGGTTGTTTTGATTTGCATTTCCCTAATGACTAATGATGTTGAACATTTCTTAAGGTGCTTCTCAGCCATCTGAATTTCTTCTGGTGAAAATTCTTTGTTTAGCTCTGTACCCCATTTTTAATAGGGTTATTTGGTTCTCTGCGGTTTAATTTCTTGAGTTTTTTGTATATATTGGATATTAGCCCTCTTTTGGATGTGGGGTTTGTGAAGATCTTTCCCCCAATTTGTTGGTTGCTGTTTTGTCCTTCTGACAGTGTCCTTTGCCTTACAGAAACTTTGCAATTTTATGAGGTCCCATTTGTTAATTCTTGGTCTTAGAGCATAAGGTATTGGTGTTTTGTTCAGGAACTTTCCCCCTGTGCCCATATCCTCAAGGGTCTTCCCCAGTTTCTTTTCTATTAATTTCAGTGTGTCTAGTTTAAGTGGAGGTCCTTAATCCACTAGGAGTTGAGCTTAGTACGAGGAGATAGGAGTGGATCAATTTGCATTATTCTGCATGCTGACCTCCAGTTAAACCAGCACCATTTGTTGAAAAGGCTATCTTTTTTTCCACTGGATGTTTGTAGCTCCATGAACCATACAAAGAATCAACAAAACCAGGAGCTGATTCTTTGAGAAAATCAACAAGATGGATAAACCCTTCACCAGACTAACCAAAGGGCACAGAGACAGTATCCAAATTAACAAAATTAGAAATGAAAGAAAGATATAATAACAGAAACAGAGGAAATCTAAAAAATAATCACATCCTACTACAAAAGTCTATATTCAACACAACTGGAAAATCTGGAGAAAATGGACAATTTTCTAGACAGATACCAAATACAAAAATTAAATCAGGATCAAATAGATCAACTATACAGTCCCATAACCTCTAAAGAAATAGAAGGGGTCATAGAAATTTTTCCATCCAAAAAAAAGCAGAGCACCAAATGGATTCAGTGCAGAATTATATCAGACCTTCAAAGAAGAACTAACACCAATACTCTTCAAACTATTCCACAAAATAGAAACAGAAGGAACTCTACCCAACTCATTCTATGAAGTCACAATTACCCTTATAACAAAACTACACAAAGATCCAACAACGAAAGAGAATTTCAGGCCAATTTCTCTTATTAATATCGATGCAAAGATACTAAATAAATTTCTTGTCAACTGAATCCAAGAACACATCAAAATGATCATTCACCATGATCAAGTAGGCTTCATCCCAGGGATGCAAGGCTGGTTCAATATACAGAAATCCATCAATGTAATTCACTACATAAACAAACTCAAAGAAAAAAACACATGATCATTACATTAGATGCTGAAAAAGCATTTGACCAAATTCAGCATCCTTTCATGCTAAACATCTTAGAAAGAACAGGAATTCAAGGCCCATACCTAAACATAGTAAAAGCAATTTACAGCAAACTGGTATAACATCAAACTAAATGGAGAGAAACTTGAAGCAATCCCACAAAAATCAGGGACTAGACAAGGCTGCCTTCTCTCTCATTATTTTTTCAATATAATACTTGAAGTTCTAGCCAGAGCAATTAGACAACATAAGGAGGTCAAAGGGATACAAATTGGAAAGGAAGAATTCAAACTATCAGTATTTGCAGACAATAAGATAGTATACTTAAGTGACCCCAAAAACTCCACCAGAGAACACCTACAGCTGATAAACAACTTCAGCAAAGTGGCTGGTTATAAAATAAACTCAAGCAAATCAGTAGCATTCCTATATTCAAAGGATAAGCAGTCTGAGAAAGAACTTATGGAAATAACACCCTTCCTAAAAGCCATAGGCAGTATAAAGTATCTTGGTGTGACTCTAACCAAACAAGTGAAAGATCTTTATGACAGGAACTTCAAGTCTTTGAAGAAAAAAATCAAAGAAGACTTCAGAAGATGGAAAAATCTTCCAGGCTCTTGAATTGGAAGCATTGATATAGTAAAAATGGCCATCTTGCCAAAAGCAATCTACAGATTCAATGCAATCCCCATCAAAATCCCAAATCAATTCTTCATAGATTTAGAAAGAACAATTCTCAAATTCATCTGGAATAACAAAAAAACCAGGATAGCTAAAACTATTCTCAACAATAAAAGAACTTCAGGGGAATCAACATCCCCGACCTCAAACATTACTACAGAGCAACTGTGTTAAAAACTACATGGTATTGGTACAGTGACAGGCAAGTAGATCAATGGAATAGAATTGAAGATCCAGAAATGAACCCATAGAAGTATGGTCAATTGATTTTTGATTAAGAAGCTACAACCATCCAGTGAAATCTGCTTATCACCCTTATTAGCCTTCTTAACTGAAAAGCAACATGGCTATTGAAGGGTTCAGGAATATGACCCAAACATGCTTCTCTTGTGGAAGTGTTTTTAAGCCTACTTGTACCCAAGAATTAGCATAAGCACAATGAGCATTCTGTTTTTTATTGAATATATTCTTCATTTCCATTTCAAATGCTAAACCTTTCCTGGTGGTTTCCTCAGTCGCCAAAACCCCAACCCATCTTCCCACTGCTGCCTCCAAGTAGATGCCCCTCCACCCTCACCACTCCCACCTCCCCCCCTCAATTTACCTTTGTTGGGGTATATATTGAGCCTTCACAGGACCAAGGACCTCGCCTCCCACTGATGCCCAACAAGGCCTTCCTCTGCTACACTTTTGGCTGGAACCATGTGTATCCTTTGTTTGAAAGTTCAGTTCCTGGGAGTCCTGGGGCATCTAGGTGGTAACATTGTTGTTCTTCCCATGGGGCTATAAACACCTTCAGGTCCTCTAGTGCACCCTCCAACTCTTCCAATGGGGATCCCATGCTCAGTCCAATGGTTGGCTGCTAGCCTCTGCCTCTATATGTGTAAGACTCTGGCAGGACCCCTCCAGAGACAACCATAACAGGCTCTTTTTGGTATATACCTCTTGTCGCCCAAAATAGTGTTGGGTTTCGGGAACTGTTTCTAGGATGAATCCCTAGGTAGGGCAGTCTCTGGATGGCCTTTCCTTCAATCTCTGCTTCATACTTTGTATCCATAATTGCTCTGGTGAGTATTTTGTTCACTTTCTCAGAGGAACCAAAGCACCCCCACTTCAGTCCTCCTTCTTCTTGAGCTTCCTGTGGTCTGGGAATTGTAACTTGTTTATTTTGAATTTTTGGGCTAATATCCACTTATCAGTGAGTGCCGACCATGTATTTTTTTGTGTGGTTGGGTTACCTCACTCAGGAAGATACTTTCGAATTCCATACATTTGCCAAAGAATTTCATGAATTCGTTGTTTTTAGTAGCTGAATAGTACTCCATTGTGTATATATTCCAGTTTCTGTATTCATTCCTCTATTGAAGGACATCTGGATTCTTCCCAGATTCTGGCTATTATAAATAAGGCTGCTATGAACATAGTGGAGCATGTGTCCTTATTACATGTTGGAGTATCTTCTGCATATATCCTCAGGAGTGGTATATCTGGGTCCTCAGGTAGTACTATGTCTAATTTTCTCAGGAATCACCAAACTGATTTCCAGAGTGGTTTTACTAGCTTATAATCCTGCCACAAATGGAAAAGTGTTCCACTTTCACCTCATCCTCTCCAGCATCTCCTCTCCCCTGTTTTTCATCTTAGCCATAGTGACTGGAGTAAGGTGGAAGTTGTTTTGATTTGCATTTCCCTGACAACTAAGGATGCTGAACATTTCTTTAGGCACTTCAGAGCCACTTGAGATTGCTCAGTTGAGAATTCCCTATTTAGCTTTATACCCCATTTTTAATAAGGTTATTTGATTCTCTGGAGTCTAACTTCTTGAGTTCTTTGTATACATTGGATATTAGCCCTCTATCAGATGTACGATTGGTAAAGATCTTTTCCCAATCTGTTGCTTGTCATTTGGTCCTATTGAGAGTGTCCTTTGCTTTACTTAAGCTTTGCAGTTTTATGAGGTCCCCTTTGTTGATTCTTGTTCTTAGAGCATAAGCCACTGGTGTTTTATTCGGGAAGATTTCCCCTGTGCCCATGAGCTCAAAGTTCTTCTTCACTTTTTCCTCTGTAAGTTTTAGTGTGTCTGGTTTTATGTGTAGGTCCTTGATCCTCTTGGACTTGAGCTTTGTATAAGGAGATAAGAATGGGTCAATTTTCATTCTTCTGCATGCTGACCTCCAGTAGATCTAGCACCATTTGTTAAAAATGCTGCCTTTTTTTCAACTGGATTTTAGCTCCTTTGTCAAATATCAAGTGACCTTAGGTATGTGGGTTCTTTTATGGGTTTTCAATTCTATTCCATTGATCTTCCTTCCTATCTCTGTACCAATACCAAACAGTTTTTATCATTACTGCTCTGTAGTAGAGCTTGAAGTCAGGGATGGTGATTACCCCAGGAGATCTTTTATTATGTAGAATAGTTTTTGCTATCCTGTTATTTTCTTTTTAATTCCAGTTGATTTTGAGAATTGTGCTTTCTAGATCTATGAAGAATTGATTTGGAATTTTGAGGGGGATTGCATTGAATCTGTAGATTACTTTTGGCAAGATGGCCATTTTTACTATATTCATCCTACCAATCCATGAACATGGGAGATCTTTCCATCTTCTGAGATCTTCAATTTCTTTCTTCAGAGGCTTGAAGTTCTTGTCATACAGATTTCTCACTTGCTTAGAGTCACACCAAGGTATATAATATTATTTGTTAATATTGTGAAGGGTGTCATTTCCCTAATTTCTTTCTCAGCTTGTTTATTCTTTTAGTAGAGGAAGGCTGCTGATTTGTTTGAGTTAATTTTATATCCAGCTACATTGCTGAAGTTGTTTACCAGCTTTAAAAGTTCTCTCGTGAAAGTTGTGGTGGCGCTTAAGTATGCTATCATATCATCTGCAAATAGTGATATTTTGACTTCTTCCTTTCCAATTTGTATACCTTTGACCTCCATTTGTTGTCTGATTGCTCTGGCTAGGACTTCAAGCACTATATGGAATAGATAGGGAGAGAGTGGGCAGCCTTCTCTGGTCCCCAATTTTAGTGGGATTGCTTCAACTTTCTCTCCATTTAGTTTGATATTGGCTTTCACTATGTTTAGGTATGGACCTTGGATTCCCAATTTCTCCAAGACATTTATCATGAAGGAATGCTGGATTTTGTCAAAAGCCTTTTCAGCATCTAATGAATTGACCATGTGTTTTTTTTTTCCTTGAGTTTGTTTATGTAGTGGATTATATGGATGAATGTCCTTATATTGAAACATCCTTGCATCCCTGGAAAGAAAACTACTTGATCATGGTGAATTATCATTTTGATGCATTCTTGGATTTGGCTGGCCAGAATTTTGTTGAGTATTTTTGCTTCGATATTCACAAGGGAGATTTGTCTAAAGTTCTCTTTCCTTGTTTGGTTTTTGGTTTAGGTATAAGCATTTTTGTGATTTCATAGAATGAGTTGGGTAGTGTTCCTTGAGTTTCTATTTCATGCAATAGTTTGAAGAGTATTGTTATCAGTTCTTCTTTGATGATCTGATAGAATTCCCCCACTAAACCAATCTGGCCCTGGGCTTTTTCTTTGATAGGAGACTATTAATAACTGATTTATTTCCTCAGGTATTATAGGACTATTTAGATGGTTTATCTGATCCTGTTGTAATGTTAGCACCTGATATGTATCTAGAAAGTTGTCCATTTCATCCAGATTTTCACATTTTGCTGAGTATAAGTTCTCTTTTCCTATATTCTTTGTTTACATTCCAAAGGCTTTCCCCTTTCCCAGTTCCAAGGTCAACATATGTCCCATAAGTCTTCTTTTCCCCCCCACTCCCCAATCACCCCTACCACCATTTCTCTGTTCTGGTACCCTCCTACAAAACTGGATCCAGTATTTTTAGAACTAGTGTCCTCTCCTTCCTTCTTGGGAATTTTTTGTTTTGCTAATTGTGCCTTGAGTATTCAGAGCTTCTGGGCTCTTTAATATCCACTTCTCAGTGATTGCATTTCATTTGTATTCGTTTGTGATTGGGTTAATTCAGTTAGGATGATGTTTTCCAGATCCAACTATTTGCCTACAAATTGCATGAATTCCTTATTTTTAATTGCTGAGTAATATTCCATTGTGTAAATATACCAAATTTTCTGTATTCATTACTTCTTTGAGGGACATCCTCAAGGAAGGATTTAAGGAAGCTCCTTCCAACTTCTGGCTATTATAAATAAGGCTGCTATGAATATTGTGGAGCATGTGTCTTTATTGCATGCAGGGGAATCCTCTGGGTATATGCCCAGGAGCTACGGCATATGACAGGGTTCTCTGGAAGAGTCATGCTCAATTTTCTGAGGAACCAAAAGACTGATTTCCAGAGCAGTTGTACCATCTTGCAATCCCACCAACAGTGGAGGAGTGCTCTTCTTTCTTCACATTCTCGCCAATACCTGCAGTCTCCTGAGTGTTTAATCTTAGCCATTAAGACTGGTGTGAGGTGAAATCTCAGAGTTGTTTGGATTTGCATTTCCCTGATGACTAATGATGTTGAACATATCTTAAGGTGCTTCTCAGACACTCGAATTTCATCAGGTGTGGATTCTTTTATGAGCTCTGTACCCCATTTTAATAGGGCCATTTGGTTCTTTGGGGTCTAACTTCTTGAGTTCTTTGTATATATTGGATATTAGCCCCCTGTCAGATGTGGGGTTGGTGAAGATCTTTTCCCAATTTGTTTGTTGCCATTTTGTCCTTCTGACAGTGTCCTTTGCTTTACAAAAACTTTGTAATTTTATGAGGTCCCGTTTGTCGATTCTTGATCTTAGAGCATAAGCTATTGGTGTTCTGTTCAGGAACTTTCTCCCTGTGCCCAGGTCCTCCAGGGTCTTCCCCAGTTTCTTATCTATTAGTTTCAGTGTGTCTGGCCTTATGTGGAGGTCCTTGATCCACTTGGAGTTGATCTTAGTACAAGGTAATAAGAGTGGGTCAATTCGCATTCTTCTGCGTGTTGACCTCCAGTTAGACCAGCACCATTTGTTGAAAAGGCTATCTTTTTTTTACAGTGGATAGTTGTAGCTCTTTTATCAAAGATCAAGTGAGCATGACTCTGTGGGTTTATTTCTGCATCTTCAATTCTATTCCATTGACCTACTTGTCTGTCGCTGTACCGATACCATGCAGTTTTTAACACAATTGCTCTGTAGTACTGCTTGAGGTCAGGGATATTGATTCCCCCTGTAATCCTTTTATTGTTGAGAATAGTTTTAGCTATCCTGGGTTTTTGTTACTCCAGATGAATTTAAGAATTATGCTTTATAGATCTATGAAGAATTGATTTGGGATTTTGATGGGGATGTCATTGAATCTGTAGATTGCTTTGGCACGATGACCATTTTTACTATATTGATTCTGCCAATCCAAGAGCATGAAATAATTTTCCACTTTCTGAAGTCTTCTTCAATTTCTTTCTTCAAGGACTTGAAGTTCCTGTCATACAGATCTTTCACTTATTTGGTTAGTCACGCCAAAATATTTTATATTGTTTGTGGCTATTTTGAAGGGTCTTATTTTCCTAACTTCTTTCTCAGCCTGCTTGTTCTTTGAGTATAGGAAGGCTACTGATTTGCTTGAGTTGATTTTATAACCATCCACTTTGCTGAAGTTGTTTATCAGCTATAGGAGTTCTCTGGTGGAGTTTTTGGGTCACTTAAGTATACTATCATACCCTGCCTTCTTCCATTCCAATTTGTATCCCTTTGACTTCCTTATGTTGTCTAATTGCTCTGGCTAGAACTTTAAGTACTATATTGAAAAGATATTGAGAGAGAGGCCAGCCTTGTCTAGTCCCTGATTTTAGTGGGATTGCTTCAAGTTTCTCTCCATTTATTTTGATGTTGGCTACTGTTCTGCCATATATCGCTTTTATTATGTTTAGATATGGGCCTTGAATTCCTGTTCTTCCCAAGATGTTTAGCATGAAAGGATGCTGGATTGGTCAAATGCTTTTTCAGCATCTAATGAGATGACCTTGTGTTTTTTTTCTTTTCGGTTGCTTATGTAGTGGACTACATTGATGGATTTCTGTGTATTGAACCATCCCTGCATACCTGGGATGAAGTCTACTTGATCATGGTGAATTATCGTTTTGATGTGCTCTTGGATTTGGTTGGCAAGGATTTTATTTAGTATTTTTGCATCAATATTCATGAGGGAAATTGGCCTGAAGTTCTCTTTCTTTGTTGGATCTTTGTGTGGTTTTGGTATCAGCTTAATTGTGGCTTTGTAGAATGAGTTCGGCAGGGTTCCTTCTGTTTCTATTTTGTGGAATAGTTTGAAGAGTATTGGTGTTAGATCTTATTTGAAGGTCTGATAAAATTCTGCACTAAAACCATCTGGTCCTGTACTTTTTTTTTTTTTTTTTGGTTGGGACACTTTCTATAACCCCCTTCTATTTCTCTAAGGGTTATGGGACTGTTTAGCTGATCTAAATGATCCTGATTTAATTTTGGTATTTGGTATCTATCTAGGAAATTGTCCATTTCCTTCAGATTCTCCAGTTGCATTGAATATAGGCTTTTGTAGTAGAATCTGATGATTTTCTGAATTTCCTCAGTTTCTGTTGTTATATCCCTACTTTCACTTCTAATTTTGTTAATTTGGATACTGTCTCTGTGTCCTTTGGTTAGTCTGGCTAAGGATTTATCTATCTTGTTGATTTTCTCAAAGAACCAGTTCCTGGTTTTGTTGATTTTTTGTATGGTTCTCTTGGTTTCTACTTGATTGATTTCAGCCCTTAGTTTGATGATTTCCTGTCTTCTACTCCTCATGGGTGTATTAGCTTCTTTTTGATCCAGGGCTTTCAGGTGTGCTGTTAAGCTACTAGTGTATGCTCTCTCCAGTTTCTTTCTGGAGGCACTCAGGGCTATGAGTTTTCCTCTTAACACTGCTTTCATTGTGTCCCATAGATTTGGGTAGGTTGTACCTTCATTTTCATTGAATTCTAAAAAGTCTTTGATTTCTTTCTCTATTTCTTCCTTGACCAAGGTGTCATTGAGTAGACTATTGTTCAGTTTCCATGTGTATATGGGCTTTCTGTTGTTTTTCTTTCTATTGAATACCACTTTTACTACACATTGATCTGAAAGGAGGCATGGGATTAGCTCGATTTTCTTGTATTTGTTGACATCTGTATTGAGACCAATTTTATGATTGATTTTGGAGAAGGTACCATGTGGTGCTGAGAAAAGGTATATTCTTTTGCTTTGGGATGAAATATTATATATATTATATATATATTATATATATAATATATATATATATATATATATATATATATATATATATATATATATGTTAAGTCCAATTGGTCCAAAGTTTCAATTAGTTTCACTGTGTTCCTGTTTAGTTTCTGCTTTCCTGATTGGTCCATTGAGGAGAGTGGAGTGTTGAAGTCACCCACAATTATTGTATTAGGTGCAATGTGTGCTTTAAGCTTTAGTAAAGTTTCTTTTATGAATGAGAGTGCCCTTGCATTTGGAGCATAGATGTTCAGTATTGAGAGTTCTTCTTGGTGGATTTTTCCTTTGACCAGCAAGAGGTGACCTTCCATGTCTCATTTGATGACTTTACGTTGAAAGTCAATTTTATCTGATATTAGAATGGCTACTCTGGCTTCTTTCCTGAAACCATTTGCTTGTAAAATTTTCTTCCAGCCTTCTAATCTAAGGTAGTGTTTGTCTTTCACACTAAGATGTGTTTCCTGTATGCAGCAAAATGTAGGGTCCTGTTTCCGTATCCAGTCTGTTAGTCTATGTGTTTTTATTGGGGAATTGAGTCCATTGATGTTAAGAGATATTAAGTAATAGTAATTATTACTTCCTGACCTTTTTGACATTAGTTTTTATATTTAAGTGGTTATCTTGTTTTGGGTTTGATGAGAGAAGGTTTCTATCTTGCTTCTTCTGGGGTGTGGTTTTCCTCCTTGTGTTGGTGTTTTTCCCCTATTATCCTTTGTAGGGCTGGGTTTGTGGAAAGATATCATGCAAATTTGGTTTTGTCATGGAGTACATTGGTTTCTCCATCTATGGCAAGTGAGAGTTTTACTGGGTATAGTAATTTTGGCTGAAATTTGTGTTCTTTTAGAGTCTGCATGATATCTGCCCAGGATCTTCTAGCTTTCATGGTCTTAGGTGAGAAGTCTGGTGTAATCCTGATAGGTCTTCCATTATATGTTACTTGGCCTTTCTCTCTTACTGCCTTTAATATTCTTTCTTTGTTGGGCACCTTTGGGTTTTTGATTATTATGTGACAGGAGGTATTTCTCTTCTGGTCCAGTCTGTTTTGAGTTCTGTGGGCCTCTTGTATATTAATGGGCATCTCTCTCTTTAGGTTGGGGAAGTTTTCTTCCATAATTTTGTAGAAGATATTTGCTGGCCCTTTAAGTTGTATATCTTCCCTCTCATCTATGCCTATATCCCTTAGGTTTGGTCTTCTCATTGTGTCCAGTATTTCCTGGACGTTTTGCGTTACAAGCTTTTTGCATTTTGCATTTTCTTGGACTGTTGAATCAATGGTTTCTATGGTATCTTTGGCATCTGAGATTCTTTCTTCTATCTCTTGTATTCTATTGTTGATATTTGCATCTATGGCCCCTGACTTCTTCCCAAGGTTTTCTATCTCCAAAGTTGTCTCCCTTTGTGATTTCTTAGTTATTTCTAGTTATGATTTTAGATCCTGGATGGTTTTGCTCAGATCTTTCACTTGTTGTTTGTATTATTATGTAATTCTTTAAGAGATTTTTGTGATTTTTGTAATTGCTCCTTATTGGCTTCTGCTTTTTGATCCATATTCTCCTGAATTTCTTTAAGTGATTTTTGTGTTTGCCTTGTAAGGACTTCTAATTTTTGATCCATTTTCTCCTCTATTTCTTTAAGAGATTTATCTATGTGTTCCTCTATTAGCATCCTGACTAGTTTTAGATATGAATCTAGCTTTTTTGGTGTGTTGGGGTATCCGGGACTTACTGCTGTCAGAGAACTGGGTTCTGATGCTGCCATATTGCCTTGATTTCTGTTAATAACATTCCTACCTTTTGCTTTTTGCCATCTGGTTATCTCTGGTGTTAGTTGGTCATGTAGTCACTAGCTGGTGCTTGAACATCCTGTGGGCTTCTAAGGCTATTTCCCCACCACTGGATGACTGGGTTTCCCCTGGCACAGATTGCTGATGTGCTTTCCTCCTCTTGGGTGCTGTTGGACCCCTGGTATATCTTGCTCCAAGCAATGTTATATTCGGTTATCTCTGTGGACATGATGCTGCTTGTCTTCTCTGCTTCTGCCTGCTTAGTCCAGTCAGCAGCAAGGATGTTAGTGGCAGCCACAGGAGTGGGGAGTGCAGGGTCTCCCACCGGACTGAGAACCCATGCCCTTCTGGAAAACAGGAACCACTGCTCTGTCAAACTCCCGTTCATAGATGACTGCCTGGCGGCCTGAGTCCCCAGAGATCTTACACTTGGGATATCTCAGGTACTTGGTTCTGTCTGCTCAGTCCAAGATGACCATGGTTGCGGGAAGTGCAGGGTCCCCCTCAGGGTGCAGAGCCCACTTTTGGTTGGGACCCAGGAACCACTGCTCTGCCCAGATCGCTGCCTGGTGGCCTTGAGTCCCCAGAGATAATAAATTCTGGATATCACTGGTACCTGGCTCTGCTCACTTAGTCCAGTCAGCTGTAAGGATTCTGGTGGCGGCCACAGGGAGTGGTGAGTGCAGGGTCTCCCACAGGGCAGAGAATCCACTCCCTGCTGGAACACAGGAACAGCTGCTCTGTCAAGCTCCTGTTTGTAGGTGACTGCCTGGCAGCCTGAGTCCCCAGAGATCTTATGCTTGGTATATCTCGGGTACCTGGTTCTGCCCGCTCAGTACAAGCAGCCGGCACCAATATTGGCTATAAGTTCTTGTAGTAGGATCTGATTTTTTTTTTGAGTTTCCACATTTTCTGTTGTTATGCCTCCCTTTTCATTTCTGATTTTATTATTTGGCTAGTGCCTCTGTGCCCTCTAGTTAGTTTGGCTAAGGGTTTATCTATCTTGTTGATTTTCTCAAAGATCCAGCTCCTTGTATTGTTGACTCTTTATATAGTTCTTTTTGTTTCTATTTGGTTTATTTCAGCCCTGACTTTGATTATTTCCTGCTCTCTACTCCTCTTGGGGGTATTTGCTTCATTTTGTTCTAGAGCTTTGAGGTACATTGTCAAGCTGCTAGTGTAAGTTCTCTTCATTTTCTTTTGGAGGCACTTAGAGCTATGAGGTTTCCCCTTAGCACTGCTTTCATTGTGTCCCATAAATTTTGTTAGGATGTGTCTTCATTTTCATTAAATTCTAAGAAGTCTTTAATTTTTTTCTTTATTCCTTCCTTGACCAAGCTATCATTGAGTAGAGCATTGTTCAAGTCCACATGTATGTGTGTTTTCCATTGTTTTTCTTTGAACTTAAGACCATCCTTTGGCCATGGTGATCTGATAAGGTGCATGGAATAATTTTAATATATCTGTATCTGTTGAGGCCTGTTTTGTGAGCAATTTTATGCTCAATTTTGGAGAAGGTTCCATGAGGTGCTGAGAAGAAGTTATATTCTTTTGCTTTAGGATGGAATGTTCTATAAATATCTGATAGATCTATTTGGTCCATAATTTCAATTAGTTTCACTGTGCCTTTCTTTAGTTTCTGTTTCCTGATTTGTCCATTGCTGAGAGTGGGGTGTTGAAGTTTCCCACTATTATTGTGTGGGGTGCAATGTGTGATTTGAGCTTTATTATATTTTCTTTTATGAATGTGGGTGCCCTAGCATTCAGAGCGTATATTTTCAGAATTGAGAGTTCTTCTTGGTATACTTTTCCTTTGAACAGTATAAAGAGTCTTTCTTTTAACAACTTTTGGTTGAAAGTCAATTTTATCCTATATAAGAATGGCCACTCCACCTTGTTTCTTAGGGCCATTTGCTTGGAAAATTATTTTTCAACCTTTGACCCTGAAGTGGAGACTGCCTTTGTCAATGAGATGAGTTTCTTTTATGTAGCAAAATGTTGGGTTCTGTTTACATATCCAGTCTATTAGTCTATGTCTTTTTATTTGGGAATTGAGACCACTGATGTTAAGAGATATTAAGAAAAAGTGGTTATTGCTTGCTGTTATCTTCTTTGTTAAAGGTGAAATACTGTTTATGTTGCTATCTTCTTTTGGGTTTGTTGAAAGAAAATTATCTTCTTGTGTTTTCTAGGGTGTGGTTTCCCTTCTTGTTTTGAAAATTTTCAACTATTATCCTTTGGAGAGTTAGATTTGTGGAAAGATATTGTATAGATTTGCTTCTGTCATAGAATGTCTTGTTGTTTTCTCCATCAATTGTAATTGAGAGTTTTTCTGGGTATTGTAGTCTGGGCTGGCATGTATGTCCTCTTAGGGTCTGTATGACATCTGCCCAGGCTCTTCTGGCTTTCATGGTCTCTGGTGAAAAGTCTGGTGTAATTCTGATAGGTTTTCCTTTATATGTTACTTCAATTTTTTTCCCTTACTGCTTTTAATATTTTCTGTTTAGTGCATTTGGTGTTTTGATTATTATGTGCTGGAAAGAATTTCTGTTCTTGTCTAGTCTATTTCGAGTTCTATAGGCTTCTTGTATGTTCATGGGTATCTCCTCCTTTAGGTTAGGGAAGTTTTCATTTTAATTTTGTTGAAGTTATTTACTAGCCCTTTTAGATGTAAATCCTTGCTCTCTTCTATACCTATAATCCTTTGGTTTGGTCTTCTCATTGTGTCCTGGATTTCTTGCATGTTTTGGGTTACAAGCTTTTAGCGTTTTGTATTTTCTTTGACTGTGGAGTTAATGTTTTCTATGGAAACATCAGCATCTGAGATTCTTTCTTTATATCTTGTATTCTGTTGTTGCTGCTCGCATATGACTTCTGAATACTTTCCAAGGTTTTCTATCACCAGAGATGTCTCACTTTGTGATTTCTTTATTGATTTTACTTCCATTTTTAGATCCTGGATAATTTTGTTAAGTTCCTTAACTTGTTTGTGTTTTCCTGAAATTCCTTAAGGGGCTTTTGTGTTTATTCTTTAAGGGCTTCTACCTGTTGACCCATGTTTTCCTGTGTTTCTTTAAGGGATTTTTGTGTTTCCTCTTTAATGGCTTCTGTCTGTTGACCTATGTTTTCCCATAAATCCCTATGGGATTTTTGTGTTGCCTCTTTAAGGGCTTCTACCTGTTGACCCAGGTTCTTCTATATTTCTTTAAGGGAGTATTTATGTCCTTCTTCAAGTCCTCTATTAGCATTATGAGATGTGATTTTAAATCCAGCTCTTTCTTTTCCAATGTGATGGGGTATCCAGGATTTGCTGTTGCGTGAGACCTGAGTTCTGATGGTACCATGTTGCCTTGGTTTCTGTTGGTAATGATATTGCATTTGCCTTAGCTGGTCTTGCTGTCTCTGACTGTGGCTTCTCTGATCTGCAACCCTGTGTGTATCTGTACTCCTGGAATTCCAGTTCTCTCAAATGCCCTGCATAAGGCTGATTCTCCAAGAAGTATTGGGAGATGGGGGCTTCCCTGTGGCAGATCTGGCAAGGGTCAAATACCCTGCATGCTACTGGTTCTCTAGAAAGTATCAGTAGATGGGGTCTTTCTCGTGGCAGAACTGGCAGGGGTCTATCACAGCAGAATGAAAAGGGCAGGTGGCCAAGGAGGAAGTGTGAGAAGGAATGGAATGGGAGTGGTATTCTGGAGGGAGAGCAGGGTTTTGGTGGTGCTGGGCAGTGAGTCCCAGTGGCTCTGGGCCTCCAAAGGTGTGGCTGGTTCTTACCATATGTCCTACATGTTGCCTGTTCTCTAGAAAGTATCAGGAGATGGGGTGTTCTTTGTGGCAGATCTGGCAGGGGTCTACCACAGGTGAACAAATGGGGCAGGCGGTGGAGGAGGGCATTCAAATTTTTACTGTTCCTTCTCCCCAAAAGGTTCCTGAACACACATAGGACATGAAAAAGCAGGAAATTGAGGAGAAGTAACCTACTATAAGAGCTACCATAAAAGGTAGCACCAGAATCAGAAAGATGGGAGGTGAAAGAGAATGGCTAAAACAGACAATATTTGAAAATGTAATGATTCAATTTAACAACATATATTTTCAATTAATGTGAACTAAGAGGGATAGGTTGCCCATCCACACCAGCATATTGTTTTTCCCAAATCTGGAGGCAAAGCTGAGAAAATTCTGTATAAACAGACATTTTCAAAACAAATCTTTCTGTTATGCCTCCACATTAATTAATTATTTCTCCACAATATCCCATGTTTAACTAATATGGATTGGTATTCCAGGTGTAGTTCACATTTATTAGATCCCATAAAGCTTACATTAAAATTTTATGTTCATTTCCCCTCATATCTGTTTTATGTCTTACTTAATTGCTAGGTTTATGCAACACCCTGAAAGGAAACAGTAAAGTTTCCCTTCCCTTATACTTGCATATATTAATTTCACAAGTTAGTATGTCATTATTTGCCTAGGAATGCTAATTCTTTGGGAACATATAGAATCTCATCATACCAATAAGAAAGCTGTGATGGTACTTAGATTCACTTATCCCAAGGATGATACACTTTAATATATTACATTTATAATTTTAACAGAAACATATAGAAGAATGAGAGAAAGATAGGAAGGAATCTGATCACAGTTTGTTGAATCAAAACATAGTTAAAAACAAAGTAGTACAAGTGTAATATGGAACTAATGTGCATAGTCATAGCATCTGAGGAACTGTAGTTCCTTAATGAAAACAGAAACCAGGTCTTCATAGTTTTGAGCTTCCTTATGAGCCTTCAGTATATCTGTTTTGCTTTCTATACCACATCTGGTGCCAAATGGGTTTGGCTATGTGACTTATATTAGTATTCTGTCAGCATCACATCTCCTTGTTATCCAATACAGCTTAAGGACAAATATCTTGGCAGTCTAGCTGTGTTTTCTTAGCTGTCCACTCATTCTGCCTTATATTTTTGTGTTTAGAAAGCAGAGAATATAACGCCTTTGTGAAAGGATTGAATTTTTGCTCTGAAATCTGAGTCTGTTTTCAATCAAAAAGATGTATTTTGTGCTATTCTGATTAGTGCAATCAAGCCATGTTCCTCAGTAATAGAAACAGAACATTTCGAAGACAGGGCATAGGTAAATTTGGACATGAACTCAATTGTATTTTAGATAGATCGTAATTGGCATCGTAGAAATAAGACAAAACCAATCACTTCATTATTTGATTAGAGTGCTTTCATTGTGCTCAGTAGATCAGATAAATCCCTGATAAGTCTCCAAATGCATTGGGAAACCAAGGGAAGTGAAGAGAAATCAAGCAAAGTGAGGAGAAACCAAGCAATAGTTTTCTGCCATGAAAAGACATTGCCAATTGACCTTGTCTCCAGTTGCTTTCAAGGCAATTAGGAAAGATAATTGTAGCTAAAGAAACTGCGGAAAAAAAGAGTAGCAGAACAGATGGGTCCATAAATGTATTTTGCCATGAGAAAATGTGTTGTATCATTTGTGAACAGGCCTCAGTGATGCTCAGAGTGCTATCATGTCTCCAGTGCAGTCCAACACAAGAGACAGATAGGTCTTAGGAATCTTACATCTTTTTTAGTTTCCAGTAAGTCCTTTCTAATGAAGCTACGTTGACTTTATGGCTTCTGTTAACTTCTGAGTGAAGCTTAATGGTATTCATCAGAGAGTATCTCTACGGGTCAAACTACGCATTCTTTTGATTGAATGCCATTTGGATTGTGTTGTTGTTGTTTGTTTGTTTAGCTTGTGTGTTTTTTCCTGGCTGTCCTAGAACTCACTTTGTAAAACAAGTTGACCTTGAACTTGGGAAATATGCCTGTCTCTGCCTTTCAAGTGCTAGAACTAAAGGCATCTACCACCAACACCTGGCTTGGAATCTTTCCATTTGTAAGGCAAAGTTATCTAGGTTGCCTTTAAAAATAATGGTATTTCACTCATGAAACTGAGACAGACAGGTCCTTGAACATTAACCCATGCAACTCTCAGAATTAGAATGCAGCAGATTGAGACAAACTTTAGAGATTTTCCTTCAGAGTGAAATAAACTACCTACATTACTTTGTTTTGCTGTTGCAAGAGAATGTCACATACTCACTGTATGCCAATAATAAAAATGGATTTCTAACTGTTCTAGAGGTAGAGAGTCTTACCATCCAGATGCCTACAAAAGTGGCATGGGGAGAGTGTCCTGCCTGCTTTTACTCTGTTATCATGAACATGCTTTATCTTGAGGTCTTTTGACAGAGCTCATGTCTTAAAAGAATCATGTTGCAGACCAGAATTTCATATCTGAGTTTGTAAGAAATACAGGTTCTTATCATAGCACTCAATTTCTCCTTATCTCCTAAATTTGGTGTCCTCCTCATATGTGCATACTTTCATTCATTCCCATAGCCTTCAGAGCTTTAAGCTGTAGCATAAACAACTCTCAAAAGTAAAAGCCCTGGGTCTTCTATAAATACATTGTGTATCAGACATAAGAGGAACTCAAGATACAGTTAATTTTAAGACAAACTATTTTTAAGGTGTGATACTGTAGAATAAAAAATATTTATATGCTGAAAAAAAAGAATAAAGAAGATGTGAGACAGATGTTACACTTAGGAATGAGAAATAGAAAAGTAGAATGGTCACATATATGCCAAAAGACTCTCAAATCCAACATAGTAAGCATTGAATTTTCATGCTCAGAGATGAGTCTCTTTCTTGTCTACAGGCTATTAAGATTATAGTGTGAAACTCTGATGCCTCAGAACTTTGTCAAGAATGGATTGACTCTTAAGGCTTTTGAATAGTCTCACCCCTAGAACTAAACCTGGTTCCAATGACAACCCTATGCCAAGCTCTATTGCCAAGGTGATTTTTTGGGAAGGCCTCCCTTTCATTTAACTCTGTTCCTTGATTATGTCCACTAGTTTCCTCATGTTTAAATGATTTGTCTGTGGTTATTCCCATGTGTGGTTATGGGATATCCATGTCTCTCAATTCCCATTAGGCTTTGTTCTATTGGAAGATCTTTCTTGTCTATTGGTAGTTGTTAAAACTCTCCTAGCTTATTATAAGAGGATAGGGGAACAGTCATTGTGAAGATCAACCATTATCTTGGACAGTAGATACTTACTAATGTTTAAATAACAAACCAAATGGACCAGAAAGCCCTGTGACCACAGATCCATGATGTCTCTTGAGCAGCCGGTTTTTCAATGTATTCATCCTGATAGTGTTTCAGATCTTTAAATCCTGTTACTCCCTTTAATAAGTATACTCTAATCCATTTCTCTCTGCTCCTGTTTCTTTTTCAACAGGCAAGCGTTGCCACACTGTACCTTCTTACGTAAATATTTCCTCAGGCAAAAATGCCACTTCCTGTCTTGCAAACTACACCTTACACACACACACACACACACACACACACACACACACAAAGAAGAATGCAAGTCAGCCATGTGTTTTGATGTATTCTCACAAGGGCAGGTTTTGTTCTTTTGGGTAGGGAATAATATATTGTCTTCCATTTGAGAACATATTTCTCCCTACTTTTACTTCAGTGGTATTTACTTAGTATCTAAGAAAACCAAGCCTTTATCTATAAATTTACTTTCTTTCTGAACTTTTGCTAGACTGTCCTATTCATGAAAATTTTGGCTTTTCATAGCACTCACCTCAAAAATCCCCAGTCATTGTATTTCTCACCTAGTTCCAAAGCTACTTCTACACTTCTAGGTATTTTCACAGTAGCATGTTCATTGTGTAGTACCAGTGTTCTGTCTTGAACTGCTCAGGGTGCTGTCAGTGAACATCACACTCTGTCCAGGTAAAATAAACACCATATGCTTATTCCATACAGTTCTAGAAGCTGGTAAAGCCAAAGTCAAGACAATAGCAGGTTCAGCACTTGTGAGTAAAAGCTAATTGTTCCTTTGCTGTGTCCTCATGATAGAAAGAGAAATGAACCTTTTTGAATCTAATTTATAAGGATATCAACTGGTTTATGTGGGCTGAATTCTAATGCCCAAATTTTCTCCAAAAGGCTCCAAATTATAACACCATCTCCTAGAGAACTTGGATTTTAATCTAATGATTTTAAGAAGACAAAATGAGCCAGAAAATGGAAATACCTTTTGTTCTTGTCATCTGTGGGCCTGCTCAGCTGTAAGTCTGATGTGTGTCAGATGTAGTTTCTCATAGCCAGAGGGACTCTTACTTTTTTTTGATAGTGTAACACTGTGTTAGAGAGAAAGAGCAGAGTTTAGCCTACTATTAATTATCATGTTGTACTAGAAAAGTTGCTGGACCTCTCTGACTTTCTGATGTATAAGAATAATATTTCGTTATTCATTTAGTATTTTTAGAGGGATTAGATAAATAAACTGTATAATTATTAGTTCACAAAATGTCTCTAACATACTTTTAAAAATAAGAAAGAAAATGCATATTTTGAAAAATACCCTCAAATTTAGGAAAAGAATCCCTCTTAATGGGGAAAATTCAAAATCAGTTTTATATTTGTTTGCAAAACTGGTATTGTATAATAGAAAGAAAAAAGGCATATAGTGTTGTTATCAGATGCTTTTAATGTAGAATGAATGATGAATCATGCAATGTTATGGAATGATAGTCTCCTGATGAACTAATACATGTTACTTCACAGAGGAGACAATGAGTGATGTGTGAAAGCAGTCTTCTCAGTTTTTGGCAAATGATAAAGAGTAACATGCTTTGTTGAATCTCAGTCTAGTACCATTAATCACATATAGTACTTTCATAAATAAAAGGTGGTACTGAGAAAAGGAAATACATATGCATGCATTTGGGAACCAAAATGATAATGGTCATTTGTAAGGTAATTTTTGATATGTAGAGTTGTAGGAAAAAAAAGTAGTGTTTCCTAGGCTTGGCTGTATGTTTCTCTCTCCCATAGAACCGACATAAAATGTGATCTTGTTTTCTTCCTTAATTCACTGATTTGTAGCTTCCTCAGTAAAATGATGCTGAAGTTGTTGCCTTTGGATTTGTGTATTAAGAGAGGAAAAGTTGAAAGCATGTGTGAATATAAAGGCCAGGGGCATGAAGGGGAGACATTTCCTGGCTGTGATTTGCATATAGCATAACTATCTGCATAAACAAAATGTGAATGAGCAATACTTGGATATGGATTTCCCTTGCCAACATAAAGGGAAGATCAGTAGAAGAAAATATATTTTTTTAAAATGAGATGCTTAAAAGAACGTCTTCCTTTTAGCTTCTGGTCATAAGAGCTAGATAAAGAAGATGGGAATGCAGTACACTCAAATAGATTTTTATTTGGTTAGAAAAGAGTGTGAGTGGTTAAAACCAGAGTTCAAATCACCAAAAATCCACAGAAATTCCAGGTAGACATAGTACCTCAGCTTTGATTCTAACCTCAGCAAACAGAAACACCGGATCTACAGAGCAAGCCAGCCTGGGAATTAAGCATATTGGTGAGCATTGGGTTTAATTAATAGATACTATGTGAATGAGTAAGGAGTATATCAATTGAGGATGAGTCCCAATATCAACCTTTAGCTTCTGAATATACAGCTACACACCAATACATGCGTACTAGTTCTCTCTCTCTCTCTCTCACACACACACCCACACACCCACACACACACACACACACACACACACACACACACACATATACACCAAACACCAAACACCAAAATGTGAAAATGTGTCTGTATTATGCTGTATTATGATTTTATTCATAGGAAAAAAGAGAAACCATCAGAAAGTCTGTGTAATTGCTAAGTGCTATTTCTGATGGGAGAAATAAGTGTGCATCTCCTATTATCTGAGCTATTATAAACATCTTTTTTATCCTTAACACACCTGATGCTGATAATGTTAGAATGTCTGTTATCCCTTCTAACACTCCAAAAATATTGCAGAAGCCAGGATGGAAGGAATGTAAAATCCAGAATACAGAGGAAAGGGCTGTGAAATGTACATTTTATTTTTAGTAAGACACAGTTGTAAAAGTGAATTCTGTATAGCATGCCTGCACAGAAGCCTGCACTGTGTCACAATAAGAATGGTTGCCAAAAGTCAAGCATATGGATAGGAGGGAGCTCAGGGAGACCTACCTCTCACTGCTGAACTATTGGCTATACATATATTCTGAGAGATAGGAGTTATTACATTCAATTGCCTACTGATGAACCTACCAGACTGCAGTGACTAACAGCAAACAAATGGCCCTGATTAAGCTTAGTGAGTCGCAAAACAAATGAAAAAGAAACAAAGACAGAAGGAGAATAATGTGGAGAACAGGAGCTTATAATGACTGTAAGGAAATTAAAAAAAAGGTAAGAGTCACCAGAATGATAGTCATAAAATTTTCAGAGTACATAATTAATAAACAATAAGTAAATATGTGGATTAAATGCAAATACTGCTTTAAATTGTTTGCATATTTTAAGAAATATTGAGTGACATAATCCTCATACAGAAATTCAAAATCTTCTCTAAGGTTTCATTTTAAGAAAGCCATTTAAAAAGATACATCTTACCCAATTGTCATTAGTGGGGCATAATGCAGCAGCCTATAGGAGCAGATTCAAACACAGAGAGCCAAATATGAAGCATAGCTATGGCAACCAGCAGAGAGGTAGAGAAAGTATTTGCCTTAGGGATTCCATTGCTGTGAAGAGACGCCGTGACCAAGGCAACTCTTATTAAGGAAAACATTTAATAGGGACTAGCTTATGGGTTCATAGATCCAATCCATTATTATCAAGGTATCAAACAGGGCAGCATGCAGACAGACTTGTTTTACTGTTTTGAATAGATACCACGATCAAGGGAACTATTATAAAAGACAGCATTTAATTGGGGCTAGCTTACAGGTTCAGAGGTTCAGTCCATTATCATCATGACAGGAAGGTCAGCAGTGTCCTGGCAGGCATGGCACTGGAGGTACTGACTTCATCTTCATCCAAAGGAAGCCAGGAGCAGACTGCCTCTTCCATACTGGGTAGAGCTTCAAAGCCCACCTCCAAAGTGACACCCTTCATCCAACAAGGCCACACTCCTAATTGTGCCACTTGCTGGGCCAAGAATATCCCAACCACCACTGGATTATAGGAGCCAGTGGGGTAGAGGACATCAGGAGAACATGGTCCACAGAATCAACTAAGCAGGGTTCTTAGGAATTCACAGAGATTAAAGTGACAATTATGGACCCTGTATGGGTCTGACCTAGGTCCATACCCATACAGGTATTGCTTGTGCCTTATGTTTGTATACCTTGGTGTTCTTGTGGTACTCTCAACATTGGGAATGGCAAGTGTCTCTGACTTTTTACTTGTATCTGGTCCCCTTTCCCTTTTCCTTCTACCGAGTTGCCATGTCTAGACTTGATATGGAAGTTTGTATCCATTCTTATTGTATCCTGTTAGGCTATTTTAGGTGTATATCACCAGGAGGCCTGTACTGTTCCCTTCCCTTCCCTTCCCTTCCCTTCCCTTCCCTTCCCTTCCCTTCCCTTCCCTTCCCTTCCCTTCCCTTCCCTTCCCTTCCCTTCCCTTCCCTTCCCTTCCCTTCCCTTCTCTTTCCCTTCCCCTTTTCATCCCTTCCCTTCCCTTCCCTTCCCTTCCCTTCCCTTCCCTTCCCTTCCCTTCCCTTCCCTTCCCTTCCCTTCCCTTCCCTTCCCTTCCCTTCCCTTCCCTTCCCTTTCCCTTCCCTTTCCCATCCCTTCTCTCCCCTCCTCTCCCTTTCTCCCTCTCTCCCCCTCCCCTTCCTTTCCCTTCCCTTCCCTCCCCTTCCATCCCCTCTCTTTCCTTCTTTCTCTTTTCTTTTTTAAAGGGAATCTATTGAGGAGTTGATTTGAGATAGAGTGAAGGTGGGTGGAGTGAAGTTGGGGCCTTCAGTGTGGAGGTAATATAAGAGAAAATAATTTTTTTGTTTTTTTTTCAAGACAGGGTTTGTCTGTGTAGTCCTGGCTGTCCTGGAACTCACTCTGTAGACCAGGCTGGCCTCGAACTCAGAAATCCGCCTGCCCCTGCCTCTGCCTCCCAAGTGCTGGAATTACAGGCGTGCGCCACCACGCCTGGCTTGAGAAAATAATTTTTTATTATTTTTATGATGCAACTTCTAATACAAACAACTTTTATGAGAGTGGGTGCAGACACTACCTTCCTGGGCTGTCTCTGTTTTTTTTTTTTTTTCTGTGTATGAGTATTCTTCATCCCTTCACTGATTTATCCTTCTGGTGGAGACACTGGGATGATAATGCTCAGTAAGAGCCATCACATTTTTCATGTTTCATGATAAAATGCTCAGACAACCTGGGAACACACTTAACATTTCTTTAAAATTGGCATGAGTTTCTATGATGCCATATTCTTATACTAACCATAAGACAAATATCAGAGTCAGCTGCAGATGGCAAAATCATGCTCAGTCCTTACTTACTCATGGCAAAGGACATTTTAGAACAAGATGATCAATTTTAGAAAATAATAGTGCTTCCTGCATCTGAGCTCTAAAGTAACTTTGGAGAGCATAAGTAGGGCACCTATGGTATGGATCAGCTGATTTATGAAATGCATCTTAGGTGCCTGAGATTATTTTGCAGTATCACCAAGAAATGTCCCAGAGCTCTGTGCTTCCCAAAACCTTTATGGACAAAGCAAAGCAAAGCAAAACAAAACAGTTTTCCTTTTTCCCAAGATGAAGTTGACTTACACTAGTCTGGCTCTAATGACTCAATTTTTCTGAATAACTGTCCCACAGATCTTTTTGAAACTTTGTAGTCAAAGTTAAAATTTATTGTTCATGAAGAGTCTGAGAGTTTATGCCCCTGTGTGTGTTGACAACACTAAGGCAGTCAAATCAATGTGAGAAAATGAGTAAGGATTTTACAGTTCAGTTATATGGGAATATGTACAGTATGAATGCTTATATGTTTATCTGTTGGAATACAAAAACAAATCATGTTTTAAATATTGTCATGTGTTCTCTGAAACACCATGTCCTTGTATTCTGAAAATGAAGTAGGTGCTAATGATATTAAATGTTTACATGTTTTATTTATTTCATTATTTGAAAATTCCTAGTAGATGCCTGTTATAGTATATTCTTTTTATAAGTTTGTAGCCTATATATATGCATATTATACATATGTATCACAAAATTTATGATATATATGATGTGAGTACATCTGTGTATACACATATAATAATAATGAAAGTGGCTCTGTCTCTATCACTGTCCATTTAATAAAAATAGGAGTACAAACAGAAACATACAGACTACCAGATTAATAAAGATAATTTTACAGTTTTGTTTGACATAAAGTAAATATAAGTATAATGGGAAAATGAGTGTATATGTGAGTGACTGATTTAAATTTAAGCAAAGAACAGTTCCAATATACTAAACAAATAAACAAATATATGAGTTATAATGTACTCATTAATTTATACTAATAACTTAGCTCTTGATATTACTTTAGACTGTGTTAAGGCTACATATAGGAAACAGCATGGTAAACACTAAACTGGGTTACCAAATGAAATTACATAATGCTGCCTCACAGAGTTCTTTAAAAATAGATAACACACTTGGGACTCGCTTGGTCTGAATGCTAAATGCCTGGAGGTGGGGAGGTAGGCAGGATGACCTCAGAACTCCTCCACCCATCATTTCTGTATCACTTAAAGTAACTGCAAACCTGGCCAGGCAAAATGCATCATCTCACAGAGATAAAGGCTTCATAAGCATGTGCAGGTAAAATATTTTGATGCTGGTAGATGAGAAGGAGGAGTCCTTCTTCTTTGTATACCCTGTAATTTCAGGTCAGATAGAATCCACTTTGTTCTCTCTGACACCTATCATCATATTCTGTAGACTTGATCAATGGTCTAGTCAGAGGAGTCAGAAGCTGTTACAAAGAGCTAAGACTCCAAACTGTGCCTTCCTTGGTTTATCATCTTAATATTAGAGTTTAATGTCAAGGGAAGCATGGAGTTTTCTCTGAGAACAGGATTGAAGCATTGTCTGTGAAGAGGGCAAAGGTTTATATAATCTTTCCAAGACTTAAATAATTTATCCTGATCAAATCTTCTGGAATGATTTGATCAATGTGGAGAATTGTTGAATCCTTCAGTTTAGATGTTCAGTAAAGTCTGTTTATAATGTAAATCATGCTAACTCTAACCTTTTCTGCTGTCAACTATTAAAAAAAGAATATAGAAAGTCGTTGGAGGTGCTTTGTCCAGAATTGGCTGTGTTCCTGCAAACTTTCTACAATCATAGTTTTGGATGTGATCATGGTACCCAGAGCATTTGTTGTCCATTCATGATAATAATGGGCTGATACCTTAGGTGCTGGTCTCCAGAGGACCTCTAGAGGGGACTTCAGTGTTCTGATGGCCTGCTTATAGAACAGGTAAAAGTAACAAAAATAAAACCCTTGTGACGTAGAATCACAGGAAACTGGTTCTTTCTGTTCTTCCTGCCTTCATGAGATACCAATAACACGGCTGCCAGGCTTGCTCTTCTTCCTTGCCTTTGGTAAACCTATTGAGTTGGACATTTTTAAGAGATATTTTTAAATTTATTGCAATGGGATAAAATAAGACTGTATTAACTGAACTTGAAATCAAATAGGTCTTTTCTTTAGATGAGAATTTTTTGTCTTATTTAGAATGATCTCAAATCTGAGGACAAGTGGTCCTTTCTCTCAGTGTCTAGAATGGCTGGGACAATTATGTCCCTCTACATGCAGCTTAGCAGATGCTTTTTTGTTTGTTTGTTTTGCTTTGTTATCTTTTATTTGCCCTAAATCTATCTCTCTCTGTCTCTCTCTGTCTCCCTCTGTCTCTGTCTCTCTCTGTCTCTCTCTGTCTCTCTCTGTCTCTCTGTCTCTCTCTCTCTCTCTCTCTCTCTCTCACCTTCTACCATTTCTTTCTCTCTCTTCCTTTCCTAACACAATTCTTTTAACATTCATTTGTACATTTTCTAAAAGACTGGAACAGATTTCAAGTGGGTTTTCTTTTCTGTTTCATAGACTTCTAGTTTCCAATAAGAGAGGAGAAAACACTACAAGTTCCTCTTTCGGTAAACATTTTCACACAGAAACATGTGTGTTAAGAAAGGAGATAAATTCTGGAAGAATCATGTTTGAGTCAGGCAAATTTAAATCCACTAGGATTTTCTTTTTTCACTTTTCTCATTGTATTTCTTTTGTGCATGTGTTTTTTATGCATATGAGTACCTAAGTGCCATTATACCTGTTTGGAAGTCAAAGGAAAGGACTCCATTCTCTCTCTCTACTATGTGGGTGGCAAGGATCAAATTAAAATGTGAGGCTTGATAGCAAGCATTTCCTTTCACTGAACCATCTTGCTAACCCTAAGACAACATTTCTAAAACATGTTGTTACTTCACATTTGTCATCTTGAATATTTCAGAAAGCCATGTTTGACTTGTCTATATAATTTCATGGATGTTCCATCCATATCTTGAGACATTATAACAAATGCCATTTATATGCCATTATAACTGATGCCAATTTTTTATCAAAATGAATCATTAACAATGAATATACGAACAGTGGCATAAGAGTCTCCTCCCTACTTCAAATAAGCACATCTCTAGCAAGTCACCTTCAGCTGCAATAGAGTGATCCAATTCTCTGGTATTCTACATCAGTTTGTTGGGACATACCATGATGGTTTGGCAGCTGACAATTACTCATGGCCAAGAACCCATCTGTCATTGACAGAAATAGCCAGGGAAGATGTGGTGACAGTGGCCATCATTCTGAGCTTGATGAACACCATCTGTACCTGGGAAAGGACTGACCATAGAGGGTTAGTGTGAGAGGAGCACAGCTGCCACCACTCAAGACTTTGCTGGTCTTATCCAGGCTGACTAAGTATCCAGGGTTTGCAATGCAGATTCCACTGATCCCATGAAACTTAACCATGCCAAGGACCACATTGTGGCCAGAATAAAGAGATCTATAGATGTGCAAGACAAATAACTATACCAAGGTTTGGTTTATAAGAGTAGATTGCTTTTGAAAGTCTAGAAGAAAGGAATTGATAAGGCAAAGAGCTTTCATTCTGTTTTTGTTAGACAGATTCAAACAAGTTGAGAGCTCCAGAAAGAGCAGAAAGAGATGCCAAGGTCATCAAAGGATGCATTCCTGACTTGAATTCCATGCTTTTGTAAGGTTAATATAATCTACCTTGCCAAAGATTTTAGCAGAGAACAAAAAGGATATCCAAGGACCTACGAAGGCTTTGTATAGAATTCACCTATTAAAATGTGACCACTCTACTTTTTTAGATCTCCTATAATTTTTTGATCAAATAAAGATTCTGAAGAATATACTAAAGAGCACAATATATCTCCAAAATGGTTAACCCTATCTAGATCAGATATTGGCACACATTTTATATTCTAATAAATATCTAAGATTATATTTTCAAGTTGCATTGACTGTATATATTAACTAATCTCAGTGTATATACTTCTTTTATAATTCTCATGTATCCCTGGCAAGTCTTCATCTCCCCATGCAGATGATCTTAAAGTTCTGCTTTTTCTGTCTCTGACTCCTAGATGCTGGGATTATACTCATGTGTTACTATATCCAGAATATGAGGTTATAGAGATATAACCCAGGCTGCTGGGTGAACACTTTGCCAACTGAGGGACATCCTCAGACCCCAACGTGTGTTTTTCATTTTTTTTAGCAAGACAAAAGCACATTACATTATTACTTTAGGGAAAACATATAAGGAATCCTAGACTTTGGCCAAAATTCGATGGTTCTAAATGCAGAGCCTGTGAAATACAAACAGCATATGGCCTTTGGTGAAGCAAGACTAGATGAAGAATGATAGTGGAGCAAGTATGTAATGGTGTTGAATGATCACATGTCAAGGCTCGTGGCCAAAGCTGGTGCTGTGCCAGGTCTTTGTTAGGGCACACATATCTTTGTGTTCTCTGCATCAAAAACACTGAACAGATAAAATTCAGGAGTGTTGGAGCTGTCAATCAAAGGAAAGTTAGCTGTGAAAATAGGGATCCCAACTCAGCTTGAGAGCTGGTCTCTCTCCAGTGGTTTTAAATTCAATCATACATTTTCTTTTTAAGTTCTAAGAAGAAATGGTTTACCATTCTTTTAAGAACAGATAATTTGATGGATATATGCAACTTCCCTACTACAAAATTTGACCACTTGAGAGAAAAACCAAGTGTTCATCACCCCCCCACACCTTGGAGTAAGCCCATTCCATTTGTTTTTGTTACACATATCATAGCTATTTCTACAGTACATAGAGCAAGACCCCTTTTCTTTTGTAGATGCTCCACTTTTTTCACTCTGAGCTAAAAAAATCAGTCTTCTTGGTCCTCTGTCTTCTTGTTTCTGTCCAATGCAGGCAGAATCCTCTGTCTAGTTTGAAAAATGAAAATAAATTCATTATCAAACTGAGATTGAACTCTGAGTCACTGTGTAGGTATGTTACCTGAAACGCTGCCCTCAAATGAAAATGATGATTTGTGCCTCCTTTAGGAAGATTTGCACAAAAGGCTATCTGGTCATACAAACCCCAAAATGGGAGATAAAACCTTTGGAGACCCTATCCAGTGGATAGGCATGGCCCCTGGTTCTGGGATGGTACCACCTACACATCTGAAAAATTTTAACCCTGAAATTTAGGGTTAAAATTTGCATGCAGACTATGGGTTTTTGTTTAACCCAGGAAATGTAGGGATAAAGAGTGGAGCAGAAACTGAAGGAAAGACCATCAAGGGACTGCCCCACCTAGGGATTCATCTCATCTGCAAATGCCAAACCCAGACACTATTGCTGATGCCAAGAAGCTCTTGCTGACATGTATAGCTATCTCAAGAGAGCTTCTGTCAGAGTCTGATCAATACAGATGTGGATGCTCATGACCAACCATCAAACTGAGCCCAGATACCCTAATGGAAGAGCTTAGGGAAGGACTGAAAGGGGCTGAAGGGGATTGCAGCCCCATAGAAATAACAACATCAAATAAATTGATCTCCCAGAGCTCCCAGGGACTAAACCATATACCAAAGTGTATACATGGAGGGACCCATGACTCCAGTTGCATATGTAGTAGTGGATTGCCATATCTGGCAGCCCTTGGTCCTGTAGAGGCTTGATGCCCCAGCTTATGGGGATGCTAGAGCTGTGAGACATGGAGAGGGGGATGGGATAGGGGGATTGTAGAGGTGAAACCTCGAAGAGGAACAATAATTGCAATGCAAATAAATAAAATAACCAATGAAAAACAACAATCACAACTACATAAAACAATCCATCTAAACTGAAGTACATTTTAAAACAATGAAAGGCTTGCTACAGTCACTCATATCAAATATTTTGTTGTTGAATTACATGTAAATAGTTTGAATCTATTTTACTTTTTTAATAACTATTTTCTCCTTCTTTTATAGATGCACTAAAAATTAGGAAACATGGTTTTCTATTTCTTCTCTAGTTTGATAAACTTTTGCACCAGGAGTGATATAGCTAACTACTACATAAGCTATAGGAAAATTGTTGTATCCTATAGCATGATTTACTTAAGCAATATAACCATGTACCCCAAATTTTGAGTACGCCTTGACTATGATTTTGTAAACTTCTCTGGAAGTAAGCTAATTTGTAGAAGCTATTCATTCATATTGATTTTTTTCTTTTCTAGTTTTGGCCAATATAAAACATGAAATTCTCTTATCACTCAGAGGACACAGTAGTTCAATTAAAGTATGTGTTTCTAAAATAAAATCCTGGGACTAATTGAATGAGAGTTTGTCTCAAAGCAGATAGAAAGTGATTCATAACCCATTACCATAGAACTTGTACAAGGAAAATTGGAGTCATTGTCATAGGCCCATGTTTGTTAGGACATAATTGTCTGTTCCCTATAAGGAATTATTGGCAGAATTGCTAAAGTTTACAATAAGCGCATTGCTATATTTTTGGTACAATGTCTTAGTTATAACTTCAAAAAAGTGTTCTTTTAGTATTTGGTGGTTGCATCAATGCATAAAACTTGGATGTGATGTTTCAAACAAGTTCTGATCATGTTTATGAATGATAGACTGATGGAAATTATGCAGCTGTGACCCTGTCTGCTCCATACATGTTGACATTTTATCAACTGGCAAATTAATCAACATTCTTTCTCAGGTACAATATCAACATTCTTGTATTTGAACCAAGAGAATGGAACCATTTGTATAAATTAACATATAATGTATAAGTATACAAATAATATAAATAGTATAAAAACCAAAAAGTTTAAAATTTTTAATTGACAAAAGAATAGCATTCTTCTTTCCACAACTTGAGTGACACAGAAATTAGGAAACTTAGTTTCCTCCCAAAACATTTATTGACCACTTTAAGTTTTGGAAATAGTCTGATATATTTCTACAAAATCAAGAAAACAAAACAAACTGACATAATCTTTGCAGAATTTAACATGCTCAATAAAGAATGGTTATATAAAGTTTTAAAAGACTGAGGGTTAGAGAGATACCTCAGCTGGTAAAATGCTTGCCTTGTGAGAATGAAGACCTCATTTCAACCCCAGCATCCACATTAAAAGATGGTTAACAAAGATCATGAATCAGGCATGGAAAAATGGATGAATGAATCCAATAAACCAATGGAGGGTGGATCCAAAGGACTATAGAATGGTTTTCTCTTTTATTTTGCAATGTACTACATTTATTTATTTTTTGGTTATTTTTATTGGTTATTTTATTTATTTATTTATTTTTATTTTTTATTTTTTTTTGATTTTTTTATTGTATATATTCTATATTTACAATTCATTTCCCTTTTTCTGGTTCCCCACCCCCAAAGGTCCCACATGTCCTTTTCCCTCCCCCTGCTCCCGCATCCACCCCCTCTCACTTTATTGTTCTTGTACTCTCCCACAATGATGTTTTGGTCCATTCTAGCACCAGTGTCCACTCCTTTCTTCTTGTGAGACATCACTTGATATGTGATTTGTGTCTTTGGTGTTCCAAGCTTCTAGGCTAATATCCACTTATCAGTGACTGTATACCATGGGTATTCTTTTGAGACTGGGACACCTCACTTAGTATGACATTCTCCAGCTCCATCCATTTCTCTAAGAATTTCATGAATTCATTGTTTCTAATGGCTGTATAGTACTCCATTGTGTATATATACCACATTTTTTGTATCCATTCCTCTGTTGAGGGACATCTGGGTTCTTTCCAGCTTCTGGCTATTATATATAAGGCTGCTATGAACATAGTGGAGCATGTATCCTTATTGCATGCTGGTGAATCTTCTGGGTATATTCCCAGGAGTGGTATGGCTGGGTCCTCCGGAAGTATCAAGTTTCTGTAAGGCAAAAGACACTGTCAAAAGGATAAATCGGCAACTAACAAATTGGGAAAAAATCTTCACCAACCCCACATCCGACAGAGGGCTAATCTCCAATGTATACAAAGAACTCAAGAGGTTAGACCCCAGAAAACCAAATAACCCTATCCAAAAATGGGGTACAGAGCTAAACAGAGTCTTTTCACCTGAAGAAATTCGGATGGCTGAGAAACACCTTAAAAAATGTTCAACATCACTAGTCATTAGGGAAATGCAAATTAAAACAACCCTGAGATTTCACCTCACACAAGTCAGAATGGCTAAGATTAAAAACTCAGAAGACATCAGGTGTTGGCGAGGATGTGGAGAAAGAGGAACACTCCTCCACTGCTGGTGGGAATGCAAGCTGGTACAACCACTCTGGAAATCAGTATGGCGGTATTTTATTTATTTATATGTTACAGGACCAAGGGCCTCCCCTCCTATTGATGCTTTATAAGACCATCCTCTGCTACATGAACAGCTTAAAATATTTTGCTTATATGCACATATGTGTAAACATGCCTGCAGGTTGATGTCACACATTCATGAATGTTGAGATCAGAATATAACTTGCTAGACTCTCTTCTCTTTTTCTATTATATGAGTTCATAGAATCAAACTTAGTCTGTCAAGGACAAACCAGTAAGAGGAATATTATCTGAAATATTGACAAATAAACTAATTAATAAAAAACAAACAAAAAAGGAATTATTTTCCAAACAGCTGTACCTTAGTCATGAGTGATATATCAAGAAAGAGATGTGTGTGTGTGTGTGTTGCTGAGGTTTTAATCTTTCTAATGAAATTATTGAGATAACAAACTTAATAATGAAATAATTTATTTTATTTTGTGGTTCTTTGGGGTTAAATCAGGGCACCCTGTCAGAAAAGGCATGGTGGAGTGACTCTGCACAAATGAGAAGCTAAGAAGCAGAGAGTGAGAGAAGGGATCTAAGGATAAGACATGCTTTCTAAAGCAACCTACAGTGAACCTTTTCTCTGAGGAAGATCCGTGTTTCACAATTTTACCCCTTTTCAGTAGTCTATTCAGTTGTGAATCCATCCACAGAGAAACCCACACCTCATGATTTACTCATTTCTATACAACACCAATTGAGATCTTTGCGTTTAACACAGGAGCCTTTAGAAGAGTCCTTTATATCCTCTAGTCAGTGGAATTTTCAGAAAGAGCATGTGTTTGATTCTGCCTCATAGAAGCTGCATGTACCTCAATATCATTCTGTTTCTCTTTATTACCTGTATATGTATATCATGTATATGTATTTGCATATGTATATATATCCAGAGCAAGCTAGAACTGGTTTTTATTGGTTCTTGTGTAGAAAGGATGGATGCAATCTCACCAGAATTTCAGGAAATATCATATGGATATGTGAGAAGTTATAAAGATATAGTAAAATTAATGTTAAAGTGGGTGCACGATCATTGCTCAGTTAAGATGTTCTAGATTCTGCTTGTCTGACTGTACCTCTGAGTCAGGAACACTTCAGAAGCCTTTTTTAATAAAAAATATTGGTTATTTTATTTATTTGCATTTCAGATGTCTTCCCCCTTCCCAGTTTCCACAACCCCCCATGCCTTCCCCTCACCCTGCCTCTATGAGGGTGCTTCCTTATCATCCTACCCACTCACCCCTCAGCACCCTTGCATTCCCCTACATGGGTCATAAAGCCTCCACAGGGCCAAGAGGCTCTTCTCCCATTGATGCCATATAAGACAATCCTCTGCTACATAACCGGCTGGAGCCATGGATCCCCCCATATTTACTCTTTGCTTGGTGGTTAACTCCCTGAGAGCTTTGAGGGGGTCTAGTTGGTTGATCTGGTTGTTCTTTCTATGAGGTTATAAACCCCTTCAGCTCCTTCAGTCCTTGCCATAACTTCTCCATTGGGGTCAGGCCCTGCACTTGGTTCAATGTTTGGCTATGTGCATCCACATCTGTATTAGTAAGGCTCTGTCAGGGCCTGTCAGGAGACAGCTATACCAGGCTCCTGTCAGCAAATGCTTCTTCGCATGAGCAATAGTGTCTGGGTTTTGTGTCTGTAGATAGGATGGATCCCTAGGTGGGGCAGTCTCTGAATGGCCTTTCCTTTAGTCTCTGCTCCATTCTGTTATGCAGTTCTTTTGACAGAAGGAATTCTGGATTCTTATTTTTGAGGTGGATGGGTGATCCCATTGTACAACCAGGAGCCATGCCTACCCCCTGGATATGGTCTCTACAAGTTCTATCTCCCTTTATTAGGTGGTTTAGCTAATGTACTCCTTGTTGCATACTGGGAACCTCTTGGATTCTTGGCATCTGGGACTTTCTAGTTCCTCCTCCCCCACTGCTATACACCACCTTTCAAATTCCTGACTCTCTGTACTTCTCACCCATCTGATCCAATATCTGAATTGCCACCCCCTGTTTTTCCTCCCCCTCCCCTCTCCATCCCTCTTCTACTTCCAGAGTAGAACTATAGTATCTACACTTTGGTGTGTTCTTCCTTCTTGTGTTTCATATGATTTGTGAGTTGCATTTTGGTTATACGGAGCTCCGTGTGTTCTTTTGTGACTGGGTTACCTCACTTGGAAAAATATTTTCAAGATATATACATTTGTCTGTGAATTTCATGAATTCATTGTTTTTAATAGCTGAATAGTTCTCCATTGTGTAAATGTACCATATTTTCTGCATCCATTCTTCTATTGAGGGACATCTCAGTTCTTTACAGGTTCTAGCTACTATAAATAAACCTGTAATAAATATAATGGAGCATGTGTCCTTGTTATAGTTTGGTACATCTTTGGGGTATATGATCAGGAGTGGTATAGCAGGGTCCTCAGGTAGAACTGGCTCCAATTTTCTAAGGAACCACCAGACTTACTTTCAGAGTAGTTGTATCAGCTTGCAATCCCTCCAGCAATAGAGGAGTGTTCATTTTTTTCCACATCCTTAACAGCATCTGCTGTCACCCGAGTTTTTGATTAGTCATTCTGATTGGTAGGAGGTGGAATCTCAGAGTCATTTCAATTTCTCTGATGTCTAAGGATGATGAATATTTCTTAAATTGTTTCTCAGCCATTCGAGATTCCTCAGATGAGAATTCTGTTTAGCTCTGTACCCTAATTTTAATAGGGTTATTTGGTTCTCTGGAGTCTAAGTTCTTTTCTTTGTATATTTTGAATGTTAGCCCTCTATTGGATTTAGGGTTTGAACAAATCTTTTTGCAATCTGTTGGTTGCTGTTTTGTCCTATTGACAGTGTCCTTTGTCTTACAGAGGCTTTTTGATTTTATGAGGTCCCATTTGTCAATTGTTGATCTTAGGATATCACAGAGATAGAAAGAAACATTCTCAAATTTATCTGGAATAACAAAAAACTCATAATAGCAAATACCATTCTCAACAATAAAAGAACTTCTAGGGGAATCACCATCCCTGACCTCAAGCTATACTACAGAGCAATAGTGATAAAAACCATATAGTATTGGTACGGAGACAGACCTGTATATCAATGTAATAGAATTGAAGACCAGAAATGAACCCATATACCTGCTGTCACTTGGACTTTGACAAAGAAACCAAAAGCATTCAGTGGAAAAAGAACAGCATTTTCAACAAACAGTGCTTCTTTAACTGGTGGTGGGCAAGTAGAAGAATGCAAATCAATCCATTCTTATCTCCTTGTACAAAGCTCAAGTCCAAGTGTATCAAAGACCCCCATGTAAACCAGATATGATAAATCTATTAGAAGAGAAAGTGGGAAAGAACCTCAAACACTTTGGCACAGGGGAAAATTAGCTGAACAGAATGCCAATGGTGCATGCTCTAAGATCAACAGAAGCCTTTTGAGAGATGCTTAATGTGAATATTTACTGAACAATATCTCACTGTTTACACTGGAAAAATGTCAATAAGTATTCTGTGTGTTTTGGAATAATTCACTAAGATGATTCCAAAAGAAAATTGTCTATTACAGATAAATGTGTAATAAAGTTCTCTCCTAATTTTAGCATATTTTTGCTTTCATTCCCCTTCGACTCTTATAAGCATACTAACGGGCTCTAGATTTGACTTTCATATTTATTAATTTGCCATGAATCAATTTTGAATTAAGTCATTAGTTATTAATGTCACTGAAATTTTCATCTCCTGTTGGGATTTCTATTTGAAATTGAAAACAAAATCTTTAGTTGTTGTCTTAAACTGTCTAAGCATTTGGATTTTTAATAGATGCTGTAAACAAGAAGAATAGATTTTAAACAAGTATAAGAAAGAAAATAAGATGCCCCGCAACCCTCTAAAATATCTGCTTGAAACTACCATCAAGCTTTTACATTTCATGCATGGAAAACAGTGTTTCTTAAGTTTATAGCAATCATGTTATTTTGACAACTATTTTAACAAATTTGACAAATAAAGCAGCTAACTAGATAGTTATTGCCAAGATAATATAAGGAAAAATCACTTGTGAAATAGGACTCTCCATTTATAAAATGGCCCCATAAGATTATTATTGTTATATTTATTTATAAGCCTATGGGATACTTTCCTGATTACTGATTCATATGGTAGTATCCAGCTCACTGGGGGCAGAAAATCCTCTGGGCAGGAGGTCCTAGTTGGTATGGTGTATGAAAACAGGCTGAGAAGTCCTAAGGAGAAATCCATGGTGAGGCTGAGGGTAGCCAGTCTTTAGGCTGAGAAAGCCATGGTGTTTTATCTGGATGATGGTGTTTTATCACAGCAATAGAAAACCCCACTAAGACAATAGCCTTATAACATGAAATTCTAGTGAGAAGGAAGATTTTTGAGAGGCAGTGTCTTAGTTGATTGGCTGTTGTTCCTTCTAAAGCCAGTGGATTTTTGCTTAGACTGAACTTATTACATAAATTGTTGTAGATTTTGAAGAAATCGTTCATTGCATGATGTTAAATGCATTTTAAAATGAAGTTGTTTTTTGAAAGCCGACCGAGTGTGAAATCATTTCACAGATTTTAACATGAAAAAGACAATCTTGTTTTCAGGGATGGACATGCACCACCATGAAGAAGAAATTACAACCCAGTTTCTAATAACATAGCAACTGACATCTCATAAGATACATGGCCTATATAAGAGTGAATCTATGGTCTAAATTGTATCAAATAGGAATAATCAGAACAGGCTTCTTAAAAGAAATTGCATTTGAAATCATTCTCAGAGAATTTTTCAAGAAAACTTTCCCCTTTTGAAAGAGAAAATGATAGGCAATGTAGCAAGAAAGGGACAAACTTGCATTTTGATAGCCATAACCTTCCTGTGTTACAAGTAGAAGATAGAAATATATATATATATATATATATATATATATATATATATATATATATATGCTTTATAGATAAACTTCATATATATGTATGCGTGTGTGTTTCTCTGTGTGTGTGTGTGCATATGGATTATGTTTATATGTGTGTGCATGTATATATCTACCAGGTCAGTTATCCCTACCTCTTGTCTCACCTGTGTGAGTGAGGCAGAAGAACTGCATCATGACCATCATCACCCATTACTTCACCCACCCAAACTGCACACACATTACATTTGACAGATAAGAGTTAGTATATTTCTCACATTTTCCATAAACCAATTTTTAGCACGTTAAAATTATAAAATGGCAAATTTGGATGGGAATGGGAAGATAAGTCCTTTGGATTGAAGCATGTAGATAATCTAAAACATCAGTTGAAGGAAACCTTGAGTTTTGTTGGTCCAGAGCACTGTTGAATCTGCTCATGCAAATGAAATTGCCAAAACCCTGAACATTCAAAGACAGAATCTTTTGACGATTTCTGAGTTGAGAAAACACATTTGTTCCCACAAGACAGAGTCTATCAGAAAAGAATGATAATGGAGTCATTAATATTTGCTGTGTCTCCAATTAGAGAATATCAAAACATGAAGCATCCAGGCAGGCTCGATGGTACAGAATTAATTTTACAAACCATATCCTAGTTCATCTACTGCTTTCGATCTACTTTCATAGTGTTTTAAGGTGTCTGAAAGGACAGATAGTTTGCTTTCCTCACAAATAAGATAGTTTGAGAGTAATGATGCTAATAAAAAATTAATTACAGCCATTTGGCTTTTTAAAGGCAGAACCATGGTTAAGTGGGGCATTTAAGACCAGTTATCCTGTTTGCTGCACAGATGACATGTAAACATTTCTCACATCTATGCTAATCGCTTCCATCTCTCACTATTTTGTCTGATTTAAAGTGGTTTCTATGGCCATTTCCTTACAGTGGTAAAAGAGCAACACATGTGCGTTCATGCTGCTTTGAATTCTTGCTTCAGTGTATCTTTCTCTGCATTCTACTTGTGGTTCGACATAAGAACTTTCAAATTGTCCTGCCTCCATGCCTTTGTTCCACCATCATAGACACTCATCCTCTGAAACCTGGAGCCCAATTCAATGCTTTCTCTTAGAAGTTGTGTTGGTCATAGTGTTTTGTCACAGCCATAGAAAAGTAACTAAGACACCACATTTAGAATTTCAACAGATTTCTGCCAACAGAAACAGAATGAATGTTTTCCACTCCAGTTTTCTTGCACAGAAACAAATTTATCTGCAGGTGAGAAATATTTTCAAAGTGCAATTCCTGTAGTTCCTCCAATTGTTGTTTTGTTTTTCTTTTTTTAAACTATGGAAGTGATTCATTTTTAAGCTGTGTTTGTGTAGGAACAAAAATAAGTCTAGTGAGACACTGTTCACTCAAAATTGCTATTTTTCCTATATGGACAGGAAACTAGCAATTTTTGTATTCAGTTTTCTGGTAAGACTGAGAGTAGCCAACATATTTGTTATTTTAGTCAGCCTCATCCTGTGCCCTGAGGAATTAGAGAGTCTTACTGTGTGTTCTTCAAACGTTAATATAGGCACTATTTAAAGGTCTTCTTAAAACACAGATTCTGAAGCTAAAAGTCTGGCATGAGACCTGAAAGTGTCTGTTTCCAGTAAGTATGCCTTCATGTCGACCCTGCTGATTCATACTGCAATGGGTAAAAGAGACACTGACAAGGGGAGTAAGGCAGAGCCAATCAGACAGATTAGTGGAAAAGTCAATGGGCCAGAAATAAAACAAGCTTGTGGTGAGATTTAACTTTCTCAGTTATTATTTGGACTAGATTTCTGTAATTAGCTACCAAAGTATGTTCATATGTGTATGAAGTCAATAGGGCAATTTCAGAAAAATGAATTCCTATCATACCAAACAATGACCTATCATACCACACAATGACTCCTCTACAACTTAGTGTGAAGGGGAAAAAAGGCCTCTGTATGATCTTAGAATTTTACACATGCATGTGTTAGTGTAAAAATATATGTACATGTGTAAAGTGTCTAGAAAATAACCTTGGATTCAATTCTCACAAATAGAATCTCTGTCTCTGCCTCACTGGGATTACATGAACACACCCCTCTCCTCAGCAGGTTTATATGGGTTCTAGGTGTTAGACTCATGTCCTCCTGCAGGGAGAGGAAAGAGCTGTAAGGACTGAGTGACTTCTTCATCCTTAATTTTGTATTAAAATGGAATTGCTGTCTAGCAGAAAGAAGTTATTTTGATATATTTTTACCGTTTATAAAGTATTGTATAAGTATATTAGTTTACATACACACTTCTATATTATAGTTTTTATGTATATAATATACTCACATAGTTATATAGTCATATATATGGTCTATATATTATCTATATACTAGTTTATATGTATGTATATGTATTTATGTATACCTATGCCTATGCACACACATATATATTTAGACTCATTTCCCTTGGGCCAGATCTCCTGATAAACATTCTCTTTGTCTCCAGTGAGTTTACTGCCTTCTACCATTCCTTTGCTTACTCATATTTCCAGATGCAATGATCTAGTTTCTTTTGTTTAAAGTAGATTGTGAATTTGAAGGATACTGGAAAAGAAAAGGAATATAGGAGCTTGGGGGTAGTAAAGGATGGGAGAAATACTGTGATTATAATCACATACACACAAACAAACCAAAACAAAAAAGGAACCTTTCTCTACCTTCATTTTCACCTGGAAATACATAGTACAAAGGCAGAAATATGGGAATCTCCCACAAGCATAATTCAGATGCATGTTTGTAGAGAGTCTCTTACCAGGGATTCAAGGGCTTTTCACTTACATGTTCAGTGGGGAAGACAAATTACCTGAAGACTTGTTATAGAAGAGTTGAAAGATTTTTTTTTTGTTCCTTACATACCAAGGATTCCTGTTAGCTTAGGACCCAATTTTTTTCTGCAGACACGCATGTGTATTTCCTACTTTCTCTATGGAGTTTAACCCTGTCAAGCTTTCAAGCTAATTCAGAACTCAACATTCCCATGTAAATAAAGCAAAATAAAGATGGATGATGAAGAAGGAAACATTGTCTACCTGTTTGTAACATCTCTACATTGAATGCAAAGAAAGAGTATGGGAGGAAAGTTGAGAGTGAAGACTTCTCTTATTTTGTCCTGATCTTATCAATGAAAACAAATTCTGCATACACATGTTATTATAATAATAACAATAAAATTCATTTGTTTTCTATTTTAAAATATCCTATGGTGAATTAATATACTCATCTTTAAATTTGAAATATCAACCTCTTTCCCTTTTGCATGCTTTGTATATTATACTCTGTAAAAGTATATATGTGAACATAAATATCCTACTTTGATATTTTTGAGACAACAAAATAATACCTTCTTATGAAAATTTATAGTAATTTAGGATATTGTATGGACAACAAGGTGTCTGATTTACTCACATTCTGGTAGTCTTGAAATGTTTTGGAAGAGAAATCATTCCTTCTACATACTATGGTATGTAGAGTATGGACTCTGTTGCAATTTTAATATCTAAAAAGCTCTATAAATGAGTTTTAGATGGTGATTCTATTATTTATAGGTCTTAAAGTAAGGAAGGATTTTTGTGACTATATTTGACCCTGTAGATTGGAATAAGATATTAGAAAAGGAAACACAGTGAAAAGGAAGGAGGAGAACAATCACAAAACCATACCGACAGAACAACCCCCCCAAAAATATTAAAACATCATTTTCCCAAATAAAAGGTCAAGCAGTGGAAACTACTGTTATCTTCTTCAGTAAGGTAAATGAATTTCATTGAAATGACTGAATTTAATGAGATATTTTAAAAGAGTAACATTTTATTAATTGTTTAGAATTTGGATATACTGTATTGAGCATATTCACTTCTTTTTCTAAATCCTCTCATCTTACCATCCTCACCTCCCCACCCTACTTGCCCAAATTTGAGTTTTATATTTCCTTCCATGAAGTCCAGTTTTTATTGCTCAACTAGTCTAGCAAATGGGGCCTTCCTTAACATATGCCCAATCCACCATGGGAAATACCACTAAAGAAAATGGTAGAATCTTATTCCTATCTCTCAATCCATCCTGGCATGTTGTCTGGCTTTATCTTAGACAGATCTTATACATGCTTCAACAAACATTTATATTATATTTATTTAGCACAATTAAAAAATGATCAGACTACTAACCTATTTAATCAGAATATATATGTTTAGATCAGCTCTTCAAAGCATACTTTATAAAGAGTGAGGTGTACATCCCAGAACTGAATAATAAATATAGATTTAAATCTCTGTTACACTCTCAAATTTTGTTTTTAATTTATTAAAGTCCCTAAAAAGTTATGGATTGCTCTTATCACAGTGTAATGAATCTTCTTGGCATTTCTTAAAGTTTTCACAGTTCATAATAAAACTATTGTTTTCTTGCAAATATTCATTTTTAATTCAAAAAGTCACTACCAGAAAGAGAACAAGCATATACGTTAGTGTAGTCTTCATTGATATGTGATAGGTAATTCTAGATTCATGGTGATTTAGATGTATATAGCTCTCTCTCTGTGTCTCTTTTTCTGTGTCAGACTGTGAAGCAGTTTGGCAATTGTTAAATATTCTTCTTTGATGCATGCTAGAAGCCTGCTGTAATTCCCTGATTTGTGTCTGTTTCAGGAGTAAAAATTGGCCACCAATAATGAAAGCTAGGAGTGAAGCTCTGTCTGTTTAATTCAGTAACTTTGCAGACAACCCAATAATTGAATTACATGAACCCTTTCCAAGTAAAAAAAAAAAAAAAAAAAAAAAAAAAAACAAAAAAAAACAACCTTTCAACATTCCTTGCTGAAAGTGAGCCTCAAGCCTCTATATGAGAGGCACCCATAAACAGGTAGTCTTGAGACATTAGCACAATTTTTTAAGCTGACATAGAAGATGCTTATTTTGACAGGTAGAGAATGCAAAAGAAAATTGTACTAGTCATTCTATTATGGTCTTACTAGGGACCCTATTTTAAGTAGAATGTAGCTATGATCATAAATATGAAGTTGTATTATAGTTATTATCAAAGCACTTTGAAACTTGTCTAACCATTTTCCAAAACAGCAAATAAATCTTTATGACATGCTTTTGAGGTAGGTCATATAGCAGTGCCTCTCTCTTATGGCTAAATAGAGAAGGTAGAGAGAAATGATTGAATAGGAATTGGAATCCAGGACATTATGTCTCTGATCTCTAGTCTTAATCACTATGTTAAAATGTGTACTTTTGACCATGCATGTCAAGTCATAGACTCATGGAACATAACACAACAGAGAGAATTTTCAGAGTTCTTTTTCAAGTGGAGTAACTGAGGCAAAAAGAAAGCAATGTGGCAACCAAGGTCATTAGGCAGTAGGTTTTAAAGGTTAAAAACCTTGGGGCATAGAAATTCAGGTTCTAGAATAGAGATCATGTAACTTGTGTCCATTTTCTCTGTAGTTTAAAATATACTTAGTTTATTCTCTAGTATGCAATAAACAGAATAATCACACCTGTTACCAGAATGATAAATCATTGTTTCAAGTGTACTTAAAATTATACCATACTATTTTCATCAAGTGGTTTTTATGTGATGATTCTTTTTTTTCCATATGCCTTGTTTACATTCCAAATGATTTCCACTTTCCTGGTTCCCCCCTCCCCATAAGTCCGATAAGCCCTCTTCCCTCTGCCCATTCCCCAATCAACCCCCTCCCACTGCTCTGTATTGGTAATTTCCTACATTTCTGTATCAAACCTTTCCAGTACCAGGGCCCTTTCCTTCATTCTTCTTGGGAATCGTTTGATATGCGAATTGTGTCTTGGGTATTCAGAGCTCCTGAGCTAATATTCACTCATCAGTGACTGCATTCCATGGGATCCTACTAAGAAGATGGGTCATTAGTAGGTCTAAAGGCTTAAAAATACTGGTGTAAAAATAAACCATATTCTCCTGGTACAGATACTTCATAGACAACTCTGTATGTTTTAAAACAAATTATAACAGTCAGCCATAAAGTTACTCATGCTGAGTGTGGTTGACACAGGGTGCTACCTGTACACTAACCTAATACTCTATTTTTCTTCTTGTAATGATTTCATAATCTGGAAGGGGATCTAGATTTCTTTGGTTCTAAGTATGTAGCTGCTACTTCAACAATTGTCATCTAACAGTTTTAGCACATTTTAAAAACTTTTTCTCTATTAGTGACTTAATAGCGTGACAGAACATGATTTCTAATTTATTTTTACTTCAGGAATATTGTGTATACTTTAAAACAAATATTTTTGTATATGACAAAATCTAGTTTCTTCTTTTAAATATACTTAAAATTCCCATTTTACTTTGTTAAAAAATAATTCAAGGTACAAAATTAATATAATAATTACCTCCAATATGATTTACTTACTTATATTCTCACTTTTTTCTTCCTCTAATATTTTCCTATGGACCCATGAGCAGTTTCCCAGTTAATAAATAACAAATAAACTTCCAGGGGAGAAAAGTCAGAACACAACGTAAGCCACAAACTATTTCCAAATATACATATCTTAGAAAATAATGGTCTTGGTCCATCCATAAATTCAATACATTAAAAAAATACCTAGTGAATATTTTCCACAGAATAGTAAGGTCCCAAGGGATAAAAATTCAGTACCTTAAGCTTATAATTGGTTCAAATCAAATGGGTTAAATCTCAATGTAGACTGCACAGTAAGAGCTAGAGAATGTTATTGTCATTTTCCCTATGTTAATGGAGTGGTAGTTATGGAGGACAACAGCTTCCATAAATTATTAGATAACAATTGTTGAAGAAGCAGGTACATACTTCGAAGCAGTATACTTAGGTAAGTATATCAACTACATATATTACATATATTATTCCTACACAGTTTAGGTATAATGGAGCATGATGCCTACATTTCATATATAATTAACTCTTAAAAATTTGTAAGAAAGCACATTTTGTAAACATGCTCCTTCACAAATATGTACAAAGATAAAATATAAGGAAATGTTTTGTTTCATTTGTAGACTTTCAGTTGGCCATTATTTCATTAATTTAATTTTCTGCATGGTAAAATTTAATTTTGAATTATTTGGATAAAATATAAGTAACTGTAGCCACATTGGTACTTTAGGATTAGGATATATCATCAGGCCACCTGGAAAAATGTGTTCAGAAATATTTATTTTTTTTTCTCTTAATACTCACTTTTATATTCTTCCTGACAAGGTTAGGTTAACATTTTCAGGTTAATGTACAACAAAAAAAATTCTATTTGGTTTATAGTTTGAGGATATGCTTTTGAGATTATTTGATTAATGTCTCTGGTAACATAAATGAAGCTGTACTACTCTGGAAACGATCTCCTAAACATAACTCATGAGTTCCTTCATATTTATGGTGAAGGGTCCACTGTTTTACAAAATTGGGAAACTCCCTAAACCTAATATTTTGAATACCCAATTAAGGCACTTACCATGTTTTGCAAAGGTCCAGATGGTAACTGGACCTGGATGGATGGATAAACTATAGTGTGGTCTAATGTCTGTTATCTGAGCTCTCCAATTCTGCCCTAATTAGTGCGAAAAGTAGCCATGGATATTATATAAACAAATGTAGTTATGATCTAATAAAACTCTATTTACACACATATTTGAAGAACCTGACTCAGGGAAGTAATAGTGATACAGGTCTTTGTCAGCCACACAAGAACATAGAGATTTTAGTGATGGAAGATCTCTCAGAGTCTAGGCCAAGAACTAAGGACTGTACCTAGAGGGAATCAAGGCTCCAGATACAAATGTAGCAGAGGATGGCCTTGCCTGACAGCAATAGGAGGGGAAGACCTTGGTCCAGGGGTGTTTTGCTGCCCCAGCATAGGAAGACTCTGAAGTGGTGGGGTGGAGAGTGTGAGTGGGTTGGGGAGCACCATTATATAGGCAAAGGGGAGGTGGGAAGGTGGATGTGGGGATGGGGGATTTTGGGGGGTAACCATAAAGTGGGATATCATGGGATGGGGGTTGGTGGAGGAGGATAACTGCCAAGCAGGATATCATTTAAGATGTAAAAAAGTGGAAAGATTAATAAAAAAGTTAAAAAAATAAAGATAAAAATAAATTTCTCCCCAAATCCATTAGATGCCCAGAAAAGGCATGAAGATTAGAATATTTACTGAGGGATGTTATTTGTCTCTAATATCAAATTATGTGACTTGCTGATTTTTCTTAAGTTTACTGATAATGATCACAGAATATAAATAGTAAGTGCACGATCAGTTTGTTATTCTAGTGCTGTTTGTTGGCCTGCGTAGCCTTTACAAAATTAAAGTTTATTTTTAAAATACCATGTACATGTAAAAATATGTAAAGCCAAATTAACCAGAATAGAAAGCTGTAAAACTTTATGAACTTGTGCAATCAAAAAAAATCTACGACAGATTAAGAATCGGAAAAACTATCACCTTTATACCCTTTTAAAAACATGTTTGTTACATGCATTTAGTCCTTGCTCATCCCCTTGAATTTAGTTCTCTTTTTTTAATTCGGCCATAATATGTTTTAATGTTTTATCCCTACAATGTCAAGTGTCCAGTACTTCAACTACAGGTTAGCTGATTTCTCTCAAGAGTTAAATGTTATTCTCAATAAGGGAGAAGCTGAAAAGCCAGGACAATAAAGCAACAAATTTTCATGGTAGGAATGTTTGCTTTTAAAAACCTTCTCTGCCACAATATTTTAAATACTAATAAACAGATAAATATAAAATATATGCTATAAATATTATGTTTCCATCCTAAACTTTTCTGGCCTTTCTTAAGAATCTTCTATTCTTTGTTTAGCACTGTATCCCATTTTTAATAGGGTTATTTGGTTCTCAGGAGTCTAACTTCTTCAGTTCTTTGTATATATTGGATATTAACATTCTATCGGATGTAGGATTGGTAAAGATCTTTTCCCAGTCTCTTGATTGCTGTTTTGTCCTATTGACAGTGTCCTGTGCCTTGAATTCACAATGGAGGAATACCAGATGGCTGAGAAACACCTAACGAAATGTTCAACATCCTTAATCATCAGGGAATTGCAAATCAAAACAACCCTGAAATTCTACTTCACACCAGTCAGAATGGCCAAGATCAAAAACTTAGTGGACAGAAAATTTTGGAAAGGATGTGAGAAAGAGAAACACTGCTCCATTGCTCCTGGGATTGCAAGCTGGTAAAACCATTCTGGAAATCAGTTTGGTTGTTCTTCAGAAAATTGGACATAGCACTACCTGAGGATCCAGCTATAGCACTCGGGGGCATATACCCAGAAGATGCTCCAACATGTAATAAGGACACATGCTCCACCATGTTCACAGCAGCCTTATTTATAATAAGCTGGAAAGAACCCAGATGTCCCTCAACAGAGGAAGGGATACAGAAAATGTGGTGCAGTTACACACTGGCGTATTACTCAGCTTTTAAAAACAATGAGTTATTGAAATTCTTAGGCAAATAGATGGAGCTAGAAAATATCCTGAGTGACATAATCCAATCACAAAAGAATACACAGGGTATTCACTTGATGATAAGTGGATATTAGCCCAAAAACTTGTAATACAAGATACAACTCACAGAGCACATGAAACTCAAGAAGGAAGACCATTGTGGGGATAGTTTGATCCTTATTGTAAAGTGGATCAAAATACCCATGGCTCACAGCCATCCCATAGAATGAGCATAGGGTCCCCAATTGAGCAACTAGAGAAAGGACCCAAGGAGCTGAAGTGATTTGCATCCCTGCAGGAGGAATAATAATATATACCAACCAGTGCTGCCAGAGCTCCCTGGGACTAAACAACCAAGCAAAGAGTAGACATGGAGGGACACATGGCTTCAGCTACATATATAGCAGAAGATGACCATTTCAGATGTCAATGAGAAGAGAGGTTATTGGTCCTGTAAAGGCTTGATTTCCCAGAATAGGGGAATGCAAGTCAGGAAATTAGGGGGGGGTGAAGATTAGCAGGAGGAGGGAGGATGGGTTAGGGCATTTTCAGAGGGGTAATTTAGAAAAGGGATACCATTTGAAATGTAAATAAAGCAAATATCTAATAAAAATAATTTTTTTACTCTCTTGTCATATGCAATATATATTTAAAGCTGAGTAGTAAGGGACTTGAGTCACCTATGTTCATTGTGAGAAAGTACATATATCCTTTGTTGTTTAGGCCAGAGTACAAGTTCTAGACAATGCCTCAAAATTCATATTGAAGTGTGTTGATTATTTGGTCCTATTTATTAATTATTAGATATACCATTGCTTTTGTCAAATTGGATTATTTCATTTAGGGTCCTTACTGTTGAATAGCTCTGTGACTCTCTGTAATCTAAAGAATTAAGGGAGTGTTTTGTTTTAATTACCTTGCATTTTCTATGATAACTATTCACTTTAACTATTTACTTAATAAAACATGAATTAACTTCAGAAAAAATATTGTTAAATTTTATTCCAATTTCACATGACACATATTGTACACTGAAGACTTAATGACAATATTTAGATACTGAAATGGTTTAGGAGTGATGGAAGATGATTAGAATGGTTTTAAGTAGCTTTCATAAACCATATATTTGATACACATGTTTTATCAACTCAGTCCATCCAATAACAGAAATCATAATTCAGCCAAAATGAGCCTTTGCTATTCAACTTAAGTTGCATAGGAATCTGGGTGCAGATTTTATATTTTTGATTAAAGTTAACTAAGATTTAATGCTGGTAACTTGGAGAAACAAACCATCTGTGAGACAGGGAAGAACCATTTATCTGCCTAATATTTCATATATATTGGTTGAGGGGTGATAAAGACTTTTCTGAAGAACCAAGTTTGTGTTTGTGTATTTAGAATCATCACAATATCAAACAGAATGAAAAAGGTCAGTCTCATTAAACTGAGCTCAATCCAAATAAACTAAATATCACGTTCAACCATGTTCATTCTTCTCTAATGACCAGAAAAAAATGAAAATGTATTTCTTATTGTATCCTAGTGGAGCATGAAGAAATCAAAAGAGAGAAGCCTTTAAACATCTCATTTTATTTATCTGTGAAGATGGTGTGATCCATCTGTGGCTTTGATACTTTACTGATCCAGGAAAGAGAGAGATAAATATCTTTGTAATTGTATGCTAAGGCAATTGAAATTTTATTGAATTCTGCTTTCAAATACCTGCTGGATATTGTTGACATGGATTCAGTATTTAAAGAGAAATTAGGGTAGAAATGTGAAATATTTGCCATCATTTAAATATAAAAAATAAATCTAGTTCAAAGAGAATTGGTTTAAGGTAACATAACTCTATAATCTTTGTATTAAAGATACATTTGAAATAGGATGAGTGTGTATTTATGTGTAAATTCATTACCATAAGCTTATACACTATTATACTGCTTTTATTCTAGTCTCATCTTTCAAAAGGAGCACCACTTTAAATTGCCTTAGGCAATGATAAACAAATATTTGAAGTTAAAATGTATACTCTCAGTGCATGGTGATCAAAGAAACCTAATAGAGATTCAATATATATGTTTTAAAATGCGGGGGGTGGGGTTACCCTGGATACTTGGTATCAGTATACATCAGAATAAGTATAGGCACTTGAACACAAATTTTACTTTATAGGGAGTTGAGATTACTTGTGGTGCTTGGGAAAGTCGGTTGTGTCATGAACGAGTTCCCTGAGAGCAGTTCACCTGAAGCTAGCACAAGGGAAAAAAGGCTGTGGGAACTGATGGACATATAAATGTAATATTATGTGAGCAGTTGGTGCAATATTACCACCCAGATCTGTGACTGTTCATGGTAGGAGGGGTTGTTTTAAATATAATCTCTGCCCTAGCCTTTCTTTTAAATGCTAATAAAGATATAGTATAAAACTTGGTATAAGTGACATTTAGCAGAAAGACATGAGATTTTGAATAATAAGTGTGAGAGTCTGAAAAAAAACAGAACCAATATTTTCTAATTGTTAGGTGACAGTTAACTAACACGTTTATAAAACTCATTCAACAGAAGCAAGCTGATAGAAAATCAATGTAGGTCCCTAAAGTCAGTGTCCTCCTGACTCCACCTTTCTGCATCTGTACACACCATAACCCGTAATTAACCCTCACATTACATATTTCATTATTATATTGTAAAATTCTTTCTACCATAGTTTTCTCTTTTCCAAAAATTCAGCTGTTTGGCCTAATCTGTTGTCATGTGTCCTCTCACATTCTGACAACGTTTTTCTTTTTGGCTCCACATAGATAGTCTAGTTCAGACTTTTTTCTTTCTTGAAATGACTTGGTCCTTAGTTCTAAAAACAAACTCTTTATGTGTATAATGTTTGTCTTAGTTCTCTTACATAAGCATTATAGATACCAAACACTGAATAACTTCAACAGTAGACAGTCATTTTTCTGGTTACATTGGTGAGAATTGTAACATTAAGATGCCAGGTGGTTAATTTCCTCTGAAGGTTTCCTTCTGGATTTGCAGGTGCCCCTTGTTTCCTGACTCTTTTTGTCGACCCTCACTATGTACATGTAAATCTGATCTGTGGCATCCTAACTTTCTCTTTTATGATTAAATTATTGTTTTCTAAGTACAACAATTTACCTGTACATATGTCTATGTAGAACATGTGTTCTGGGTCCCTAAAAGGGTCAGAAGAGTATGACATATCACCAAGTAGTGTTAAAGAGGTTATGTGCCACCATGTGAGCTAGAAACTGAATGTGGGTCTGCCGACAGACAATCTCTCTTTATTTAAATTGAATATCATCTTCATTTACATTGCCAATGGTAAAACCTTTCCCAATTCCCCCCTCCCCAAAGACCCACAACCCCTCCTCCCACCCCCTGCATCCAAGTATATGCCCCTCCAACTGACACACTCCCACAACTCCCCTCAGTTTCCCTTTGTTGGGGCTTCTGTTGAGCCTTTACTTGACCAAGGACCACTCCTCCAACTGATGCCGAACAAGACCTACCTCTGCCACATTTTTTGGCTGTGTACCCCTTGGCTGATGGTTCAGTCCCTGAGAGTCTTGGGACATCTGGGTGGCCAAAGTCATTGTTCTTCCCATGGGGCTATAAACCCCTTCAGCTCCTCTGGACCACCCTCCAGCTCCTCCATTGGGGACCTCACACCCAGTCCAATAGTTGGTTGCTCGTTTCTGCCTGACAGAGAATCTCTTAACTGTTGAGCCATCTCTGCAGCCAACTATTTTCCTATTTCTTAAATGAGGACATCATTTACCTAACAATGCCCTGTCCCAGAATATTGCAATATAATGAGGCTCTAGTTTTTTATCTTTCTTTCTTTTTTTTTATTTTTTTTTATTTTCTATATTCTATGTTTACATTCCAAAGGCTTTCCCCTTTCCCAGTTCCCACCCACCATAGTTCCCATAGTTCCTCTCCCCCCGAACTGTTCCCCAATCATTCCCCCTCCCCCCTCGGTTTCTTTACTAAACTGGATGCAATCTTTACAGGCCCAGGGTCCTCTCCTTTCTTCTTCTTGGGAATCATTTGACTTGCTATTTGTGTCTATCTTTCAACTTAAACAATTTTGGGACACATTTTTACACTTCTATGAATCACTAGTTCCATGTGTTTGTAATTTAATATGAAAACACTGTTTTTTATTTTATTTTATTTTATTTTATTTTATTTTATTTTATTTTATTTTATTTACATTACCCACTTGCCCAGTCCCCCTCTTATAGTTACTTATCCTGTTGGTCCTCTCCCTTGCCTCTGAGAGGTGGCCACCACCACCACCAGACCTCCTCCATTTCCTGAGGCCCCAAGTCTCTGTAGGTTTAAGCACATCCTAACTTTCTGAAGCATTACCAGACAGTCCTTTACTATATTTGTACCAAATGCCTCTGACCCTCTTATGTAGGCTCATGGTTGGTGACTCAGTCTTTCAAAACTCCCTGGGGTCCTTGTTAATTGAGAATGTTGTTCTTCCTATGAGGTTGCCATTCTCTTCAACTTCTTTAATTCTTGCCCTAATTCAACCATAGGGATACCCAACTTCAGTGTAATGATTTAATGTATAGATATCTGCATCCTTCTCAGTTAGCTACTGGTAGTGCCTCTCAGAGGACAGTCATGCCAGACTCCTGTCTGTAAGGACATCTAACATCAGTAATAGTGTCAGGCTTTGGTGCCTTCCCTATGAAATGGATCCCAAGTCAGGTTACTTTTTGGACAGACTTTCCTTTGGTCTCTTCTTCATCTTTGTCCATACAGTTCTTTTAGACAGGAAAAATTCTAGGTTAGAAATTTTGACTGTGGGTTAGACAGGAACAATTTTGGGTTAGAAGTTTTGACCTGAGGCCCATTCTGTTTACTGGAGGTGGACTCTTCAAGTTTTCTCTCCCCAATGTTGGTTATTTTGGCTAAGGACACTCCCATTAATTCCTGAGACTGTCTCACCTTTCTGGTCTCTGGTATTTTATAGAAGGTACCCCTACCTCACCCCTTCTAAGGCTGTTTATTTCCATTTATTCTCCTGGCCATCTGTGCTTCTCTCCTGTCCACCCCTAATACCTGTTCTTATTTCCCCTTTTCCTTCCTCCTCCCCTTTTCCACCCAGGTTTCTCCCTCCCTATGATTATTTAGTTCTCCCTTCTAAGTAGGATGGAAGCATCCTCACTTGAGCCTTCCTGTTTGTTATACATCCTATGCTCTGTGGGTTGTATGCTAGGTACTCTGTACTTTTTGGCTAATATCTAATTAGTGAGTATATACTATGAATGCCCTTTTGCATCCAAGTTACCTCACTCAGTATTATATTTTCTAGTTCTATCCATTTGCCTGAAAAAAAATCATGATGTCCTTGTTTTTAATAGATGAATGGTATTCCAATGTGTAAATGAACCAGATATTCTGAAGCCATTCTTTGCTTGAGGGACATCTAGGTTGTTTCCAGTGTCTGGCTATTGTAAATAAGACTGCTATAAACATAGTGGAACATATATCCTTCTGGTATGTTGGAGGATGTTTTGGGTATATGCCCAAGAGTGATGTAGCTGTGTCCTTATGCAAGATAATAAATATGGACCTATTTTCATACTTCTACTTACAGACTGCCAGTTAGACCTTCAGCATTTATTGAAGAGGTTTTATTTCTTCTACTGTAACAAGCAGAATGATAGATGGTAGAACAATTTCCACTTTTCTAAGGAACCAGCTCATTGATTTCCAGAATGGTTGCACCAGTTCAAATCCCTGAAAAAGAAATTGAAGTATACTTCAGAAGATGGAAAGATCTCCCATACTCATGGATTAGTAAGATTACGGTAATAAAAATGGCTATCTTACCAAAAGCATCCTACAGATTCAATGCAATCTCCATCAAAATTTGAACACAATTTTTCACAGAGATGTAAAGAGCAATTTTCAACTTCATATGGTAAACAAACAACCCAGGTTAGCCAAAACAGCTCTCAACAATATAAAATCTTATGGAGGAATCAACATTCCTGACTTAAAGCTGTAATACAAAGCAATAGTGATCAAAACTGCATGGTATTGGTAGAGAGGCAGAAAGGTCAATCAATAGAATAGAATCAAAAACCCAGAAGTAAACCCACACAGATATGGACACTGGATCTTTGACAAAGATGCCAAAAACATACAGTAGAAAAAAGAAAGCATCTTCAATAAATGGTGCTGGTGTAGCCAGGAGTCTATATATAGAAGAATGAAAATAAATCTCTTTATTAACCTGCATAAAGTTCAAGTCCAAGAGGATCAAGGATATCAACATAAAAGCAGATACACTGAATTGAATAGAAGACACATTGGGAAAGAAGTTCAAACACATTGGTACAGGGTGAAATTTCCTCAAAAGAACAACAATGGTCAGGTTCTAATATCAACAATTATAAATGGGACCTCATGAAACTGAAGATTATGTAAGTTAAATGACACCATCAGTAGAACAAATTTGCAACCAACAGATTGGAAAATGATTTCACTAATCCTACACACAATAGAGGGCTAATATCCAAAATATATAACTCAAGCTAACCTCCAAAAAAACCAAACAACCCAATTTTAAAATGGTGAACAGAGCTAAACAAATAATTCACAACAGAGGAATCTCGAATGACTTAGAACAACTTAAAGAAATATTTAAAACCCTTAGTCATCAGAAAAATGTTAATCAAAACTACCCTGAGATTCCACCTCACACCAGTCAGAATGGCTAAGATCAAAAACTCAGGAGACAGCAAATGCTGGCAAGGATGTGGAGAAAGAAGAACACTCCTCCATTGCTTGTGGGATAGAAAACTGGTAAACACTGCTTTCTAAGAGAGACTACTCATATAATTCATTAAAATTGAGAATTTCTGATTTGGTATCATTGTTACAAATCATTTTTCTAATATCAACATTGGTTATTAGCATATTCCACAACATCAATATTATGATATGGACATATAGAATATAAAGCCAGAGAAAAGCAAAATTCAGATGTTAACATGATTGTGACATTTATGAGTTTATAACAGGCATTATGACTTGTACAAGATTTGCACAAGATCAATCCAGCTAAAATTCAGCATAAATGTCAAAGGAATTCTCTAGGCTTCATCCCTTAATAAAGAGCTACTGGCATTTGATAGCTACTGGAGGAAGTAGAGTTTATCTGTTTTGAAGTATGTAACTACTGAGAAATTTCCCATTCTTTAGAGGATGGAGCCACATATACATATTTGGGAAGTACTAATTTTACTTAGTTTATCATTAATAAAAGCTAAACATATAAAGTTGGAAGGGAATTCTTATTACTGGGAATTGGGAAAAATTGAAATTGGGACTTAAGAGAGGGATATGATGTTTCTTTGCATAAATATATGAAATTCTCAAGGATTAAAGTTAATATACATGTAAATAAACCATGCCCACAGATTATTTAGGAAAAAATTAAGACAAATTGTGTTGGAACAATGGTGGATCTCGACCTGATTGATGGTCAGCCTTACTGGGTTGCGAAGATCTTAGAAGATCAGAAAGGCACACCTCCTGATATGTCTATGAAGGAACTCCCAGAGATGATCAGATAATTAATGCTTTGACTAAATCAACTTAATTTATTAGTGAGTTTGATATCTATTAGGCTACATGGGGAGGGAAGCATACATAAATTATGTTTCATTGGAGGAAGTAGGTTACTGGGACATGGTGTTGACAGTCATGCCTTATCCCTAGCCCATGCCTGTTAGTGTTATTTTATCTTCTTATTGTCATGAAATTAGCTGCTTTCTTGCTCCATACACTTGCTTTCTGTTATTCCTGACTTCTTATGTACTTTAATACAATGCAGTCAGCTAGTCGTGAGCTGAAACCTTGAAATTGGAGCCCAAATATCCTTCCCATTTAAATGTATTTGCATGTGTCTGTTATAGTCACTAAAAAATCACAAGTATATAAAAATGTTACTATATTTTAAATTTTGTTTTGCAGTTTGGAATAGTGAGAGCTTTTTATTGTCTGTCTCTAGTCATTTAAGAACTGCTGATCTATAGTCTATCTTTGCCTTGTATCCTAACTTTATTATACATTTGTGTCTTCTGACATCATTACTTGCTATTGCTTCTGTAGTCAGTAGCAACGCTTTAGATATCAAGCCAAGCCAAACTCAAGCTGCTTTGTTGACAGTTTCTTTTCTGATGTTTTGTTAACCCATATAGAGTTTTCAGAACTTTCTCACTCCTAATTCATGAAACTAACAGATGTAGATGTAGTGTAAGTTTTCAAACTGTTCCTTCTTCTATCTCTTTCTCTACCATTTTCTCAGGATAATCTCCAATGATGTGGTTCCCTGGTGATGTTTTTTCTTTTTTTTAAGAGTATTAAACTAGTTTATTTGTAATTGACAAAATGATTTTGCATGCTTGTGTAGTATATTTGATGTATTAAAAGATGAATATATTATATAATCCTGTATTTAGGGAAACTAATATATCTATCACATCCAAATATTTAGCATTTTTCTTAAAGAACCATTTTTTCTCTTCCAAGGCTTGCTTTATTTATTTATTTATTTATTTGTTTGTTTGTTTGTTTTTATTTTTATTAGATATTTTCATTATTTACATTTCAAATGTTATTCCCTTTCCTGGTTTCCCCTCCTAAAACACCCTATTCCATCTCTGCCTCCACATGTATACCAATCCACCCACTCCTGCTTCTCTGTCCTAGCATTCCCTATACTGGGGCATCGAGCCTTCTCAGGGCCCAGGGCCTTTCCTCCCTTTGATGTCCAAAAAGGCCATCCTCTGCTATATATACAGCTGGAGTCATAGGTCCCTCCATGTGTACTCTTTGGTTGGTAATTTATTCCCTGGAAGCCCTGAGGGTACTGTTTGGTTCATATCATTGTTCCTCCTATGGGGCTGAAAGCTCCTTCAACTCTTTGGGTCCTTTCTCAAGCTCCTCCATTGGGGACCTTGTGCTCAGTCTAATGGTTGTCTGAGAGCATCTACCCCTGTATTTGTCATGTACTGGCAGAGCCCCGCAGGAGATAGTTATATCAGGCTCCAGTCAGCAGGAACTTGTTAGCATCCACATTAGTATATAGATTTGGTGACTGTACATGGTTTTTCCTATTTTCCATGTGATGAAAATGATATTAAGAATCAAGAAAAATAACATAATCTGTGCCGACCATCACTCAGGTGGGAACCTGCCAGGCTCGTGCCAGTAGACAGAGCCAGAGCAGCTCTGTGGAATATCTCCACAGCACAGCTGGGTGCTGCTTGCCCAGCGGTTCTCCCATGCCCCTAAACCAACGGTCTCCATCTTGCAGCTAGACCAGAGACGTAGACTTAATCTGTGACTACCATCACTCGGGTGGAAATCTGCCAGGCTCTTGCCAGTGGCCAGTGCCTGGGCATCTCAGCAGGACAACTCCATGGCCACAGGGCCTTGCACCAAATCAGTTGGGAACCTCCTACTCTGAGGTTCTCTCAGCACTCTCAGCAGTGGTCTCCATCTTGCCTCCTGGTCATCAGTAGAGAACCAACAGGCAGGCCCAGTCCCACAGGAGGTTCAAACACCAGCCAGGGACAACAAGGTCAACTAACGCCAGAGATAACCAGATGACAAAAGGCAAACATAGGAACATTACTAACAGAAATCAAGGCAGCATGCCATCATCCGAACCCAGTTTGCTGACAACAGGAAGTCCTGGATACCCCAACACATGAGAAAAACAAGATTTGGATCTAAAATCACTTGTGAGGATGCTGATAGTGGAACACATAGATAAATCTCTTAAAGAAATACAGGAGAAAATGGATCAAAAATTAGAAGTCCTTACAAGGCAAACACAAAAATCACTTAAAGAAATTCAGGAGAATATGGATCAAAAAGCAGAAGCCAATAAGGAGCAAATACAAAAATCACTTTAAAAAGTACAGGAGAACATGGGTCAACAAGTAGAAGTCATGAAAGAAGAAACACAAAAATCTCTTAAAGAATTACATAAAAATACAAACAAGCAAGGGAAAGAACTGAGCAAAACCATCCAGGATCTAAAATCAGAAGTAAAAATAACTAAGAAATCACAAAAGGAAACAACTTTGGAGATAGAAAACCTTGGGAAGAAATCGGGGGCCATAAATGCAAATATTAACAATAGAATATAAGACATAGAAGAAAGAATCTCAGATGCCAAAAATACCATAGAAAGCATTGATTCAATAGTCCAAGAAAATGCAAAATGCAAAAAGCTTGTAACCCAAAATGTCCAGGAAATACTGGACACAATGAGAAGACCAAGCCTAAGGGTTATAGGCATACATGAGGGGGAAGATGTACAAGTTAAAGGGCCAGCAAATATCTTCTACAAAATTATGGAAGAAAACTTCCCCAACCTAAACAGAGAGATGTCCATGAATATACAAGAAGCCTACAGAAATCCAAACGGACTGGACCAGAACAGAAATACCTCCCGTCACATAATAATCAAAATCCCAAATGTACTAAACAAGAAAGAATATTAAGGGCAGTAAGAGAAAAAGGCCAAGTAACATATAAAAGAAGACCTATTAGAATTACACCAGACTTCTCACCTGAGACCATGAAAGCTAGAAGATCCTAGGCAGATATCATGCAGACTATAAGAGAACACAAATTTTAGTCAAAACTACTATACCCAGCAAAACTCTCAATCGCCATAGATGGAGAAACCAAGGTATTCCATGACAAAACCAAATTTGCATGATATCTTTCCACAAACCCAGGCCTACAAAGGATAGTAGGGGGAAAACACCAACACAAGGAGGGAAATTACAACCAGGAAGAAGCAAGATGAAAACCTCCTCTCATCAAACCCAAGAGAAGATAACCTCTCAAATATTTAAAAAAAAATTCAAAAATGTCAAGAGGTAATAATTACTATTCCTTAATATCTCTTAACATCAATGGACTCAATTCCCCAATAAAAAGACATAGACTGACTGGATACGAAAACAGGACCTTACATTTTGCTGCATACAGGAAACACATCTCAATGTCAAAGACAAACACTACCTTAGAGTAAAAGGCTGGAAGACAATTTTACAAGCAAATGGTCTCAGGAAACAAGCAGGAGTAGCCATTCTAATATCAGATAAAACTGACTTTCAACCTAAAGTCATCAAAAGAGACCCAGATGGTCACTTCTTGCTGGTCAAATGGACAATCCACCAAGAACTCAAAATACTGAACTTCTATGCTCCAAATGAAAGGGCACCCTCATTCATAAAAGAAACTTTACTAAAGCTTAAAGCACACATTGCACCTAATGCAATAATTGTGGGTGACTTCAACACCCCACTCTCCTCGATGGAATGATCACGAAAGCAGAAACTAAACAGGGACACAGTGAAAGTAATTGAAACGTTGGACTTAACACACACACACACACACACACACACACACACACACACATACATACATATATATATATAATATATACATATATATATAATATATACATATATATATATATATATATATATATATATATATAATTGGTCACAAGACAGATGTCAACAAATTCAAGAATATCGAACTACTCCCATGCCTCCTCTCAGATCACTATGGAGTAACAGTGGTCTTCAATAGCAACAAAAATGACAGAAAGCCTACATACACATGGAAACTGAAAAATACTCTACTCAACAACACCTTAGTCAAGGAAGAAATAAGAAAGACAACAAAGATTTTTTAGAATTTAATGAAAATGAAGGTAAAACCTACCCAAATCAATGGGACACAATGAAAGCAGTGCTAAGAGGAAAACTGATAGCCCTGAGTGCCTCAAAAAAGAAACTGGAGAGAGCATACACTACCAGCATAACAGCACACCTGAAAGCCCTGGAACAAAAAGAAGCTAATTCACCCAGGAGGGGTAGAAGACAGGAAATCAATCAAGTAGAAACAAAGAGAACCATACAAAGGATCAACAAAACCAAGAGCTGGTTCTTTGAGAAAATAAACAAGATAGATAAACCCTTAGCCAGACTAACCAAAGGGCACAGAGAAAGTATCCAAACTAACAAAATTAGAAATGAAAAGGGGGATATAACAACAGAAACTGAAGAAATTAAAAAAATCATCAGATCCTACTACAGAAGCCTATATTCATCACAACTGGAGAATCTAGAGGAAATGGACAATTTCCTAAACAGATTCCAAATACCAAAATTAAATAAGTAAAAATTAGATAAGCTAAACAGTCCCATAACCCCTAGAGAAATAGAAGGGGTTATAGAAAGTCTCCCAACCAAAAAAAGTTTGGGACCAGATGGTTTTAGTGCAGAATTCTATCAGACCCTCAGAGAAGACCTAATACCAAAACTCTTCAAACTATTCCACAAAATAGAAACAGAAGGAATACTGCCCAACTCGTTATGAAAAGCCACAATTATGCTGATACCAAAACCACACAAAGATCCTACAAAGAAAGAGAACTACAGGCCAATTTCCCATATGAATATTGATGCAAAAATACTAAACAAAATTCTTGCCAACTGAATCCAAGAGCACATCAAAATGATCATTCACTATGATCTAGTTGGCTTCATCCAAGGGATGCAGGGATTTTTCAATATACGGAGATGCATCAAAGTAATCCACTACATAAACAAACTAAAAGAAAAAAACACATGGTCATCTCAATAGATGCTGAAAAAGCATTTAACAACATTCAGCATCCTTTCATGCTAAAAGTCCTGGAAAGTACAGGAATTCAAGGCCCATACCTAAATATAGTAAAAGCAATGTACAGCTAACCAGTTTCCAACACCAAAATAAATGGAGAGAAACTTGAAGCTATGCTACTAAAATCAGGGACTACACAAGGCTGCCCTTTCTCTCCATATCTTTTCAATATAGTACTTGAAGTTCTAGCGAGAGCAATTAGAAAATATAAGGAAGTCAAAGGGATACAAATTGGAAAGGAAGAAGTCAAACTATCACTATTTGCAGATGATATGATGGTATATTAAGTGACCCAAAAAACCCCACCAGAGAACTCCTAGAGGTGATAAACAACTTCAGCAAAGTGGCTGGTTATAAAATCAAATCAAGCAAATAAGTAGCCTTCGTGTACTCAAAGGACAATCAGGCTGAGAAAGAAGTTATGTAAATAACACCCTTCACAATAGCCACAAATAATATAAAGTATCTTGGTATGACTCTAACCAAACAAAGTTAGAAGTTCTGATCTGTATGACAGGAACTTCAAGTCCTTCAAGAAAAAAATCGAAGAAGACCTCAGGAAATGGAAAAATATTTCATGCTCTTGGATTGGCAAGATTAATATAGTAAAAATGGCCATCTTGCCAAAAGCAATCTACAAATTCAATGCCATCCCCATCAAAATCCAAAATCAATTCTTCATAGATCTAGAAAGAGCAATTCTTAAATTCAAATAAAAAACCCAGGATAGCTAAAACTATTCTCAACAATAAAAGGAGTTCTGGGGGAATCAATATCCCTGACCTCAAGCAGTACTACAGAGCAATTGTGTTAAAAATTGCATGGTATTGGTACAGTGAGAGGCAAGAAGATCAATTGAATAGAATTCAAGATCCAGAAATGAACCCACAGACTTATGGTCACTTGATCTTTGATAAAGGAGCTACAACCATCCAGTGGAAAAAAAGATAGCCTTTTCACCAAATGGTGCTGGTTCAACTGGAGGTCAACATGCAGAAGAATGCGAATTGACCCACTCTTATCTCCTTGTACTAAGATCAACTCCCAGTGGATCAAGGACCTCCACATAAAACCAGACACAGTGAAACTAATATAAAAGGAACTGGGGAAGACCCTGGAGGACATGGGCACAAGGGGAAAGTTTCTGAACAGAACTCCAATAGCTTATGCTCTAAGATCAAGAATTGACAAGTGGGACCTCATCAAATTACAAAGTTTCTGTAAGGCAAAGGATACAGTCAGAAGAACAAAACAGCCATTAACAAATTGGGAAAAGATCTTCACCAACCCTATATCCGACAGAGGGCTAATATACAATATATACAAAGAACTCAAGAAGTTAGACCCCAAAGAACGAAATAACCCTATCAAAAAATGGGGTGCAGACCTAAACAAATAATTTTCACCAGAAGAAATTCAGATGACTGTGAAGCAACTTAAGAGATGTTCATCATTATTAGTCATCAGGGAAATGCAAATCAAAACAACCCTGAGATTCCACCTCACACTAGTCAGAATGGCTAAGATTAAAAACTCAAGAGACAACAGGTGCTGGCGAGGATGTGGAGAAAGAGGAACTCTCCTACAATGTTGGTGGGATTGAAGATGGTACAACTGCTCTGGAAATCAGTCTGTCAATTCCTCAGAAAATTGAGCATGACACTTCCAGAGGACCCTGTCATAGCACTCCTGGGCATATACCCAGAGGTTTCCCCTGCATGCAATAAAGACACATGCTCCACTATGTTCATAGCAGCCTTATTTATAATAGCCAGAAGTTGGAAGGAGCCCAGATGTCCCTCAAAGGAGGAATGGATACAGAAAATGTGGTATATTTATACAATGGAATACTAATGGAATACTACTCAGCAATTAAAAATAATGAATTCATGCAATTTGTAGGCAAATGGTTGGATCTGGAAAATATCATCCTAAGTGAGTCAACCCACTCACAAAAGAATACACATGAATTGCAATCAATGATAAGTGGATATTAATGATCCCAGAAGCTCTGAATCCTCAAGACACAATTAGCTAAGCAAAAGATTCCCAAGAAAAGGGATGGAGAGGACCCTGGTCCAGAAAAGACTAAATCCCATTTTGTAGGAGAGTACCAGAACAGAGAAATGGTGGGGAAGGGGGTGATTGGGCAATGGGGAGGGGAAGAGGACTTATTGGACATATGGTGAGGGGGGGAACTGGAAAGGGGAAAGACTTTGGAATGTAAACAAGGAATATAGAAAATAATTCAAAAAAGGAAAAAAAATAATGAATTCATGTAATTTGTAGGCAAATGGTTGGATCTGAAAAACATCATCCTAAGTGAGTTAACCCAATCACAAAAAAAATACACATGAAATGCATTTATCCATTTATTAGTGGTTAAATGGGTATTAATGAGCCCAGAACCTCAGAATACTCAAGGCATAATTATCAAATGAAAAGATTCCCAAGAAGAAAGGAGAGGACCCTGGTCCTGAAAAGACTGGATTCAGTTTTTTAGGAGAGTACCAGAACAGAAAAAAGGCGGTGGGGTTTGATGGGGAAATAGGCAGGAGGTAGAGGTGGGGGGTGGGGGGGAGGACTTATGGGACATAGGGTGAAGGGGAAACTGGGAAAGGGGAAAGCCTTCGGAATGTAAACAAAGAATATAGAAAATAAAAAGAAAGGAAAATAACATTACTTAAAATGTGAAATACATGAGCTAGAACATTAAAAATAATTTCATTCTTTGCTCTGCTACTTATTGAATTATTACAGGACAGGAAGCATTCCCACCTTTTGCTGCAAATCCCTGAAAGCCTTGAGTCTGAAGGAGTGTTTCTTTATGATCCCCAAATCTTCAGTGGACATTGTAGGAAATGGGCTCTGTTAAATCAAATCAGTGTTTTACATTTTAAAAAATGAAAACTTATCAAAGAAAAGTGACATTCTTTTCTCACTTATTAACATGTGGAATATATTTAGAAATTTTTAAGAGTCAAAAATGTGATATATGTGGCATCATTTAGAAATATAACTCAAGTTCACAGGCCAAAATGAAATGGGTGTTGAATCAGAAATCAAATACTAACTTTCCCTTTTGAATGTGTCCATTGAAGTTATTTTTAAAAAAAATTCTAAAAGCTATATATTTCTGATGTCACAAAGATTTGACTGCTATTGGATTTGGAACTTAAAATAACTGGCTTCTGGAAAACTCACAATAGGACAAGTTTTCCTTAGTTAAACATGAAATTGATATTGAAAACACTGGCTGAAAAATTGACTTCAACTGAGGATTTTTCTAAATACTTGCATTGTTCACTTTTAAAAATCGAATTTGAAATAATATTTATTATAACCTTTCACCATCAAATTTTATTAATATTGCACTTTGGCAAATGCTAGACTCTCAGGGAACAAGTTATTATGAGGTTAATTTCCCTGTAGAGACTTAACAATTACATGGTATGGTGTGTTCCTGTGTACATATCTCTAAATATATTTATTGGAAGAAATCTGATTGTGTGGTTATGCATATAAACAGACCCGAAAACTGCAGGATGAGCTGAAAGACAGGGAGCCAAGAAAAAGTGCTGATAATTCAAATGTGAAGATTGTCTGTTGAATGCTTATTCCTGCTGTTAATGGGGGGAGAAGTGGTTCTTCATTCTAACATAAAAAAGTAGAATCTTGAAGCATCAACCTTGACTTAAAGATGTTCTTTTATGGTATCTCACTGTTTTTAATTGAAGAAGTGGCTTTGTTTCTAATAGCAAGTCAGAGCATTTTTTGTCATTCCTTTCTGAACAAGGATTATGCTTAAACTTACTAATCTACTATTTCTCTGACTTCCTCTTCCTTTACATTACCTCATTGGTCTTGGCTTATCTCCTTTCCCAGTATTTACGTAAGGCATAATGTTACCAAAGGTGGACATAAGTGGAAAAAAATCTAACTCTAACTCGATGATAAATCATCAAACTATTATCTTTAGAATCCTTTTATATATGACTAAGGTAAATTTAAGTAACATACACCAAAGGGGGAAAACCAACTCAGGGAGATGGAGAGGGTGTTATAATACTACTGCAAAACCAAAGAACAAAGAATATAATTAATTTTGTGTTATATCACTTAATGGTACATATACTATATACTATTGTGTATACCCTATATACCATAATTAAGTATATGAAGACTTCTATTTAGACTTACATTTATCCTATTGTTTATTGATTGAAAATAAAATTAAATGATCTTATTGACATTTCTACTATATAACATAAGACAAACAGATTGCTTAGTGGATACTCTACTCACTGTCAAAGAATGAGAACCTGAGTGCACAAACCCAGCACAACTGCCAAACCAGGTACAATATTATGCCCTTTAATCCCAGTGGTTATATGGTGAGATGAGGAACAGAAACAGTAGAGTCTCAAGAAGCTTGTAAATCAGGTAGCCTGGAGAACAAAAGAAAACATGAAAAATTAAGCTTTCTCTAAGAAGATACAATGTGAGGTCTAACAGAGTGTTTGCCCTCCAATTAGGAATGGCAAAACTCTCTCTCTCTCTCTCTCTCTCTCTCTCTCTCTCTCTCTCTCTCTCTCTCTCTCTCTTTCACACACACACATGCATACATGCACACACACATACATACACACACATACACCCACACAGTGAGAGAAAGACAGAGACAGAAACAGAGACAAAGAATGAAACAGGGACAGGGACGGATAGAAATGGAAACAGTGAACAATTAATTTTTTAACAAAAATATTCTAGAGTAGAATTAATGATCATTCAAATTATTATCACTTCTCAGTGATATTCTCTAAGGACATCAATTTTCACCTGTCAACAGAACCAGCCATGGAACGATATATCTCCAGTTTCAGCTATACACTGTCCCCGTTTCTATAGTTGTTCTTGTAAACCTTCTGCTTATAACCTGACATTTATTCTGGTCACTAAGGAATTTATCTTTTACTCACAGATATCTGTTTCATGAATCTACCTGTTTCTGGTATTTGAAAAGATCCCTTATGTTAACTAGGTGAAAAGCCAAGATTTTACTGACTAGGCTATGTCATTTTGGTATATGAAGACACTGCAACTTTAAGAACAGTAATATTACTTGGCCTTGGACTGCCCACCATACATTCTGCATGGTGCTTAGAATATTTTCTCAGCTCTCAGAAACTTCTTTATACTAAATCTGACTCTCTGAAATTCAACTATATGACAGACTCCTTTATTGAAATGAGCAAATTAATTTTCCTAGTTTTCATTTACTATACCATTGATTGTAAGGTCAGTACAGAAGCTATAATATGCACAGTAGCCAAAAGAGAAAAGTTTTCCAAAGAAAACTAAGTTGTCTTCCAAGTTTACTATTGCATTTGATCATACTTATGAAAATAACAGCCATAATACAAGGGAGATAGTTGCAGTGTAATGTAAAGAATCCTCTCCATATACCATTTGACAACTTTATTTCCACTACAAACTGGCATTATGGGACATATAAGTTATCCTGTGGCAGGATGCCACTAGTGGATTATGATCCCATATGTTATTTGTTATAAAACAGCAAACAATGTTACAGAATATTTACTGAAATATCCTGAGACAACTGGAAGAAATGGCTTCTTTGTTATGCCAGTCATATTTCCCACACTCATCTTGACCATTACTGCTCATTATGAGCTTTGTGGGAGGATTATTATCTGACTGGCAGGCTTTGAAAACTGTAGTTCAGAGGAATACCAAGATATCAAGTGACTACATCCAAATTCCAAGTTATTAGATCTATTCTGTGTATTCTACATGGTAAATTTTGACTTCTACCAAGAAAGCGTTCTTTTGGATTTGAATTACTTCAAGTTTTCTGATCTGTTAGATTCATTATGAGTAGATAGTTATGCGTCAAAATACAAACTTCATGAGCACTAATTTGTGCTGCTCCTGCTGCTGATGGTGAATATGACTAAGTTTTATTGCATACATGCACAAATATGTATTATGATTCTTATTTACTACTGAAGACTTAGCTACAGTCTCAGAGAATGAAGTTAGAGCACAATATATTTTAACTATCATTACTTCCATAGAGGCATGACACTTTCTATGGGTTAGTCTGAGAAATTAGACACATCTCTATTAGATGTTCAGGGTTCTAGACTTGAAAACTTGTCATGCTGTGGTCTTTGATCCTTAACTGAAAGAACTTAAATGTAGAGCTGCCACAAGTGATATGGAAAGCAAGCTGCCAATAAAACAGTGATCAGTGGTATGTATGACTCTATACAGGGTCAACAACATGTTTTTGAGGATTTCACCCAGTGATGGCATTTCCTGTGGGTGATTATTTATAAGCAAATATAGAACCAACCTATATTTCTGATGAACCTAAAGGCTATACGTGTGTGTGTGTGTGTGTGTGTGTGTGTGTGTGTGTATTTTTGTCAAGTTTGGATATTGCTCTTAGACATGAAATCCATTTTGTATTTTTGTTGTTGTTGTTTTTGGTTTGGGTGGGAGTATTGGGGTTTTTGTTGTTGTTGTTGTTGTTGTTGTTGTTGTTGGTTTGTTTGTAACAGTATTTTTCATTGGCTTGATACCAGCTAGGATGGCTGGCCAACAAATTCCAGGTACCTTACCTCTAATTTTGCTAGTACAAGGATTATGTGTATAAGACACCCTGGGCCAACATCCCAGATGATTTTGTTGTTGTTATTGTTAACATGGGCTTTGCAATTCAAATGCAGGACCTCAGCAAGGCCTCTATGATATGGGCTATAATCCCAGTACTCTCAGACGAATTTGAGATTTAGATTTGATGTTCAACTGTCAGCATTATAGGTAAGTTTAATCTTATGGTTAGTGAATATTACTGATCTATCCAGAACTTCCTGATTCTCTATCTTCTTTTCTATATTCATTGTACTTTGTTTCTGATACAGTTCATCCATCTTGAATTTAAAAACTACTATTATCTTCAGCCAAGAATTACTGATGATCACACCAATGCTAGGTGTGCTATATGCACATGTGACAGAAGTCTAGGAAAACTCCATACAAGAGATTCAAGAAAAAGGTACCATTTGCATTTTTAAACAGGTGTCATGAAGACTCTTACAAATATTTTCAATGCATGTAGAAATGAGGACACACAGATATACAACGGAAACCAGAGCAGGGAAGAACTGCATAAAATATAAGATATATTCTATTTCATTTTGATGAAATGTTTTCAAAGTCCAAGGGAGACTTTTTCTTCTAACCTGCTATGTTATATTTATCTCCTGTGCTTCTGAGGAAGAAAAGAGAGCAGAAAGTTATATTTTCTTTTCGCCCTAAATTCTGTTTCTTGGTACATAGAAAATGTAGCTCAATGACCAAAAAGATCATCTTTTATTTTATTTTATATTTTTAGGGCAGTGAATTTTAAAAGAAGCAATACATAGCTTCTTTCCCAAGCTGTAGTTTCAGGACATTACTTGCAAAGTAGGCTTCTAAAGAGAGCACTAAAATAGGAAATTAAAAGCTGGAGATACTGCTCCATGGACTGCTCTTCCAGTGAACAGAGACTGAAGGGTCGCGGTGTCTCTGTGACTACCACAACCAACAGAGTAACCATCTAGAGAGATTTGAAGGTAGTTTAGGTCAACACAGTTCAGTATCCAGTGTTGGCTCAATCTTTAAGTGTGTGACGTTGAGTAGTTCATTTTAGGCATACTTAAGCACAGAACAATTTGGGAAACCCATTTCATGATGTTAATCAACTCAAGCCTGTTTACACAACAAAGTTAAGACATGACTACAACAAAACTCTTATAAAGAACAAAGGATGCATATATATATATATATATATATATATGTATATATATATATATGTGTGTGTGTGTATACACACACACACACACACACACACACACACACACACACACATATATATATATATATATATATATATATATATATATATATTCATTCCATAAATTAACTGAGGAAACATTTTCAAGATGAACAAAATTAAGATAAAGTGAATATGTTGTAGCCTGGTCGGACAGAACAGGCAACAGTCTCCAGTTTATTAACTAAGTTTGTTCCCAAACTTCTAGATTGGAAACACATTGTAAATCTCTCCTTTAAAAGAGACCTGTTTGCTTAACCTTTCTGGTTTTCCAAGTGCTTATCTGTGTGCTAAAGGACCTGCACGCCTTCTATAATCCAGGAGATCCAAGTTCAACTCTTAGTAGCCACATCAGGTGTCTCATAACTATAGTTCCAGGTGATCTGACTCCCGTTTTTAGATTTGGAGGGTACTTTTATGAGTATGTTCCTAGACCACTAATATAATTAAAATAAATTAATTAGAGTAATTTATTAAAACATTGCATAGGCATTTTTAAGAACATGTGCCTGACACTATTATGCATTAACATTTAGTATATTTTTTTTACTCATTTTCTTTGGGAGTTAATATTTTTAAAAATGTTTTTATTGCATATCACATGTATTTTATTTTATATAGTAAGAAGGAAAAACAAAACTCATACAGTTTTCATTGTTTTATAGCAAAAAGTGACAATGTAAATTTAGTTATTAATCTATTAATTCTGTAGTTATTGACCCATACACACTCACCTTATATTTGCATTTGCATTCAATATTACATTTATAAGCCTTTAACTAGGAACCCAATATTTTCATCAATTCCAGGAATATAATGATGAATTGCTATTTCCTTTTCCATTGTGCAACAGTTTGAGAAATTGTGGAAACACCTTTTCAGAAGCAAAGGGAAGGAGGATGGGTAAATCACTCAGGGAGTGGGGACCAGGAAAGGGGGCAACATTTGGAAGATAAATAAATAAAATGATTTGTTAACATATTAAAAAAGAGAAGTAGTGAGAAACAAAAGGATTTTACCTCTCATAATGCAGGAATTATACAATTGTTCGTCAGTGGAGAATGGTCCTGTCATTTTCATACAATCAATTATTTAATTGTGTGTGTGTGTGTGTGTGTGTGTGTGTGTGTGTGTTATGCCACAATGTACTTGTGAAGATCAAATGAGATTTTATCAGGTTGGTTTGTTTGTTTTGCTTTTTGTCTTTTTTTTTTTTTTTCTTTAGGTGGATTCTAGTGAACAACTCAGTTTATCCAGCTTTGTATCGCAAGTGACTTTGCCAGCTGATCCACACTACAGACCTGTCATTGATTCCATTTTACAATTAAATGTACATACAATCCGGTCTTTTTTCAAGTCCCTTCCCAGATTGATTGGTATCAGTAGGATGTGTTGATGTTTTGAGGCAATAGCAATGAATGAATAAATATTCACATTTCTCTCTCAATAATTCCCACTATCTGGATGTTTACCTCAACTTTAATATCATTGTGTCCAGAAGTTGTTGAAATAAAATTAATGTGAAAATTAAATGCCTATAAACAGTCAGATTTCCAGTTTTAATTACTAAAGTTACATTTTTTTCTAAGACTTGTGTAATATGCCCCCTTACCCACTTCCATTTTGGTACTTTCTTGTCTGTGTATATTATAATATATTTATCTTAAAACTGAGAGCCTGGTAAGTCTTCAAGAAGAAAGTTTTTAGTAAATTTGGCAATTATTTTCAATTTAAGAAGAGGTTACAGGCAGATAAAAATAACAACAATTTAAGATTTATTGATATTTTCAGAAAATTTTAGGTATGTGTATAAAAATAATATCCTATGATCTTCAAAAGAGTAATAAATATAACTTATTAAGTTAACAGGAAGCATCTTGATTTATGAACTTAATGTATTTTAATTGACTATCTTCTCTCAAATTAATTTTGGTGCTTGTATTCGTCTAAAATTTTTAAGTTTTGAAAGTTATTTAAACATCTGCTTTTGTGCATACGTATACTTTCTTTCTTTGGATATGATCCATATAAAATATCCCATCTGGGCTGAATGCCAAGAAGGAACCATGCTTAAGTAATAAGCCCAATTATCTTGCTAATAAACAGCAACTAGAAATTGAACTTCTGTTGGCAGATATATAGGATACTTACACGCTAAGTGGGATTAATTAAACTCTAAAAGGAGTCATGTTGCAAACAAATATAATAATAAATCATCATACAAGTATTAAGGATAGCAATTATCTAATTTTCTCTCTTTTTAGCTAACGAAGTTTATGGTTTTTGAAATATCAGGAGAAAAGAGTTTTGAAACCTGAGGCAAACTTACCTCTATATATAATGTTAGGTATACATGTCACCTTCCAAACTGATAAAAGATTAACGTGATGATAAATATTTCAGTCCCAAGGACATGCGTATATGAATTCCAGTTTTCAAACATGAAGAGGATGTTAGTTGTGTAAATACTCTTACTCTACTTCCTCAAACAGTGTAGGGACTCATGCTGAGGGCATTTGAGATGGTTCATATGACATATGTAAGATGTATCATTTTTGTAATGTGTTTGCTTTAAAGAACATGCTGGTTTTGTGCAATGTAGTCTTTATTTTTTCTTGAGAAATAACTATACAAGGAACAGCATCTCTAAATATATTGAGGCTGGATTTTCTTATAAAGTACAGCTTATTTTCTCTGAAGTCATTCTGAAATTTTGTCTAGAATTATTGTATTCAAATCAAACTAAACTTATAATAACAAGTTGTATGTAAAATGTACATCTCCAATCCTGTATCCTTGATGACATACAATGATTTGGATCTATTAATCTTTTCCAAGTCATCTGGAATACACAAAAGAGTATACAAATACAAAAATAAATGATAGCAATGATACATGTAAAGTATGACCATGATATTTATTGTTGATGTTCAATTAAACAAAATCTAGAATTATATAGGAAATAAGGCTGAGGAAATTTTTCTGTTAGGTTAGGTTCCGGGTGTGACTTTGCTGTATTATCTGATTAAGTTGATTGATCTGGGAGGACGTATTACAAATGTAGGGTATTATCTTTTCTTCAGCTTGGGTCTTGCATTTCATTTAATGGAGGACTCTAGATGAATAGTAACATTCACTTTTCACTAATATTTTGGTGTGAACAGCTACTTTAATTTCTTTCTACCTTACATTTTCCACTATGGTTGATTGTGCTCTTAGACTGTAATGCAAAATAAGCTCTTTATTTGTTAAGGTGGTTTTGTCAGGGTATTGACACAGATAGCAATAAGGGAAGTAACTAGGATATGGACCATTCCTCTTACATTTTATGGTTGATAGACAAGGAAAAAAAGAGTATTATACTATATTTCATCATAACACTACATTTTGGGTAAAGTTTTTGTTAATCCATTCTAGAAAACTTTTATAGGCTGCTTTGCTATCAAATTCCAAGAATGGGAGACACATTTACTTTTTCATTTTAATTAACAGGCTTTGGAGAATGATCATGAACTCCTGGTGGGAAGAGAAATCTGAAAGTTGTGAATATCTAATATCTAGAGTAAGTTGATATTCTTGTTTATTCTTAAGCACATATTTCTCAGAGTTAGATTGAATTTGAATTGTCTAACTCCTCTTCCCTTAAAAAAACCTAATAGAGACTTTGATCAAAGAAATGAGTTAATTCATAAATAAGTTTGAAGAGAAATTTAGTTTCTATGATCAAACTACAGTTTAGGGTTGTGGTGTATATTCCAAATCACATCTTTTCTCTGTATTCCTATAAGAACTTCCTTCCCATGGCATGTTATAATTTAATATTGTATCCAATATATTTACTCTGCTTACATATAGCTTTCACTCATCTTCTTCATGGCTGTCAATATAAATTTGACAAATTTTTAGTTGTTTTAGATGGTTAAAACTTTTTCTTAGAATTTTAAGATTTTTATGTATATTTAAATATATACTGCTGTGATATTGGTTCCTTATGCCTAATGGCTAGAATACACAATTCTAGATAGCATAAAATAAGAGATTTGTAGAGATGGTTCAGCAGTTAAGAGAATTTATTTATAATACAGAGAATGCTGGTTTGATTTACAACACCCACATTGTTGCTCACAACTATCTGTAACTCAAGTTCTAGAGGATTCAGTGTGATCGCCCACCTTCTTGAGACACTAGGCACACACATGGTCCATAGAACTATAGGTACTCAAAACACCCATACTACTACTACTACTACTACTACTACTACTACTTCTAATAATAATAATAATAATAATAATAATAATAATAATAATAACTAGAGATGGAAGAGGACATAGAGAAGCATATAAAATAAGAACAAATGTCAAGTGTGTAAGTGTATGTATGTGTATGTGTGTGTGTGTGTGTATGTATGTATCAAAATAAAACTTGTTCAAATGCTAAACAAAAGATAATTCAAAATCTACCTCTGATGATGCGCCTAACCCTAAAGAGACTAGAGGCTCCAGGGAATAGGCAGGTCTGGTGGGTTAGAAGATAGAGGTTGGGGACATCCTTATGGGGACAGAGGGACATAGGTATGGTAGGGGAGGACATATGGGATGAGCAACAGTAGGAGGGTGGATCAGAAGGGTGATAAAATCTGGAAAAAATCAAAAATAGATTACATAAATTTGAAAAAATCTAGCACAGTGAAGAGCCCCTCTAATGATGGTTGTTGACTGAACACCACAGAAAAGATAACCAATAAACTTAGGCTTTCAGAAATGTTTGTAAATTGTAATGAGGAAAAAAAGAATTTGAGCAAGATATTCATAAACTGTGGATAATTGCAAGTTATAACATAATTACTATCACATGGATATTGAAATTAATACTAAATTTTTATAAAGAATAGAATAAATTTGTTTATTACTTTATAAAAATCCTGTACTACTAAATAAGTGGCATAATGCTGGCCAAATGGAGTCATATTATTATTCAAAATACATGTTGAAAACTGCAGGATGACTAATCAAATCAAACCAAAACTTTTAGTGAAATAAGGGAAAGGTAGTATTTTTACAAAGAAAATTGTTATTAAATTTTATCTTATTAGTTAGTATAGATAGATAATTATGTGACAAACAGTATTTCAACTCTATCATATTGCCTTTCAATAAGATGGTTCTAACATCCATTAAGAGTAATGACTACCACTGTACATCTTAAAATAAGGTCTAACTAAATATCATCTACAAGAAATTTACTTTACATATAATGATGTAAATTAAAAGTAATGAGCTAGAAGAATATTCAGGAACTAGACTATTTTAACCATAGTAGACAAATTTTATTTCAGAATGAAAAAAAATGTTACCAGGGATAGTGAGTGTTAGTTATTCCATAATGAAAGTTCAAACAAGTCTCCAAGTAGCTCTGCTCTGCTCTTCATGTGTGCATACCTGATAATACAACAACAAAACACACTGGTAAAAAATCATTAAATTCAAAGAGAGATACAGAGAAACTCACCATTATATATGAATCTATTTCTCTCTCTCTCTCTCTCTCTCTCTCTCTCTCTCTCTCTCTTTCTCTCACTTTCTCTTTACCTCAGTAATCAGTAATAGGAAGCTGTAGTAGACAAAATTTAATGAGGAAGTATTTGAATAATTCCATGCTTAAGTTGCTTAAAGAATTTAATATAAAAGGAAACAGAATAATTATCAACAAAATTTTTCAGAACATAGAAATCAAGTGAACAATATTTTCTGACTCAGTAATTGAAACCAGCATTGCCAAAGAAATCTGTTCTTACAAAGGAAAGTATTAAAGCTGACATTTCTTATAGAAATATATGCAATGACCCTTAATTGATCTAAACACAATAAGAAACAAGTACATACCACATTCATATGCTATTTGCATAGATATACAAGGCTGGTTCAATCTTCAGAAATCAGGTAAATATTAAATATCTTCAATCTTTCTCCAAACTAAAGAGATGTACAGAGAACATCTATAAAACATAAGAGGATATTACTTCTCACTAACAGAGAAAAAGTTCAAAAAGGAATGAAAGAACACCCAAAACACTAGAAATAAGAGGAAATTTCCTGAGCTTGATAAAAAATATCTCAAACATATTTTTTCTAAGTACGAATAGTACATAATATTTGGAAAATATATGGCTTTCTCCAAAAGATAGGAAATGACTAGGACATTGAGGCTTAACACTTTTACACTTTTTTTTTTTTTTTTTTTTGGTTTTTTTCGAGACAGGTTTTTTTCTTTCTTTTTTTCTATTTTTTAACATTTTTTAAAATTTTATTTTCTATATTCTTTGTTTACATTCCAAAGGCTTTCCCCTTTCCCAGTCCCCCCCCACCATACATCCCATAAGTCCTCTCTCCCCAACTATTCCCCAATCACCCCCCCTCCCCACCACCACCACCACCACCACCACCACCACCATTTCTCTGTTCTGGATCTTCAAAACTGGATCCAACCTTTTCAGGCCCAGGGTCTTCTCCTTTAATTTTCTATATTCTTTGTTTACATTCTGAAGGCTTTTCCTTTTCCCAGTTTCCCCTTCACCCTATGTCCCATAAGTCCTCTTCTCGCCCCCACCCCCACCCCTGGCCGCCTCCTGCCTATTCCCCCATTACCTGCTCCCCCCCCCCACAGCCTTTTTTCTGTTCTGATACTCTCCTAAAAAAAAACTGGATCCAGTCTTTTCAGGACCAGGGTCCTCTCCTTCCTTCTTCTTGGGTATCTTTTTCATTTGCTAATTATGCCTTGAGTATTCAGAGCTTCTGGGCTCATTAATATCCACTTATCCGTGATTGCATTTCACTTGTATTCTTTTGTGATTGGGTTAACTCACTTAGGATAATATTTTCCAGATCCAACCATTTGCCTAGAAATTGCATGAATTGTGGAACCCTGGCTGTCCTGGAACTCACTTTATAGAGCAGACTGGCCTCAAATTCTGAAATCTGCCTGCCTCTGCCTCCCATGTGCTGGGATTAAAGGCGTGTGCAAGCACCCCCTGGCCTGAGGCTCAACACTTTTAACTGTAATCTTTCTGAAAATCCTAGAAAGTAAAACCAGGAGAAGACAGGAAAAGCAAGTGTTAGAGGCTATTCAAATAGAACAGCAAAACAGCTTTTGAGATCATAGAATGCAGTTGACCAGTAAGAACAATTATGATGGGTATGCATTGGGAGAGGCAGAGCTTCAAGGACTACTTGTCCTGTGGACTTACACACTTGATGCAATCCCACTAAAATCGGGACTAGAAAAAGCTGCCCACTCTCTCCCTATCTATTCCATATAGGGACTTTGGAAAGGAGTGACTGAACCAGCATCTGGGAATGGGATGTAGACATAATAATAATAATAATAATAATAATAATAATAATAATAATAAAAGAAAGTTCTTACCAATGTCCAAGGCTTATAGTTTGTACCCAACTTTTCTCTCTAGTAATTTCAGAGTTTCAGGCCTTATGTTGAGATCCTTGATCTGTTTGGAGTTGATGTTACTACGGGAGCAATGTATTGATCCAGTTCTAGTCCATTGAATATACATATACTGTTTTCCAGCACCATTTGGTGAAGATAGTCTATTTTTTCTACTGTGTATTTTTTGGATAATTATCACAGAACAATGTGGCTCTAGTTATACACACTTCTTTCTGGGACTTTTCTTCTTACAGAATCAATAAAATCTACATGGCTGCTAATATATGTGAAACATGGTGGTTTTATTTCTATGGCTCTATAGTGTAACTTGGAGTCATGTTTGTCAAAGGTTTTAGTATTATGCTATTTGCTCAGAACTGTTTTTACTTAATCAGGTAGTGTTTGTTTCTGTCTACACTTAAAATTGTTTTCCTCTTCTATTTCTATAAATAATAGCTTAGGATTTTGATTTCGATTGAATTGAATTTGTAGGGTACTTTTCACTTTCCCCACTTTTCCTGTCCTTGAGAATCAAAGTAATATCTACCTTCTAGTGTATTTCTCAATTCTCTTGGTTTCATTTTTAAAATTTTAACTTGCTTCTGATTTCCATCAGCCCCCCAGAGCTGACCCTGTGCCACAGTTCTCCATACACAAGTCCCAGAAGGAGTAAGCTCTTCTCCTAAGTGTGCTGACACACCTGAGAGTACAGGGGAGACCACCACTTTTGTTCAAATTTCTGGCCCAAAAGAGACCCACCCAGAGCCATCAGGACATGGGAACCAATAAATAGCCAGGGGCAAGAACCTTCCATATTCCATCTGTTTCCCAGAGCTGACCTTCTGCCATAGGTCTCCATAACAAAATTCCTCCCAGAAAAAACTGGTCTCCCAGGAGTGCTGACATACAGGCTTAGAGGAGGGATGAGCCAAAGTCAGAGACAGAAAGACCAGCTAACACCAGAGATAACCAAATGGTAAGAGGCAAGAGCAAGAATATAAGCACCAAAACACAAGGATAATTGTCATCATCAGAACTCAGTTCTCCCACTACCTACAACCTAGATACCCCAAGACAATGGAAAAGCAAGACTCTGTTTAAAATCTCATCTTCTCATCTCATGAAGATAGAGGACTTTAGGGAGGACATAAACAACTCACTAAAAGAAAGACAGCAGTACACAGGTAAACAAATAGAAGCCCTTGAAGAGGAAACAGAAAAAATTCCTTAAAGAATTACAGAAAAACACAACCAAACAGGAGACAGAATTGAACAAAACCATCCAGGATATAAAAATTGAAATAGAAACAGTAAAGAAATCAAAACAGGGGACAACCCTGGAGATAGAAAACCAAGGAAAGAGATCAGGATTCATAGACTCAAGCATCAGCAGCAGAATACAAGAAATAGAAGAGAAAATCCCAGGTACAGCAGATAACATAGAAAACATTGAAACAACAGTCAAAAAATGCAAAATGCAAAACTCTCCAATCCCAAACTTCCAGGAAATCAATGACACAATGAGAAGACCAAATAAAAGAATAATAGGTATAGAAGAGAGTGAAGATTCTTAACCTTGAGGGACAGTAAATACCTTCAACAATATTATAAAAGAAAATTTCCCTAACCTCAAGAAAGAGATGTCCATAAAAATACAAAAAGCCTATAGAACTCCAAATAGATTGGGCCAGAAAAAATTCCTCCCATTACAAAATAGTCAAAACACAAATTGCAGAAAACAAAGAAATAACATTAAAAGCAGTAAGCGAAAATGGTCAAGTAACATACAAAGTAAGACTTATCAGAATTACACCAGACATCTCCCCAGAAAATATGAAAGCTAGAAGATCCTAGGCAGATGTCATACAGACACTAAGAGAACATAAATGCCAGCAAAGGCTACTATACCCAGCAAAACTCCCAATTAGTATAGATGGAGAAACCAAGATATTCTATGACAAAACAAAATTTGCACAATATCTTTCCACAAATCCAGACCAAAAAAGGATAATAGATGGAAAACTCCAACATAAGGAGAAAAACTACTCCCAAGGAAAAGCAAGAGTGTCATCTTCCAACAACCCCAAATGAAGATACCCACATAAACATAATTCCATCTCTAACAACAAAAATTATAGGAAGCAACAATCATCATTACTTAATATCTTTTAACATCACTGGATTCAACTCCCTAATGGAAACACATAGACTGGATACTTAAAGAGGACCATGGATTTTCCTGCATAAAAGAAATGTACCTCAGTGCAGACATACACTACTTCAGAGTAAAAGGATGGAAAACAATTTCCCAAGCAAATGGTCCCAAGAAACAAGCTGGAGTAGCTAAATTGACTCTCAACCAAAAGTTGTTAAAAAAGATAAGGAAGGACATTTCATACTCATCAAAGGAAAAACCTACCAAGATGAACTCTCAATTCTGATAATCTATACTCCAAATGCAAAGGCACTCACATTAAAAAAAAAAAAAAAAAAAAAAAAAAAAACCTTTACAAAAGCTAAAGCGCTCATTGAACCTCACACAATAATAGTGGATGACTTTAACACCGTACTCTCATTGATGGACAGATCATGGAAACAGAAACTAAACCGAGATACAGTGAAAATAACAGAAGTTATGGACTAAATGGATTTAACCGATATCTTTATGACATTTCACACTAAAACAGAAGAATATACCTTTTCATCAACACCTCATTGAACCTTCTCAAAAATTGACCATATAATCCAACACAAAACAGGCCTCAACAGATATAGGAAGACTGAAATAATCATATGCATACTAAAAGATCACAACAGACTAAAGTTGGTTTTTAAAAACAACAAAAATAACAGAAAGCTCACATACACATGGAAACTGAACAGCACTGTTTGATGGCTTGGTCAAGGAAGAAATAAAGAAACTAAAGACTTTTTAGAATTTAATGAAAATAAAGGCACAACATATCCAAATTTATGGGATACAATGAAAGCATTGCTAAGAGGAAAACTCTTATTTCTGAGTGCCTCCACAAAAAAAACTGGGAAGAGTATACACTAGCAGCATACCTGAAAGCTCTAGAACAAAAAGAAGCAAATATACACAAGAGTAGTAGATGATAACAAAGTATCAAACTCAGGGCTGACATTAACCAAATAGAAACAAAAAGAATCAACAAAACTTGGAGCTGGTTCTTTGAGAAAATCAACAAGATAGATAAACCCTTAGCCTGTTTAACCAAAGGGCACCGAGACTGTATCCAAATTAACAAAACAAGATATGAAAAGGGAGATATAACAACAGAAAATGAGGAAATTCTAAAATTATCAGATCCTACAACAAAAGACTATACTCAACAAACTGAAAATATGGATGAAATGGACAATTTTCTAGACAGACAACAGGTAACAAAGTTAAATCAGGATCAGATAAACTGTCTAAACAGTCCCATAATCCCTAAAGTAATATAAGCAATCATTAAAAGTCTCCCAATCAATCTCAGGTGTACAGATACCCAGGCTTGTAGGACAGATAAGCCACTGTCAGAGTCAGCAAGACCTGCTAACACCAGAGATAACCAGAAGGCAAAAGGCAAATGAAAGAATATTACTAAGAGAATCCAAGGCAACATGACACCATTGAAACCCAGTTCTCCCACAAAGGCAAATCCTGGATAGCCCAACACACCAGAAAAGCAAGAACTGGATTTAAAAATCACATTTCATGATGCTGATAAAGGACTTAAAGAAGGACACAAATAATTCTCTTAAATACAGGAGAACATGGGGCAACAGGTAGAAGCCCTTAAAGCGGAAACACAAAAATCCCTTAAAGAAATACAGGAGAACATGGGTCAACAAGTAGAAGCCCTTAAAGATGAAATGCAAAAATTTCTTAAAGAATCTCAGGAAAACACAAACAATTGAAGGAACTCAACAAAACTACCCAGGATCTAAAAAGGGAAGTAGAAACAACAAAGAAATGACAAAGTGAGACAACTCTGTATAGAGAAAACCTTGCAAAGAATTCAGGAGCCATAGATGCAAGTATCAACAACAGAATACAAGAAAGTGAAGAAAAAATCTCAGGTACTGAAGATACCATAGAAAACATTGACTCAATAGTCAAAGGAAGTGTAAAATGCAAAAAGCTTGTAACCCAAAACATCCAGGAAATCCAGGACACAATGAAAAGAGGAAACCTAAGGATTTTGGTATAGAAGAGAGTAAAGATTTACAACTCAAAGGGCCAGCAAAATTTAAAAAAAAAAAATTCCTTAACCTAAAGAAAAAGATGCCCATGAACATATAAGAATCAGAATGGACCAGAACAGAAATTCCTTATGCCATATAATAATCAACACCAAATACACTAACAAAGAAAGAATATTAAAAGCAGTAAGAAAAAAAGGTCAAGTAACATATACAGGCAGACCTATGAGAATTACACCAGACTTCTCACCAGAAACTGTGAAAGCTAGATGATCCTGGGCAGATGTCATACAGACCCAAAGAGAACATAAATGTCAGCCCAGGCTACTATACCCAGCAAAACTCTAAATTAACATAGATAGAGAAAACACAACATTCCATGACAAAACCAAATTTACACAATATCTTTCTACAAACTCTAAGGGTAATAGGTGGAAAATACCAAGATACCAAGACAAAGAGGGAAACTATATCCTAGAAAAAGCAATAAAGTAATCTTCTTTCAACAAATCCAAAAAAAGATAGGCACACAAATAGAATTCCAACTTTAAAAATGAAAATAACAGGAAGTAACAATCACTTTTCCTCAATTTCGCTTAACACCAATGGTCTCAATTCCCCAATAAAAAGACATAGACTAACAGAATGGATACATAAAGAGGATCCAACATTTTGCTGCATACAAGAAACCCACCTCAGTAACAAAGACGGCCTCTATCTCAGAGTCAAAGGTTGGAAAACAATTCTCCAAGCAAAAGTTGTCAAAGAAAGATAAGGAGGGACACTTCATACTGGTCAAAGGAAAATCTACCAAGATGAGCTCTCAGTTATTTACACCTATGCTCCAAATTCAAGGGCACCCACATTCATAAAAGAAACTTTACTAAAATTAAAAGCACACATTGCACTGCACACAATAATAGTGGGAGGCATCAAAACCCCACTCTCACCAATGGTCAAATCAAGGAAACCGAAGCTAAACAGAGACACAGTGAAACTAACTGTAATTATGGATCAAATGGATCTAACAGATATGTATAGAACATTCCATTCTAAAGTAAAAGAATATATCTTCTTCTCAGCACCATATGGTACCTTCTCCAAAACTGACCATATAATGTTCACAAAACAGGCATCAACAGATAGAGGAATATTGAAATAATTCTATGTACCCTATCAGATCACCATGGTCTAAGGCTGGTCTTAAGTTCAAACAAAAATAATGGAAAACACACATACACATGGATACTGAACAATGCTCTACTCAATGATAGATTGGCCAAGGAAGAAATAAATTAAAGACTTTTTAGAATTTAATGAAAATGAGGACACATCATACCAAAACTTATGGACCACAATGAAAGCAGTGCTAAGAGGAAAACACACAGCTCTAAGTGTGCCCAAAAAGAAAATGGAGAGAGCTTACACAAGCAGCTTGACAACACACCTGAAAGCTCTAAAATCAAGAAAAAGCAAATGTACCCAGGTGGAGTAGATGGCAGTAATAATAACACTGGTAGATATCAGCAAGAAATAAAAAGAACTACACAAAGAATCAACAAAACCAGGAGCTGGTTCTTTGAGAAAATCAACAAGATAGATAAGCCCTTAGCCAGACTAGCAAGAGGCCTCAGAGGCACTACACAAATTAATAAATTCAGACATAACAACAGAAACTGTGGAAATTTAAAAAATCATCAGATCCTACTACAAGTTCTTATATTCAACAAAATTGGAAAGTATCAACTCAATGCAAAATTTTCTAGACATATACTAGGTGTCAATGTTAAGACAGGATCAGATAAACTAAATAGTGCCATAAGACCTGAGGAAATAGAAGCGGTTCTTAATAGCCTAACTGGAAGAAAAAAAAACAGGACCAGATGGCTTTACTGGGGGAATTCTATCAGATCTTCTAAGAAGTAATACTGATACCCATCAAAAACTAAACAAGGAAAGAGAAATTTAGACGAATTTCCCTTATGAACACTGATGCAACAATACTCAACAAAATTCTGGTCAGCCGAATTCAAGAATGCATCCAAATAATAATTCACCACAATGAAGTCGGCTTCATCCCAGGGATTCAGGGATGGCTCAATACATGGAAATCCATCAATGTAATCCACTACATAAAACAACTCAAAGAAAAAAAAAAAGCATGATCATTTCAATAGATGCTGAAAAAGTTTTTGACAAAATTCAACATCCCTATATGATAAAAGTCCTGGAGAGATCAGGAATTCAAGAGCCATACCTAAACATAGTGAAAGCAATATACAGAAAACCAGTAGCCAACATCAAACTAAATGGAGAGAAACTTGAAGCAATCTCACTAAAATCAGGGAACAGACATGGCTGCCCTCTCTCTCCCTATCCATTCAATATAGTATTGAATTCCTAGCCAGAACAATTAGACCACAAAAGGAGGTCAAAGCTATACAAATTAGAAGGAAAGAAGTAAAAATATTACTATTTGCAGTTGATATGATCATATAGTTGTTACTCCAAAAATTCTACCAGTGAACTCCTGAAGTGGATAAAAAAACTTCAGCAAAGTGACTGGATATAGTGTTAACTCAAACAAATAAGTAGCCTTCCTCTACTAAAAGAATAAACAAGCTGAGAAAGAAATTAGGGAAATTAACTTCACAATAGTCACAAATAATATTACATACCTTGGTTTGACACTAACCAAGCAAGTGAAAGGTCTGTATGACAACAACTTCAAGCCTCTGAAGAAAAATAGAAGATCTCAGAAGATGGAAAGATCTCCCAAGATCATGGATTGGGAAGATTAATATAGTAAAAATGGTCATCTTGCTGAATGCAATCTATAGATTCAATGCCATCCCTATCAAAATTCCAAATCAATTATTCATAGAACTAAAAAGAGCAATTCTCAAAATCATCTGGAATAACAAAAACAAAACAAAACAAAACAAAACAAACAAACAAACAAAAACAGGGTAGGATAAATTATTCTCCAAATTAAAAAAAATCTCCTGTGGGAATCACCATCCCTTAATTCAAGCTTTACTACAGAGCAATAGTGATAAAAACTGTATGGTATTGGTACAGAGACATGTAGGTAGATCAATGAAATAGATTTGAAAACCCAGAAATGAACCCACACATCTAAGGTTATTTGATATTTGACAAAGGTGTTAAAAACATCCAGTGGAAAAAAGAATTTTTAACAAATGGTGCTAGATCAACTGGAGGTCACCATGTAGAAAATACAAATCCACCTATTCTTAGCTCCTTGTACAAAGCTCAAGTCCAAGTGGATAAAGGACCTCCATGTAAAACCAGACACACTGAAGCTTTTAGAGGAGAAAGTGGGGAAAAGCCTTGAAAAGAAGGGCACACGAGAAAATTTTCTGAATAGAACACCAAGATCTAAGATGTAAGAACAAGAATCAACAAATGGGATGTCATAAAACTGCAAAGCTTCTATAAGGCTGAGGACACTGCCAAAAGGACAGAACAGCAATCAATAGATTAGGAAAGATATTTACCAACTTACATCCGATAGAGCTCTAATATCCATTGGATAAAAAGTTCTCAAAAAGTTAGACTCCAGAGAGTCAAATAACCCTATTAAAAATGGGGTTCACCAGATGTCCCACAATGGAGGAATGGATACAGAAAATGTGGCATATTTACGCAATGGAATACTACTCAGCAATTTAAGACAATGAATTCATGAAATTTTTAGGTAAGTGCTTGGAACTGGAAGATATCATCCTAAGTGAGGTTACCCAATCACAAAAGAATACACATGGAATGCAATCACTAATAAGTGGATATTAAATAGCCCAGAAGCTCTGAATACTCAAGACACAATTAGCATATCAAATGATTCCCAAGAAGAAGGAAGGAAAGGGCCCTGGTTCTGGAAAGACTTGATCCAGCATTGTAGGGAAGTACCAGGACAGAGAAATGGTAGGGGGTGATTGGGGAATGGGTGGAGAGAAGAGGGTTTTGGGGGCATATGGGGTGTGGGGAACTTCAAAAGGGGAAAGCATTTGGAATGTAAACAAAGAATACAGAAAATTATATATATAAATGGGGTTCAGAGTTATACAGAGAATTCTCAACTGAGGAAACTCAAATGACTGTGAAGCACCTATAGAAATGTTCAGCATCCTTAGTTATTAGGGAAATACAAATCAAAACAATCCTGAGATTCATATCAGTCAGGATGGCTAATATGAAAAACTCATGAGACAGCAGATGCTGGAGAGGATGTGGAGAAAGAGGAACACTTCTCCATTGCTGGTGGGATTACAAGCTGGTAAAACCACTCTGGAACTAAGTTTGACAGTTCCTCAGAAAATTGGACTTAGTACTACCTGAGGACCCAGCTATCCCACTCCCTGGCATATACCCAGAAGATACTCCAACATGTAGTAAGGACACATGCTCCACAATGTTCCTAGCAGCCTTACTTATAATAGCCAGAAGCTGGAAAGAACCCAGATGCCCTTCAACAGAGGAATGGATACATAAAATGTGTATATATACACAATAGAGTACTATTCAGCTATTTAAAACAATGAATTCATGAAATTCTTAGGGAAATGGACAGAACTAAAAAGTGTCATCCTGAATGAGGTAACCCAATCACAAAAGAGCACACGTGGTATGAACTCACTAATAAGTGAGCATTAGCCCAAATGCTCAAAATAAACAAGTTACAAATCACAGACTACAGGAAGCTAAAGAAGAAGGAAAACAAAAGTCAGGGTGCTTTGGTTTCTCTGAGAAAGAGAAGAAAATACAGGAGCAATTATGTAAACAAAGTGTGGAGCAGAGACTGAAGGAAAAGACATACACTGACTTTCCTACCTGGAGGTTCATTTTATAAACAGTCACCAAATCCCAACACTATTATGGATGACAAGAAGTGAGTGGTGAAAGGAGCCTGTTATGGTTGTCTCCTGAGGCGTCCTGCCAGAGTCTTACAGGTACAGAGGCAGATGCTAGCAACCATTCATTGAATTGAGTACCGGGTCCCAAATGGATGAGTTGGAGGGAGGATTGAAGGAGCTAAAGAGGTTTGCATCCCCATGGGAAGAAAGTGATGTTGATGTTGGCCAATGAGATACCCCAGGGCTCCCAAGGACTAAGCTGTCAACCAAGGGGTACACATGATTCCAGCCCAAAGTGTGGCAGAATAATGCCTTGTCAGGCATCAGTGGCAGGAGAGGTCCTTCGTTCTATGAAGGCTGGATAGATGCCCCAGTGGTGAAATTAAGGTGGGATAGGTAGGTGGGACAGGGTTGAGTGGAGGGGCATATTCTTGGAGGCAGGGGGTTGGAGGATGATTTGGAGGTTTTCTGGGAGGGGGAACTGGGAAAACGTATAAAATTTGAAATGATAATGAAGAATATATACAATAAAATGTGATAAAAAGTCTCCCAACCAAAAACAAACAAACAAAAACAAACAAGCAACAACAAAAAGCCCAGGACCAGATCATTTTAGTACAGAATTCTGTCAGACCTTCAAAGAAGACCTAATACCAATACTCTTCAAACTATTCCACAAAATAGAAACAGAAGGAACACTACCGAATTCTATCTAGGAAGCCACAGTTACTGTTATCCAAAACCACAGAGAGACTCAACAAAGAGAGAACTCCTGACCAATTTTCTTTATGAATATACATGCAAAAATATTCAATAAAATTCTTGCAAACAGAATCCAAGAACACATCAAGATGATAATTCACCACAATCACGTAGGCTTCAATCCAGGGATGCAGGGATAGTTCAATATAAGCAAATCCACCAATATAATCCACTAAATAACAAAGTCAAAGAAAATATCCACATGATCATTTCACTAGATGTTGAGAAAGCATTTGACAAAATCCAACAACTCTTCATGATAAAAGTCTTGGAAAGATGAGGAATTCAAGAGCCATAACTAAACATAGTAAAAACAATATACAGAAAACCAGTAGTCAACATCAAATTAAATGGAGAGAAACTTGAAGCAAAACCACTAAAATGAGGGACTAGACAAGGCTACCCACTCTCTTGTTACATATTCAATATAGTACTTTTAGTTGTAGCGAGATCAATTAGATAAGAAAAGATCAATAGGATACAAATTGTCAAGGAATATGTCAAAATATCACTATTTGTAGATGATATAATAGTATACTTGAGTAACCCCCAAAATTTTACCAGATAATTCCTACCACTGATAAACAACTTCAGCAAAGTGACTGGATATAAAATTAACTCAAACAAATCAGTAGCCTTCATATACTCAAAGGATAATAGACTGAAAAGGAAATTAGAGAAATGACACCCTTCACAATAGTCACAAACAATATACAATATCTTGGTGTGACTCAAACAAAACAAGTGAACAGTCTGTAAAACAAGAACTTTAAGCCTCTGAAGAAGAAAGAAATCAAAGAAGACCTCAGAAGATGGAAAGATCTCCCATGCTCATGCATTGGCAGGGTTAATAGAGTAAAAATGGCCATCTTGCCAAAAGTAATCTACAGATTCAGTACAATCCCCATCAAAATTCCAACTCAATTCTTCATAGAGTTAGAAAGCAATTCTCAATTTCATTTGGAATAACAAAAAACCCAGGATAACAAAAACTATTCTCAACAAAAAAAAGAACTGGGAAGATCACCACCTCTGACTTCAAGCTGTATTAAAAAGCAGTTGTGATAAAAACTGCATGGTATTCATACAGTGACAGGCAGATAGATCAATGGAATAGAATTAAAGACCCAGAAATGAACCCACACACCTATGGTCACTTGATATTTAATACATAATCTAAAATCATCAAGTGGAAAAAAGACAGCATCTTCAACAAATACTGCTTGTTCAACTGGCAGTCAGCATGAAAAACACAAATTGATCATTTCTTACCTCCCTGTACAAAACTCAAATCAAAGTGGATTAAGGACCTCCACGTAAAACCAGATACACTGAATGTAATAGAAGAGAAAGTAGGGAAAAACATTAAACATATGAGCATAGGGGAATTTTCATGAATAGAATATCAATGGCTTATGTTCCAAGATCAAGAATTTACAAATGTGACCTCATAAATTACAAAGCTTCCATAAAGCAAAAGACACTATCAATAAGACAAAATGGCAAGCAACAGAATGGAAAAAAAATTTTACCAATTCTAAACAGATAGAGGACTAATACCCAATATTTAGAAAGAACTCAAGAAATTAGACTCCAGACAATCAAATAACCTTATTGAAAATGGAATACAGAACTAAACAAAGAATTATCAACTGTGGAAACTCCAATGGTCGAGAAGCACCTAAAGATATGTTCAACATCTTTAGTCATAAGGAAAATGAAAATCAAAACAACCCAGAGATTCCACCTCACAGCAGTCAGAATAGCTAAGATCAAAACACAGGTGACAGAAGAGGCTGGTGAGGATATGAAGAAAGAGGAACACTCCTCTATTGTTGGTGGGATTGCAAGCTGGTACAACCACTCTAGAAATCAATCTGACAGTTCCTCAGAAAATTGGACATGATCCTAACTGAGGACCCAGCTATACCCCTCCTGAGCACATACCCAGGAGATACTCTAACATGTAATAAGAACACATGTTCCATTATGTTCATAGCAGCCATATTTATAATGGCTAGAAGCTGGAAACAATCCAGATATCCCTCAACAAATGAATGGATACAAAAAATGTGGGACATTTACACAATGGAATACTACTCAGCTACTAAAAACAATGACTTCATGAAATTCTTAGGCAAATGGATGGAACTAGAAAATATTCTCAGTGAAGTAATTTAGTCACAAAAGAACACACATGATGAATACTCACTGGTAAGTGGATATTAGGCAAAGAGTGTGTAATACCCAGGATACAACTCACAGAACATTTGAAGCTCAAGAGGAAGGAAGAACTAAGAGTGAATGCTTCAGTCCTACTTAGAAGGGGGAACAAAATAATCAACAATGGAAATAGAGGGTGGAAAGGACTTCGGAGTAAGAGAAGAAGGGGAGGAAAAACAGAGGGGAAGAATAAGGTATGGAAGGAGATGAAGGAGATGTTCAGATGCTCAGGAAATTGAACAGATGTTTGTAGCAATGAAGGATGGGGAACTGGTGGAAACAACTAGAGAGTCACAGATGCCAGGAAAGCAAAAGCATCCCTCCCAGGATCCCACAGGGATGGCATTAGCTGAAATACCCCACAAAGGGGAGGGTGAACCTGTCAAGACCATTTCTAGACTTGTCCCTCTAGTTTCTCCTTGAAAACCCCTTTAAAAGATTGTTATAGATTTGGCTCAGACAGAAGTGTTTGGTCTTATTTCTGGAAAATAACACTTGGCCTATAAGAGTTATTTATTTGTTCTTCTTTGATAATACTATACCTTCAGAAAAAATATTGAATCACATCTTTGTAATAATGGGATAAAAACAAAATTCATAGGAAGTACTATGTAATCACTTTGAAAGAATGAGAAATACAGCTCTAACTCCAGCCACCCAGGAGCCCTAAACACCTCAAATTCCAGACCCTGCTCTTTGTTAGAAACTAGGTGAAAGGTCACATTCCTTGAGCCTGCTCTCTATATGGAACTAGGTGAATGGGCCTAAGTGATCCTGGCCCAGTAACAGGAAATGCTTATGTGATCCTGGCCCTGTAACAGGAACTGCATATGTGATTCTGTAAGGGGAAATGAGCTAACTAGTTGCTATCTGGCTTCTATTGGAAACTGATTGGTCCTCAGAGCACAGGCTTGGATAATTTAAACTGATTGGCTTAGAAGCTATGGAGTGGTACAAATCAATTGGCTTTCACTGCACGGACTTTTGATACTAAGGAATGATTGGTTTGCAATACGTGGGTTTTGTTGTAAACATATAAAAGCTGTCCTGGATTCTGCACTCGAGGTCTATAGTCCTCTACCCCTGCATAGTGTACGACTGTGAACCCCAGAGCCTCTGGAATAAAAATCCTCTTGCTATTGTATCAAGACCATTTTTTGAGAGTGATCTGGGTGTCACCTTCTGAGGCATGAGGTGCAGGGGTGCCCTTGTTTTTTTTGGTCTTACAACTTGATGTCCATAAAAAATAATAATGCTTCCTCTCTCTCTCTCTCTCTCTCTCTCTCTCTCTCTCTCTCTCTCTCTCTCTTCTCTCTCTCTCTCTCTCTTTCTCTCTTCTCTCTCTCTCTCTCTCTCTCTCTCTCTCTCTCTCTCTCTCTCTCTCTCTCTCTCTCTCTCTCTCTCTCTCTCTTTCTCTCGGATTTATTTTTTTCTTTCGAGACAGAGTTTCTCTGTAAAGCCCTGGCTGTCCTGGAACTCACTCTGTAGTCCAGGCTGGCCTCAAACTCAGAAATCCACCTGCCTCTGCCTCCCAGTGTGCTTGGATTGCAAGCATGCACCACTACCGCCTGGCAAATGCTTCATCTCTTATCAGCTTCAATTTTTCTTTGAAAGTCTCCTCATATTCATTAATGAATATTGGTTGGAATGGGTATATTCTAAATGATCATTAAAAATTCATAGAGTGTGCATTCACACTGTGACAAAAAGTGAAATCAATGCAACCTTCAAAGGAAGTAAACCATAAGCAGATCTCATCTATTGGTTTTATAGATTACCAATTAGAGAGGGTAAGTCTCAGACTGCGTTTGGAATCATGAATGTCATATAATTTACTAGAGAAATTATTCAGGCAACTCACCTATAGCCTTATTGGGCTGCTTTGCTCTTGCTGTGAACAACCTTAATGCACAAAGGCTTTTTTTTTTTAATTGCTGCAATCTGCAAGAGGTCTGAGTTCACAAAGCACATGGTTTTTATTGACATTTTGGCAGGAGTTCAGTAGTAGACTAAGTTAGACACTGCAATTGGTCAACTCGAATGGGGAGGTTGTCTCTGCCATTAGGCCCTGTCCTGCCTACCTTGTAGTATTTGTGGTATTTCCTGGCATTGACATTTTTGGGGAGTCACTGCCCTCTCTGGCCTCACCCTAGGCAGGGTGGTTCTGTTTAGGCCATTTTCTTATCTATCCTCCCTCAGGCAGTCCTGGGAAGAATGCAAAGTTTCAATCCAGCTTTGAGCCCCTATTCTGGGTTGTGGGGAGCTGGTCTGCTGTTTCTGACAGGGTTCTTACATTCCCCCTTTTTTTCTTATGGCCATTTCAATCTGGAAATGAGATCTCATACTGTTGTCCTAGTTCCTGGTACTGTTTCTGCAACATTAGCACCTGAATGGTACTGATGTGTTCTCTTAAAAGGCAGCTATTTTGTTAAAGATTAGGGGTCCCAGGGACAGGATCAATAGTAAACTCACCAGTGGTCCTAATGAGGGGAACAAATAAGGTAAAATTTCATTCCATGGGGTTATTAAAAAGCACTTGGCATCTTTTTTTCTACAAATTTACTGGGCATTGGCTCCACTGCTCAGGTGGCTAGACAGGTCACCTGCTTAATTCAGGAATTTGTAGACCTGGAGGAACATTGAAATTCACCTTCACTTTGAATGCTCCACCCTAGGTAGAGTAGGATTATGGCTAGCACAGAAATTTCTGCTCTAGGCTGGGGAGAGAAACTTCACCTTGATCAATGTCAAGTCATGCCAAGTCACATAGCACCCCAATACGGCTTGCTACATCTTCTCCCTTTTTATTAGTTTTAAGATGAGGAGGCAACAACCAAATGGATAAACATCTGTCAAAAGATGGGGGGCCTTTATTATAATAAAAAAACGCCACTTCTTTGAAGAAAGATGTTCTAGAAGTAGGACACCATGGGAGCAATAAGGTAGGGAAGCACTGGGGATGAAGTTTGGTGGGGTTTGTTTGTTCTTGCTGTTGCCTGTTCTTTCACTCTTTTGTTTGAAAACAATCTTTCCATCTTTAATTTATAGCCTCCCTATTATTGGCACCCCTAATCTTTATCTTCCTGGCTAGCTGTGTGATCGGGTTTTCCTAAGTGAAACCCATGGTTATTAACTTTAATGTTTAATCCAAGCAGAACCAGTTAGATGATATTGGAAGAGTGGTTTGTTTGCTAGTGTCATTAGAGAATGTAGACAACCTCTTTGCTTGAAACTGTAGGTGTAAGCACAAAGTATTGCAAGCCAGAATCTGAAAGAAGGAACATTGCACTGGGAGAACTGATCTGTGATGCAAACACAGTCTTGGGCACAGCTGGAACCCCTAACTCTGAGGTGTGTGAAATGTACAATGTGTCTTCTCTCTGATCCTTCCTGCTGACAGGGTGAGTCACTGAGTTTTCATTGTAGCCGGCTCTGGGCCAAGGCCTCCTTAGATGTGTTCTGTTTCCTCAGCTTTGAAGCACATTGGAAACAGCAGTAGCTAGTCTTCACATGCTGATTCTTTTCTTTCGTCTTTTTTTATTTTTCTAAGTGGTTTCAGATTTATGAAAATGTCACTAACAAGAATATCATGTGGGAAAATCAGCTCATCCAAATCCACCTTGTTAATATTTTATAATATCTACTTGAATGTCTTTTCTCTCTCATACATAAATATGCATGTACAAATGTGTAAACATTAGTAATTTTGTACTGGTATAAATGGAATATGTGATTGGTTGTTTGGAAATAGTTAGATAAAATTGCATTTATGGCTCTGCTATCCTGAATTGCCTCAGTCTAATTTTCTTAAAAAAGGAAGAACAAGGTGCAAACAATAAAATATCATATCACAGTACATCCATCCATGTCAGATATTTACATGGGTAAATTCACTGCAACCTACAGTACAGATTTAAAATTTGCTGCGTCACAGTTGTGTGCCCTTTATTGACACCACAAGTGTACAGAAACATAAGTCAGCACAGTATCAAGCATTACATTAATTGCTATGTCTCTTTTGATGAGTGTATCTCCAGATATTTTTATAACCTTTCAATATTTTTCATTTATTCCTTTGAAAGAATTAAAGATTACGGTTACATATTGAATTATTTTTAGCTGAATGGACTACAGCAGACATGTGTAGGTCAGAAGACAATTAGCAATATTTGGTTTTCTTCTTCCACTATGTGTTGCCCCCACATCCCATTTAAGCTCAGGTTGAAGAGTTTGGCAATAAATACATTTCCTTGGTTTTATTGATTGTCTCTTGCTTACTTTTTTCTTGTGGTGTTTATGACAACTTCACACAAGCTACATTTATCTAAGCAAAGCAAATTACAGTTGAGCAAATGCCTACATAAAATAGGCCTTTAGGCAAGCCTTTCAGGCATTGCATAACTATTTATTTATTTGGAGGAGAATGGTCCATATGGATGGTGACACCTTATGCAATATGGGTAAAAAGCAGGAGCAAACCATTATGCAGTGTTCCTTCATGATCTTTTCATTCAGCTCCTGCCTCCAGGTTCATGGCTTGAGCTCCTGCCTCAATTTCTTTCTCCCCAAGTTAATTTTGGACATGGCAGTTTTGGGTCATATTGTTTCATCACTGAGGTATAAATGCTAACTGAGACAACATATAAACCACTGAGTTACCTCACCAACCTAAAGTTTTCAATTTTGTTCTTTGGCAGTTTCATGCATGTATATAATGAGATTTTTTTTATCACATACAACTTTGCCTTCTCTGATCTCAATGATTCAATTTTCTTCTCCAGAAGTTTCATTCTATAATGTCTTTTTATTTCATTTATTTCCTGTTTATTTTTATGTGAAATGCTAAAACAAGAGTTTTTGGGTTTTTTTTTGGTTTTTTTTGGGGGGGAAAGAACAGGTACATTGTTTTTTGTGGAGCTCAGTCAGCAAATCAATGGCTATAACACTAAGGAAGTGACATCCCAATAATGGGACTTCATGTGTCCCTTCTGTAACAATGATGAAATATAAACTGGACCAATCTTGTGCAGAGAATACTTAGAAAGACAACTGGAGCCAAGTAAAAATCTAGAGCAAAGTAAACTCCCAGGAATCTATGAGGGTGACTCCTAGATATAAGCGATATAGACCCTGAGCCTTCCATCTCCTGTAAACTTCCAATGGATGGATTGGGATACCAACTCAATTATAAACCCTTGTCCTATATTTTGTCCTACCTTCAAGATGTGCTAGTAAAAATCTGACACATAAATTGTGGAAGTGGCCAGCTAATGGCTGGTCCAGCTTTAAACTGATGCCGCAAGAAGGATCCCACCAGTGACCCAGCCTAGAGGGCTTGATGGCAAGGCCAGATAGCCCAGAAACCTAGGGTAGAACCAGAAATACCCAACAAAAAGATTCCTAATAATAGTCTGCTATACTTATAGACAGAAGTTCAGCATAATCATCAGCAGAGAGGTTGCATCTATCAGCTGATGGAAACAGATGCAGAGACCCACAGCCAAACATTAAACAAAAAAGCTCAGGGAACGCTGCTGAAGAAGAGACAAAAGGATTGTAAGAGCCAGAGTGTACAAGGACATCACAAGAAAATCCACAAAATCAATGAGGCTCCTAGATGCTCTCAGTGACTGATATGATAGTCAGTGAGACTCTGTGGATCTGACAGAGGTCCTATGCATATATGTTCTGGTTGCGTAGCTTGGTCTTCTTGTGGGACAGCTAACAGTGTGAGCAAGGGCTATTTCTGATGGTTTTGTCTGAAAAGAATCTGAGAAGTAAATGGGCAATGGGGACTGGCAGAAGGTGATGGAGAGAAACCTGTGGTCAGGATGCAATATATGAGAGAATAAATTAAAAAAATTTACAAAGGAAAAATATTTTCACACAATATATTGTTCATATCTTTCCCTTTCCCCAACTTCTCTAAGCTTCCCCCATCATCAATTATACAACTTTATGAGGAATCCAACATCATGTTCTCTTCTCTCTCTCTCTCTCTCTCTCTCTCTCTCTCTCTCTCTCTCTCTCACACACACACACACACACACACACACACACACACACACACAAATTAGAAGAAAGCAATACAAGAAAAATACTAACCAAAACAAACAACGATCAAAAACCCCTGTATTACAAAAAAAAAAATACAAGAACAAAACAAAAATCACACTCTAAGGAAAGCTCCAGGGAGAGTTGCTAACACCAAATGCACCACAAGGTTTTTGTTTATTGGTTTGTCCTTATTTCAATTGTATTCATTCTTATAGGTGTATAAAATATATTCTTGATGTTTGAATTTAGATATCTTAGATATCTAATATTATTATATATCTTTACTTTTCAGATCAAGAGTAATTTTGAGGACCAAGAAATGAGGATTGTGTTGAAATTCAGAGGACATTCTGGGGCTTCAGGCTAGAAAGTATGTTCTCTACCACTAAGCAATGCTATTGGTTTCTAATAATAGGTGTAAGAAGTAGAAGTGTTAGGGAAGGCATGAATTCTATGTGTTGTGTAGGAAGAAAAATGCCTTGTCCCCATTTTATTCAGCTTCAGAATATTAAACTTTATGTGGATAAATTTTCTTCTTATGTTGAGGTCATTATTTTACTGAACTGAGTGATAGGGGGTTTAATTTTTCAATTCTAGCAATTGCTTTTCTGCAATTATTTTCAGTGTTTTTTCTGTGTACATCTAAAGCCATGTCACTGTTTCTATATTGTAGTTTACTCTATGCATGAAACATACTTTTGGAAGTCAAGAAGAGAAGAAATCCTATCAGGTTGATTTAACAGATTTTCATTTCCAATATGCCTTTGTCCTTCCTGGTGTGCTTGGGACTTTCCATTTCACACCTTCTGTCATAAAAATTTCCTTAAGGTATGGAGAGATGTGTCAACTACAAACAAAGCAAGAAGCAAACACTTCGTTTTTGTAGAGGACTTAAGTTTGGTTCTCAACATATACATTGGATTGATTATAATTCCTGTAACTCCAGCTTCTTGGAGACTTAATGCCCACCTGTGACCTCTGTGATTACCTGTGTGTAGGGGCACACACACCACACACACAGATACACACAGCTCATATTTAAAAATAAAAGATCTTTAAAAAGAACTGCCTTTAGTTATTTTTGTAGAGTAGCTTTGTTAATGTCAAAGTCTCATGTTTTTCTTCATTTGAAAATGACTTGTTTTCCCCTTTTTATCTGAAGGATATTTTTCATATTAATAGGTTATTGGTTGGATCATTTTTAAAAATACTTATTGGCCTTTTGCTTCTAATAGTAAGCATTTCTTTGTAATGATTGTGTTTTCTGGGTTGTCACCTGGTTTGAATGAGTAAGATAAACCATGTCAATTACTACCTAAGCTTTTCTCAGATTACTAAATCACTGTCTGCCTATCTCTGGGTCTGCTCAATGTCTTATGTGCATAATTTAGATATTATATCTAAATGTAGTAAATGGACAGGGAAAAAGTGAAAAATTTCACTTGACTATAAGTAGGGTTACACAAATAAATTATTTTAGTTAATATTAACATCCTGATTTCCTTGTTGAGTCTGATTGCTAACACAAAAAGAATTTGTTAACTAGCCTTTGACATTTTTCTAGGTGTAATGAATTTTTCATAGAATATCCAAAATTTAGCTGAGGTAGGTTGTCTGAAGAGATATGTCTATGTTGTTAAATCCCAAAAGAGCAGAAACACTTTCTCTCCTGTTTCTATTCTGTTTGCTGTGACTACCAGAGTTGTGGGCTTATGACAGTTTTTTGAGGGAATTATTTTTCTTAGCAATAACTAAAAGCAGAGAAATAACACTTAGTTGGTCTTTGAACTTGATCCCATCTATTAATATGTGATTGAAATATGTCAAACCTTGATAATTTTTGAGATGGAAATAGCTCAAAAATTAATAGATTATTAACACATTTTGTTATGCTGGAGCTACCTTGGTTGGGTAGGTTCTACAGTTATCTTGATTATTCTTGTTTCAAATGAATAATAATTCTATAAACACAAACATGTTTCTATTGATTTGAGAATATATGAAAAACCTGAAGATACACTCCATGTGACAGGGATATGTAAGTGCACATTGGGGAGAAACATTTGTTACTGTTAACACTTCACTGCTGGTGCTTTCCTGACATAAATGATAATGAGAGAGAAGGAAGAATCAATGTATATGATAAGTTATGCTGCATTGAAATGCATTGCTATTCCCAGGACCACCATTGAAAACCTTCCACACAGTTAAATTGGAAGCAATTGAGAAATAACTATTGTTTTTCTTGACATAGAATGAAGAGAACACTATGAGCAATGCAACCTCAGAAAATGATTACAACGAATGTGCTGTTAGAAACATGCAATTAAAATAACAAGTAAGTGGTAAGTGAGCATATGATGTTTCATTTTTTTAAGTACAACCTAAGAACAATCATGCTTTGGGACTCATAAAAGAGATAAATGTGTTTTCTCTATATTTTATTAAATCTGTAAGTTATAGGAATACATACCAAGACAACTTCTTTGCTCATATCCTATTCATCCACAAGAGACTGTGAGGATAACATCTTGGAATATTTCCCATTGGGTTTGAAGTCCTTTATTCTATCTATTGTTTCCAAAAATGATGTTATCTGCTGAGGCACTCTGGTTCTGCTGAGCTCATCACTCTCTTTATAACTATCACAATCACATCTTCTCTGCAGGCCTTAGTGTTTGTTTAATCACTGATCATCTTAACACCCCAATATGCCTCTCACCAAGTTATTTGATCATTTTGAAGGAGAAAGTTGAAAGAAGAAAAGTGAAAATTTTGCATTTTTAAATTGCACTTAATAATTTAGAGCTATAATAGCAGCTGTTGTTCATAGTAACTGCAACCAAACCCATATTGGTAGATTTGATTATAGAAAGTAGATGATAAAACCTGCATGCTGGTGTGTGAAAGTGCTGACGAAGAACAATGGATGCTGTGTTAGGACAGCTTTGATTTACAGATCAGCTTGAGTAGCCAGTTTTTGATCTTGACCTGTGAATTATTGATATTCTTAGATTAATGAAATGATTTCCTTTCAGCTCATCTCAATTTTCGCTTCTATCAAATAATACCTCTTTGTTTGACCTCCCTGAAACCTAATGGTTCTCACCAAAATACAAAAAATTTAGATTGTGCCTCCCTCCTTCTATCTTTCTTTCTCATGCACACACACACACACACACACACACACACACACACACACACCTGTTGACTTCAAGGACAATTTTTCCTTCTAGTGCCGTGGCTATTCCTTGCCAGTGACAGGTTTTTGATTTTTCTGGTTGCTCCCTTGCACCATACAATGATAACTTGTGTCCAAAAGTTTATTTTTATCCCAAACAGGGAATAATTTCTTCTTAATGTGTAACATAATTCAACAGTTGTGTGTTTGCTTGCATGTATGTTATCTGTAGTATATGTGTGAGTTCACATGTATCTGTGATACCTAAGCCCACATATGCAACTTTAGAAGACAGAAATGAATGTTAGGTATCTGTCTTAATTACTTCTTTTTGTTCAAGATAGGGACATTTCTTTGGTGGTGGATAAGCCAAAGAGTTACTTAACTATGAAACAAAAGACAAGTCAATTAGAACCAGAGTACATGGGATTAGTATCTGAGAGCTTGTAATTCTACTTAGAATTTCACAACCATGCCTAAAATGTCGTAATCACCCAAGTAGTTATAATCTCACCACATCTTAGAATTCTGAAAATAAATTCTCATGGCTCATGGAAATGGTTTCTGGCTTTTATACATAACAGACACTACAAGATATCTATCCCAAACTTACTGATCTTACCCCCACTAATCAGAAGCCCAATTTTTAAGAGACCCATATCCCACCATGCTAAAAAAATAATTAAATATTCTTATCTCCCTTGGAGTCTACTGTGAGCACACACAACAGTCTATCCTTAAGATAAAAGCTCAAGTTTGCTAAAGATCACAATTTTACTTTCTATGCGTAGCCTGAACTCACCATTTTTGAGGTTTTATTTTGGGTCTCACCTGAAACTTGGATGAGAACAGGGAGGGAAAGTAAAACAGGGAGAAGGCTAGAAAAAAGTCATACCACAGGTCTTTCAGGTGTTCAAACTAGAAAGCAAACTATAGAACAATGATGTCACCTACCCAGGACTGAAACTCTACCTAAGTTCATTACTTCAAAAATTGCTTTTTCCTTCTATGTGAGAAAATGACTGTAGTTAGATTATATTATGTGAATCAGAGCCCAACTTCTAAATAAAATTGATAAAACTCTGAGATATAAATAGTAGAATTAAAGGTATTTGGAAACAGAAATAATATACTAGGTTATTTTGACTGAGAAAAGATATCTAAATACATATATACATATATATTATCAAACATGAGTGTTTTATTGTTAAAGAAAGTATTGTAAACAGTATTTTAAGCAACAAGTTAGAAGACATTTACATAAATAAAAGAATGGCATTTAGAAGTGAACAAAGTAGGAGAAGATACATTTTTGTTGGTGTTGGGTTTTTCTATTTTTTAAATTTTTTATTAGATATATTCATTATTGACATTTCAAATGTTTCCTACTCTGGTTTCCCTCTTCTCCCAAAATCTCATAATCATCTCCCCTACCCCTGTTCCTCAATCAACCTCTTCCTGCCTGGTATTCCTCTACAACTGCAGAATCAAGCCTTAGGAAGACCAAGGGCCTCTTCTCCCTTTGATGTCTAACAAAGCCATCCTCTGCTGCCTATGCTTCTGTAGCCATGGGTAACTCCATGTGCACTCTTTGGTTGATGGTTTTGTCCCTGGGAGCTCTAGGAGTACTGGGTGGCCCATATCCTCCTATGGCACTGCAAACCCCTTCAGCTCCTTGGGTCCTTTCTCTAGCTCCTCCATTGGGGACCCTAGCTCAGTTCAATGGCTGGCTAAGATTGTCCCTCTCTATATTTCTCATGCACTAGCAGAGCCTCCCAGGTGACAGCTATATACAGCTCCAGTCAGCAAGCACTTGTGGGCATCAATAATAGTGTCTGAGTTTTGCTACTGTATATGGGATGGATCCCTAGGTGGGTCCCTCAGACTCTGATCCACACTTTGTATCTCCTTCTGTGGGTATTTTGTTCCCCCTTCTAAGAAGGACCAGAGTATCTATACTTTGTTCTTCCTCAATGTGTCTTGGTTATTCCAAGCTTCTGGGCTAATATCCATTTATCAGTGAGTGTTTACTGTATACATTCTTTTGTGATTTGGTTTTCTTACTCAGGATGATATTTTTCAGTTCCACCCATTTGCCTAAGAATTCATGTATTCCTTGTTTTTAATAGCTAAATAGTATTCCATTGTGTAAATATTCCACATTTTTTGTATCCATTCCACCATTGAAGGACATTTGGGCTCTTTCCAGCTTCTGGCTATTATATATATGGCTGCTATGAACATAGTGGAGCATATGTCCTAATCACATGCTGGAGAATTATCTGGGTATAAGACCAGGAGTGGCATAACAGGTCCTCCAGTAGGATTATGTCCAGATTTCTGAGGAAACACCAAACTGATTTCCATAATGGTTGTACCAGCATGAAATCCCACCAGCAGTGGAGGAATGCTCCTCTTTCTCCAAATCCTCTCCAGCACCTGCTACCTCCTGAATTTTTTAACTTATCCATTCTGACTGGTGTGAGGTGGAATCTCAGGGTTGTTTTGTTTTGCATTTCCCTGATGACTAAGGACGTTAAACATTTCTTTAGGTGCTTCTCAGCTGTTCGATATTCCTCAGTTAAAAATTTTTTGTTAACTCTGTACTGTATTTTTAATAGGGTTATTTGGTTCTCTTGAGTCTAAGTTCTTGAGTTCTTTGTATATATTGGATATTAGCCGTCTGTAGGATGTAGGGTTGATAATGACCTTTTCCCAATTTGTTGGTTGCCATTTTGTCATATTGACAGTGTCCTTTGCCTTACAGAAACTTTGTAATTTTATGAGGTTCCATTTGTCAATTCTTGTTCTTAGAGCATAAGTTATTGGTATTCTGTTCAGGAAATTTTCCCTGTGCCCATGTGCTCAAGGCTCTTCCTCAGTTTCTTTTCTACTAGTTGCAGTGTGTCTGGTTTTATGTAGAGGTCCTTGATCCACTTGTACTTGAGCTAAATACAAGGAGATAAGAATGGATCCATTTGCATTCTTCTGCAAGCTAGCTACCAGTTGAACTGGTACCATTTGTTGAAAAGGCTATATTTTATCCACTGGATGACTTTAGCTCCTTGTCAAAGATCAAGTAAACATAGGTGTGTGGATTCATTTCTGGGTCTTCAATTCTATCCCATTGATCTACTTGCCTGTCACTGTACTAATCCTATGTAGTTTTTATCACATTGCTGTGTAGTACTGCTTGAGGTCCGGAACACTGATTCCCTCATAAGTTCTTTTACAGTTGAGAATAATTTTAGCTATTCTGGCTTTTTTCAAAGAATAGAATTTTCATATTTTTATGATTCTTAGCAGATATTGTAAAAGCTACAGTTGTTAGCTAGTACTGATTGTTTTTTACAATATTTCATTAATTCCTACTCAAACACTTCATTAATTTTATTATTGCCTATAATTACTGAAAACATGTTATGCTCCTACCCACCCACCCACTCCCACCTCCTTGCCCACATATTCCTCCTACACTGGGGGATCAAACCTTCACAGGACTTAGGGCCTCTCCTCTTATTGATGCCTGACAGGCATCATCCTCTGCTACAAATGTGGCTAGAGCCAAGGATCCCTCCATATGTACTCCTTGGTTGGTGTTTTAGACCCTAGGAGCTCCGGTTGGCTGATATTATTGTTCTTCCTATGGAGTTACAAACCCTTTCACCTCCTTCAGTCCTTCCTCTACCTCCTCAATTGGGGACCCTGTGGTCATTTCAATGGTTGGTTGTGAGCATCTGCCGCTGTATATGTCAGGCTTTGGCAGAGCCTCTCAGGGGAGCTATATCAGGCTCCTGTCAGGATGCACTTCTTGGCATCCACAATGGTGTCTATCTACATAGTGACACTATCCATATGGGATGGATTCCCAGGTGGAATTGTTTCTGCATGGCCTTTGCTTCAGTCACTGTTCCACACTTTGTTTATGTATTTGGTCCTGTAAGTATTTTGTTACCCCTTTAAAGAAGGACCAAAACACCCACACTTTGGTCGTTTTTCTTCTTGAGCTTCATGTGGACTGTGAATTGTATCTTAGGTATTCCGAACTTTTGGGCTAATATCCACTTATCAGTAAGTGCATACAATCTGTGTTCTTTTGTCATTAGGTTACTTCACTAAGGATGATATTTTCAAGTTCCATCCATTTGCCTAAGAATTTCATGAATTCATTGTTTTTAATAGCTGAGTAGTATTCTATTGTGTAAATGTACCACATTTTCTGTATGTATTCCTCCATTGAAGGACATCTGGGCTCTTTCCAGATTCTGGCTATTATAAATAAGGTAGCTATGAATATAGTGGAATGTGTGTCCATTTGAAATTTTGGAACATCTTTTGGGTATACGCCCAGGAGTGGTATAGCTGGGTCCTCAGGTAATACTATCAGCAATTTTCTGAAGAACTGCCAGATTGAGACATACATAGCAAATATTAGTAATTTATACAAGTAAATCTAGAATTAATATCCAAAGATCTTCAGAATTTGACTACTGTGACTATCCTGTACATTATCATAGACTTTATTAGAATATGAGTAAGATCTTTTGATATTGGGTTAATTATGGTTTTCTTTAATGATTCACACTTTTCTAGCTAAAGAGTTAACTTTCTTTCGCCTTTATCACTCATGGCAATATGCCTCCCATGAAAGTTCAGCTCTTCCAGGAACATCCTATTTACATGATAATTGTAAATAAGCATCTTCTATCAAGTTCTTACACATATAAGTCTTTTGGTTGTCAATGCTGAGGGCACAGGTCATTGGACTTCAGGAAGTGTGAGCTGTAGTAGTTTGTATCAGATCTACTTGCAACCAGTAAATCTGCAACCCGTAACTCCACAGACATTTTGCCACTTGTTTTTCTTAATGTTTTCATGTGAACATCTTCATGTAATTAGATGTGGGCCCTTCCTTGAACAATGTGTACAATAAATTTGTTTTAGATTAACTTTAATATATATTAGGAAAATGTTAATTTAGTCATATACCAAGTAGTGATTATTAATTGACTTTAGATAACATATCAGTTTTTTATAGATTTAGCATCTAATATTGTAGCTGCAGACTTGGTGTAGATTAATTTCAAAAGGGATATTTTTAAAATTATCTATTTTGGCTAAAAGTAGTGTGTGAGAGATTATGAAGAATGCCATATTAAAATGTACAAGGAGTACTGCCTGGCATATGGCAGTAATATGTAGGTAATTCTAAGTACAAGCTAACCATGACAGTTTTACAGTTCAACCCACGATAAAATTAAATGGAAATAGAAATCTCAATTGAGAAAATGCCTAGAGACAAATCACTAGTGGATATTGTTGAATAATCATTGGTGTAGGCAGGCCCAGCCCATGAAGGGTTGCCCCTTGTCAGGTAGTAGTGAGTCATATAGCAAAACACATCTAAGCTCGCCAAAGAAATCAAGCCAATAAGCTGCATTCTGTAGCAGAATATTCCCTGTTCAATTAATTTAACTATTAATACAATAAGAAACCTGTGATTGGACATGGAAAAGGTGGACAGAGCTAAGAGTTGCAGAGACAGGGAGCCACACAGGAGTATGAGAAGAAGAATGAGGAAGACGAAGGATGAACAGGACAATTCAGATTCTGTGTGGCTTAAAATAGCCACAGGTAGCTATAATATCACATAGGGATAGAATAATTGGGATGACTTGTCTAATCTAGATGGGCAGCTTGTATCATCAGTTGGCTCTGGAATTATTGTGTGGCATCTTGTGAATTGAGAATTTATTGATATATAAATCTGACTGACTAATTATAAGCTTCTAGAGAATTGATTTTACTGGGATCCTGGGGTTTGGGACCGCTGACCTCAGAGGGTGGTCGCTAAGAAGGAACTAGCAGCTCTGAGCTAAGAGAATGGGAGCTGGGAAGACTGGGATAGGACACTTCATGAGGATATTCATGGAGGCAGCAGGATTGGCAGAGCAGAGAGTTGCTGGGCATAGCCAGGGTACTTGCCATACATTTTAATATATCCTGTAACAGCATCCCTCCATTATCACCTCCAATTTCCCTCCTTGAGTTCCTACCATGAGTTCTTTCAATAATGGGCTGTGACCTGAGAGTTGTAAGAGGAACTTCTCTAATTGCTTTTTGTCATCGTGATTATAATGACCATAGAAACACAATTAGGGCAAGGTTTAAGTCAGTGTGATTCATGTATGATACGTAAAGTTGTACCTCAGACACAGTGAGTGTGAAATATTTTTGGTGATGGGTACACTGGTAGTGGTGATGAGAGTAATATAATGTTGATGAGTTAATGGTGAGAATGAGGTGATGGCAGAGGAAGAGATGGTGATGGTAATGATGCTTAATTAGTGTAGATAGTAATGATGGTGATAGTTTTGGTAGTGGTAACAATAGTGAAGATGATGGTTTTCTATATTAATGACAATGGTGTTGTTGTTGACAACTGTAGTGCTTATTGTTTGGTAGTGATGATGGTAATGGTAATGATAGTGATTCTGCTGTTGAGCATTCATAGGATGATTAATTCCAATTCTATAAAGGCAATGTTGAGCATTTCCCTACCTGATTACCAGTGTAAAATGAAATACGATGTGCATTTGCTCACTGCTCTCTTGAATGAGGAAAATTGTGTTGCATCACCCTGGAGAACAAAACACCTTTATTACTTTCCAGAGCAAATAGCCTTTTTTTGGTAAGTTTTCTAAAAATGTTTTCTTTAAATTGATAAGAAAATATTCCATATGTCATATGTAATTTTAGAAATACAACCATAATATATATGAATAATAAAATATGTAAATATCTCTTTCTGTCTTCTCCTTTGCCTGTCCATTTCATATGGTATCAGAATTCCTGATATACTTTTTTGCCATAGGACAGGATTATAGTTCAAAGCTAGTTTTAGATGTTTCCTTCAGGACATACATTTTCTTCATCCTCTTCTTTTATTTCCTGAAATCTGGGTCCTCTAAAAAGATGATTCCTTCTGTCCACGTTGAGCACTGCGGTTAGGAACACTTACAGTGAGGAGGTGATGATAATGGGGACCCTTGGAAAGCAGACATCTTCAGGCTTCTATCTCAGCACATATTCTTAGGTAAACAGAGGCCATGACAGTCTGAATCACAATTATGTGTGCTAAGACTGCCTGCTAGGTCAGGCAGACCCTAAATTAGAAGAGAAACTAAAAAAAATTTTACCCTGCATGAGGCCATGAACTGTAGTTTCTCATCAGTTTAATTATTTTTAACTGGGCACTTTGATTAATTTGTCCAAATGTAAATAGAAATATTGACAGTTCTTGCATGCATAAGAAAACTAGATTTGTGCAGCTTACCAGGGACACAAAGCCTCTTTATAATCCAACTTGGTCCAAGCTAGAGATATACACCTCTCACCATTCATAAGTGTTTAGTATTTTATTGACTGAGCTCCATGACCTATCACTTAAGGCTATTTTATACAAAACATGTTGATTATCTATTTTTCTGACCTTTACTATAAGATGAATTAAGTCTGGAGGCCTAAACAGTATGAACTTCACTGTTTCATGCAAACCGAACATGTGATGAGTAAATAAAAGCCAAGTCATCTGAAAGAGGGACTTGGGCTCATTTTAGCTCAAAATCCCAAAGCCAGCATTGGTGGAACAGCAAATGACAGTTCTTTCAGTCACCACAGGCTCCCTAGTGCAGCCAGCATAATCTGCACTCTGTTGGAAAAATGAGGAAAGAAATGTTGGTCTTTAATAGGAGAAGCAGCCCAGAGGTGTCCAATCACTTTATCTATGAGTAAAGTAACCAATGATAAAACTGCTGCTCAATCCATGGGGAGGTCAAGTGCATCTGTACAAACTTAACATCACTCTAGGCAAACAAACTCTGTCAATGTCATTAAGTCTGCCCCCACAATACTCAGGTTTTGTTTCTAGTATTGAGGAAGGGGTGCAGATTTTGTTACTTACCAACATCCAGCCCAATATCCAAACAATAAAATGCAACATTCACACAACTTAGGCTGAGAAGCAATCCATACACTGCTTAATGAGAAACATTTGCATACACTTAAAACACTAATAACAGGTTTAATTACTGCTCATGTTAGTATTGATGGCAACTATCCATAACCTAATTTCTTACTAAATTCATTTAAAACAGCAAAGATAGATAGATAAATAAATAAATAATAAGGAAAATTATGTTACTTCGAGAAATTGTTCTATTGAGTTTTTTGAACATGATATGAAATCAGAAACAAAGCATCTTCTTGATGTCTTTTCCACCACAGTACAGATTTCTTTCAGACAACTACTCCATTACTATTCTCTCAGCCCAATATTTTCTCCATGTTGGGTTTTTTCTTATTTTAAAATTAATAGAAAGTCTTATTTTAAATTAATAGAATTTTAAAATTAATAGATTATGGATCAGTGGGTAATGTGCTAGTCTTGCAAATTTGTGATGACCTAATTTCAGATCTCCAGGACTTCCTGGAAACCATATATAGCAAGCATTCAATGACCATACTTGAGACCAGAGGCAGAGACAGACAAAGCACTGGACATTAACAGGCCAGTTAGCCTGGCTTACAAAATGTCAAACAATAAGAAAGTCTTACTCCAAGGAAGCTTAAGACAAGGATCAACACTCACTGTCATCATCCAACTACCACTCAGATGCCAGGATTCAAAAATGCCTAAATTCACACACATGAACATGTGTGCTCTACATCTACATACCACACAGACACACAGACACACACACACACACACACACACACACACACACCTCAAAAATTTAAAAATGATAGTATTTCTTGGGGGACTTAGAATCCTAGAGGAGAAAAGAGCTAAAAAGCTCTAACAAGCTTTGGTGTATTTTGAAAATCATTAAAATCAATCAGTGGTAGAAATCATGCTTAGTGTGTATAAGATAGTGTCCTCTAGTTGTAGAGATTTTGCAATTTATTAAAATGTTAGAGAACTTATTAGCATAATTTAATGTATATATACATATGAGTCAAGCTTTGAAATTTTTATAGCTGCTTTATATTGTGAAAATATTTTATTATATTTTGAAAAATGCTATTTTGCTATTAGTTGGCAGAGAAAAACATAAAAAGAAATATTTACCATAGTTACTTTGAGAAGCTCTGACTTTTTTATTTGCTTAACCTTTAAAAATGTTAAACTTTATATTTTAGAATATTTCCTCATTTGAAATTTCTTAGGAAAAAGAAGAGTCATCTTTATCACTTGCTATATTGTTTGCACTAATGAGATTTTGCATTACTCAGGTGTATTTACTATAAGTAAAGAGCCAAAATTAACATAGCATTGTTGACTAAAGCATGTGTTTTCACATAATATCTATATTTTGTCCTCAGATCTCATAGAAGATCTCCAGTTCCTAGTTTCATGGGTTCTTATGACTCCATGCTTTCTTTCCTGTTCTGAGAACTTCTATATCTATTATTAAAAAGCACTCATTTCATAAAGATCTGACCTCATGTACTCAAGGAAAACTTGAGATGCCTGGAGAAGGTGTTGCATGTAGTTTTGAAAAAAAATGAGCAACTCTTACACACACACACACACACACACACACACACACATGCACACACACACACACACACACACACACACATATATATATATATATATATATATATATATATATATAAAACTAATTGCTTTTAAAAACCTGTCAAACAGGTTTGATTCATGTACTTTTCTTTTGTTCCTTACAACTAATAATTGTTCATGTACATTTTTTTTTGGTCTGCTTTGTTAGGCTCTATTATCCACCACCCTTCTAACCCTTATTCCACCCTAATCCCTTCTAATTCCCCCTCCTCACCAACAAGGTAGGAGAGAAAAAAATGTTTGGAGTTGGGCATAGACTTCTTTAGACTGCTTACTGCTGATGAGAGGCATCAGTGTCATATTCTTTGGAGCAAGCCCCATCTTCATTATCAGAATATCTCAACAAGCACTCCAACAAAACAGCAAAATAGCAATCCATCAATCCAGATATAGCAGACACAGCATCAGGTACCAGTGCTAGGTATTTTTGCTTGTATTGCGGTGTTAAATATTGCCTCCTCCAAAGGCCTGTTTTCCTCCAGTACCCACATGTAACCTTGTCCCCCAGGTCATGCTGGATTGGTGAATAACAGAAAGTTCCAGAGGCCAGGAAAGCAAGAGGCTTCCAGGACCCAATGGGGATACATTAGCTGAAAACAATGTGCAGAAAGAACCTGTAGAGACCATATCCAGAGGTAAGGAACATCCCATGTTTGAGGGATGGGGCCACCCACCCTTCTCAAAATTTTAACCCAGAATTGTTGCTGTCTAAAGAAAATACAGGACAAAGAGTGTAGCATATACTGAAGGAAAGAAAGGCCATCCAGAGACTGCCCCACCTGGAGATCCATTTAGTATGTAGCTACCAAACCCAGACACTATTGGTGATGGCAAGAAGTGCTTGCTGGCAGAAGTCTGATATGGATGTCTCCTGAGAAGCTTGCAGCCAACTGTTGGACTGAGCACAGGGACCCCAATGGAAGAGTTAGGGGAAGAACTGAAGGAGCTGAATGGGGTTGAAACCCTATAGGAAGAACAATACCAACCAATCAGACACCCTAGAGCTCTCAGGTACTCAACTACCAACCAAAGAATGCACAAGGAGGGATCCATGGCTCCAGCTGCAAATGTAGCAGAGGATGGCCTTGTCTGGTATCAAATGGAAGGGAGGCTCTGGGTCCTGTGAAGACTTGATGCCCCAGTGTAGGGGAATCCTAGGGCAGTGAAACAGAGTGGGCAGATGCATGTGGGAGGAACCTCTTGGAGGCAGGCAGGAGGGATGTCTGATGGGGAGGTTTGGGAGAGGAAAACAGGAAGGGGAATAACTCTTGAAATGTAAATAAACAAAATAACCAATATTTTTTTAAATGCCACCAGTGAATAGTTGGGCAGAAGAAAGGTAAGTGGGGTCTTCCGTTTCTGGGCTTGGTGTCTGAAGAGACCTGGATAAGAATCTTTAAAAAAGGAGGGGGAATCATTTGACTTGCTAATTGTGCCTCCCAAGAAGAAGAAAGGAGAGGACCCTGGGCCTGAAAAGATTGGATCCAGTTTTGTAGACCCAGAACAGAGAAATCGTGTGTGCAGGGGATGATTGGGGAATAGTTGGGGGGAGAGGAATTATGGGACATATGGTGTGGGGAGGGACTGGGAAAGGGGAAAACCTTTAGAATGTAAATATAGAATATAGGAAATAAAAGAAAAGGTGGGGTCATGTGAGCTGGATATTTGGAATTAAGAGCAACCTAGGTGAAACGTGGCAAATTATATAATGGGATTATAGACTGGGAAATAGACATAATTAGCATAAGGGATAGATATATCTGCCCAGCTTTTGTGCTGATTACAGCTTTTATAAAGGTAAGGGCTGTGTGTGTGTGTGTGTGTGTGTGTGTGTGTGTGTGTGTGTTGTCCAGGAACTGAATGGTCAAAGGAAAAGTAGAATGCATCAAAAATATTCAACAACATGACCACCAGCAGCAACCAGCAGCTGCAGGCACAGCACTGGGGTACAGTAGTATGGAGGGGTTAGGGAAATACCATCTGAATTCCCAGAATTAAACTATCTGAAGCTGACAAAAATAGTCCTCCTAGAGTACAAAGAAATCATAATTAATGGCTTTGGACAAACTGAAGCAGCCCCTCATCCCACACTTGGGTTAAATACCCAAGTTGTATTTATCATTTCCTTATTGCATGTTCACATAAAATACCTGGGTTTTTAAAGAAACCAAAATTCTCACTACAAAGAATTTTGAGTGAAAGTTAAAATTCAGGAAAAATAGACAATGTTTTGTGAAAGACTGAGGAATACTTAAGATAACAGACCCATTTATTAAGCCAATGTGGATGCAATTCTCACATTAAAATGTAGATTTTAAAATCTATAATATACAAATAAATTTGCTGCCCTTACTGTATATAAATATACTTGGCTAAAAGGCAAAATATCCAGTAGAAGGAATGAAGTATATTCTGATCTTAGATCAGTTTATGATCTCTGTGAATATGTAGAAAAGATACAGTTATGCAAGGATACACACACAAAACTATGGAAGGAACAGAGATATCTTAAAGAATGCACAAGTAGAGGTGATACATTGTAATTATTATTTCTTTTATAAAATAACATGGGAGGTTGGAAAGATGTTTCACTAGTGTATATACTGCACTTGACAGGGACCAATGTTCAGTTCCCAGTTGTGAAAGGCAGCTCACAACCATCTGTATCTCTAGCTCCTGTAACTTTGAGAACCTTATACATTTTTTTCTGGCTTCTATGGGAATTACACTTACACGCACATACCAACACAACAACATACAATATAAACATATTTAAGAATGAAATAAAATCCTTAAAACTTACATAAGTTCAAATTTGATTTGACATTGATTTGATAATTTCCCCATTCCTTTAAGACAATGAATAAAAATTGATCAGTGAAATTTCATTTTTAAACCTGTAACCACAAAACACACAATTTCATCAGTCTGTAGATTCAGATTGCATGGCCCCATTTACAAAGATTTGATAAGAAAAACAAAAGTATATTTTTTCTTCTCTTCTTGCAAAGGCAATGAAAGTTCAATGCAAAATTAGGCAATCAATGGTAAAACAACAAACTTACTTTCAAATTCAGAAATTTTCAAAAATAAAGAATCAGACTTCAGGGAAAAATTGTGATGTCGTCGTCATCATCATCATCATCATCATCATCAGCAGCAGCAGCAGCATTATCATCATCATCACCATCTGTATTATATGTTCAGTGAAGAATGAACAAATTTCAGTGCACAGGTATGATTAGAGAAGAGTGACCTGGAAGAAATCCCATAAAATTGATTTAATGAAATTCTTGATCTCTATATGAAATGCTCTTTCCATTCCCTAACACCTACCGACATTGGTGGGTAGATCATCCATTTCAAAGGAGTTCTGGGTCCTACATTACAAAGTCATTGTATTTATCACTTCCTTAAGACTATGACAAAATTCTTCACAAAAACAGTTTAAGGAAGGAAAAGTTATAGTCCATTAGGGAGGGAAAATCATGTCAACTCAAGTATGTGGATACTGTTCTCATTGCATCCACATTCAGGTAGCAGAGAGATGAATGCTAATACTGAGCTTGCTTTCTCCTTAATATTTAGAGCTCTAACTCAATTAAAGAAACAATTCATAGGCCTCAAGCTTCCAAAGAGCTCTAACATCCGTGCTCTCCCTCATGTTCCCTGCCATACAGCCCAGAAAGAGCAGAGCAATGCAATTATGAAACTTTTCCAAGTTAAGTTAGTTTCATTAATTGTTTTGTCACAGCGTCAAATACTTAAAAAATACATTTTAAAAATAACAAATTTATTAGAAGAAATTATACCCTCTTGGACACATTTGGAATCCTCATTCTATGCCAGTCTGTACATTGGATGCAATCTGCAGAGATCTAGCCAAGGAGTTACATGCTTTGAAGGGGAGAAGGAAATCAGAGCTAGTCGAGGCAAATTCAGGAAGTGACCTTGTTAGGTTCCAGCAGATCCCAGGGGAGGGTGATAGCTTTGGGAGAGAAATTTCTTCCCCAAAAGTGTTACAGCTCTTATTTGATAGACACTCTTAGATGATCCTTGATGGATTAACTCTTCCATGCCTTTACTCATTGGGGGCATGATCTTATATACATTTTGGAGTATGTTTGGGTCTACAAGCAGATATTTTATATTGGATTGGTCTGAGATGTTAGGGGTACCTTATTTGCATGCAAAAGGAATTTGGGGCACTGCCCCTATGTGACTGATTGTCAAGTTCCTCTCCATGTGTTGCTATGGCCTCATGACAGGGACCTGGACAAGTGAAATACCTACCTTCCTTAGGACTGAGTGTACTGGGCTTTCAGAACCCATCAGTCTTATCAAGTCTCCTGGCATGGTCCAATGCCCCTCAAAATTAAGGAACTCTTCCTGTGATATCCCTTCACATAAATGCCCCAGAAAATTATATAGATATATACTGGGGATGACTGGTACCTACAGACTTAAACTGAAAACAAGTAGTGAACTTCACACCCCAGTGATTAAAATTTATATTCACATCCCAGTTATAGACCTTATATCATAACACTTTCTAGGGATTAAGAGTGAATTTATCACTTCAAACTTGTACTTATTTTAGTGGAAAAGATGTGTCCTGTTCCCACATAACTTGTTGCACCTTTGTTCCAGAGTATATAGTCATTAAAGTGGATAAGGAGATAGCATTAAAAGACTCTATTTGATATTTTTGTTCAGAAGTTGTTATGCTGATCATAATTTCTTTTGTAATGTCATTCAGCAGAATGGAGTCACACTATCTGGAAGTGATGACTTCCTTTCAAAATACACGTCCTATGAAGAAACTGTATATAAGTTTTGAAAGGAAGAGTTTGATGATATGCATCAATAACTTAATCTTGGATTAGGCAAATGGAGTTACTTAAGCCTTATGAGACTTGGTATCTTTATATTGAAGCTAGTATCTAGTTATAAGGTTTATAATAAGACTGTACATGTAAGTGTATATTTGAATATTGTGCAAATTTGCATGTGTGTGGGTAAAGTGTATATATCTGCATGCATGTGGAAAACAGGAGATAACCTCTGCTGCCATACCTCAGGAGCTGTAGACCTTTAGAGATTCATCACATAATCTAGGCTGATTGGCCAGTAAGACTGCAGAGCCTGCAATCTCGATGTCTCTGGCACTGGGACTATAAGTTTATGCTACCATGCCTAGCTTGTTCATAGCCTAAAAAGTTACAGATGAAACTTGGGTGCTCATTTTGCAAAGCAATGGCTTTACCAAATTAGCTAGCTCACTGCCACTTTCTTGATAAGACCCTTAACAGTTTTGAATATGAATTCTTCACTTACAAGCTCCATGAATGCAGGAAGGTTCCAGAATATTTTCATACTTGTAGCAGAATACCATATGAAACCCCACAATATAGCAATAGGAAGTCAGAATTATCAACCTGAAATATCTGTTCTTGGACATAATAATGACTGCATAATTATTTTAAATACCTGCAGGTATACATACATTGACAGAAGAACAGGGGATACTTGTGTAAAGGAAATACATATCTCTAGGGAACCTAGTTTCTGCATCATACCAGAAAAAACATAACTTGAAAACACCAGAGACTTTTTTTTACCTTTAATCTTTTTTTGTTGGTTATATTCTTTATTTACATTTCATTTCACTTTTCCTGACTGCCCACCCCCCCAAAGGTCCTGTCTTAGTTAGGGTTTTACTGCTGTGAACAGACACCATGACCAATGCAAGTTTTATAAAAGACAACATTTAATTGGGGTTGGCTTACAGGCTCAGAGGTTCAGTCCATTGTCATCAAGGCAGAAACATGGCAGCATCCAGGCAGGTATGGTGCAGGAGGAGCTGAGAGTTCTCTCTCTTCAACTGAAGGCTGCTAGTGGAAGACTGACTTCCAGGCAGCCAGGGGGAGGGTCTTAAGCCCACACCCACAGAGACACACCTACTCCAACAAGGCCACACCTCCTAATAGGTTCACTTTCTGGGCCAATCATATACAAACCATCACATTCCACTCCCTGGCCCCCATAGGCTTGTTCAACATGAGTCTATGGGGGCCATACTGAAACATAGCATAATGCAAAATACATTTAGTCCAACTTCAAAAGTCCCGGTAGACTATAGCAGTCTCAACAGTGTTAAAAGTCCAAAGTTCAAGGTCTCTTTTGAGATTCATTCAATCACTTAACTGTAATCCCCCAAGCAAGACAGGAAACCAGCTGGGAAAAGTCCAAACTCTGCATCTCCAAGACTGATGGCAAAGCAGTCTTCAGATATTCAACTCCTTTTTCATCTTTGTTGACTACAACAAGGTTCTTTCTCCTGGGCTTGTTCCACTCCCTGTTAGCAGCTTTCCTTGGCAGGCATCCTGTGGCTCTGGCATCTTTAACATCTTGGGTACCCCAAGTCAATTTCAGCTTCACAGCTTCTTGTCCCAGTGTCTGAGATCCACACATGATCTTCTGTGTATCTCCAAAGAGCTGGTGTCACTTCTCCAGCTCTGCCCTTTGTAGCACTCTAAGTTCAGATTGATCCACTCCACTGCCACTGCTGTTCTTGGTGGTCATCCCATGGTACTGGCATCTCCAATATGCTAGGGTCTTCCACTGCAACTATAATTCACCAAAGCCTCTCATAGCCTCTCTTCATAGTACCAAGCCTCAACTCCTTTGCATGACCCATTCAGTCCTGGGCTAGGAATTACAACTGAGGGTACACTTTCACCAATGCCCTTTCATGGCCTCTAACAGTACCAAGCCTCAGCTGTTCTTCATGATGCCTTCGTGCCTTCAAAACCAGTACCACCTGGATGATTCTTACACATTACCAAGTACAGCTGCAGCATGAGGAACACTTGGCTATCTCTGGAATACAGCTTCTTTGTGCTCTCAGAAAACACTTCCCATATTTCACCTCAGTGATACTGGTCTTTTCTTAATCATCACTAATTTCTTAGCTCCAGCTAACCAGCATCAATTGTCCCAGTAGTCTCCTTCCTTTTAATATAAAGCCAGAGACACGTGGCCAAAGCTGCTGAGTTCTGCTGCTTGCAGGAGCTGGAACATTGGCCACCTTGTTCTATTACATTATTACTAGCTTCCTTTTTCCCAGCTCCTTCACTGCCTAAATTGGCTGTCCTGAATCTTGCTCCTTAGACTGAGCTTGAACTCAAGAGATCTGCATGCCTGTCTCCTAAGCACTGGGATTAAAGGTGTGGTCCACCAAGCCTGGATTATAGTTTTTCTTCACCTAGAATTTGCTCCGTTCTAGGCTGGCCTTGAACTCAGATATCTGCTTATCTTTGCCTCCTGGGATTAAAGGCTTGTACTACCATGCCTGGACCTAAAGTTAACTGGGTGAATCTTGCCCCCAAAGTCACCACTCCTTTAATTCAGTTTAATATCCTTGAATTCAGCTCCATTTCACTTCCTGGAGTCCCTTTAATACTCAAACTATATATTTTGTACTTTTCCTTTCTCAGCTTGCTATGTTGGTTCAAAATTCTCTTTATCAGACTTAACCAGAGAACAAAGTCTTTGTTGGGCTTTTTTGAGACTACCTTTGCAGATGTAATTAATATAAATCTCTTTACCTTAGTCCTAGGCAGTCTCTTCAGACAATGGCAAAAAGCAGCCATGTTCTTTACCAAAACATCACAAAAACAGTCTCTCAGCCACATATTACAGTTCTTCTCCACTGAAACCTCGTGGGCCGTCAGGCCTACACAGTTCAAATGACCCTCAGCACCACTGTCTTCCATATTCCTACTGGTCTGGCCCATTAAGCCCCACTTAAAGAATTCTGTGGCTTTCCAAATCCAAAGTCCCCAAATCCACATTCTTCTGAACAAAAGCATGGTCAAACCTATCACAGCAATACTCCACTCCTGGTACCAATTTCTGTCTTAGTTAGGGTTTTACTGCTGTGAACAGACACCATGACCAATTCAAGTTTTATAAAAGACAACATTTAATTGGGGTTGGCTTACAGGCTCAGAGGTTCAGTCCATTGTCATCAAGGCAGAAACATGGCAGCATCCAGGCAGGTATGGTGCAGGAGGAGCTGAGAGTTCTCTCCCTTCAACTGAAGGCTGCTAGTGGAAGATTGACTTCCAGGCAGCCAGGGGGAGGGTCTTCAGCCCACACCCACAGAGACACACCTACTCCAACAAGGCCACACCTCCTAATAGGTTCACTTTCTGGGCCAATCATATACAAACCATCACAGGTCCCATATGCCCTTTTCTCTCCCCCCATTCCCCTATCCTCCACTTCCCACTTTCCTGTCCTGGTATTCCCCTACACTGATGCATTGGCCTTTCCAGATCCAGGGTCTTCCTTCTTCTCGGACATCATTTGGTATGTGGATTGTGTCTTGGGTGTTTCAAGATTCTAGGCTAATATCCACTTATCAGTGAGTGCATACCGTGGGTATTCTTTTGAGATTGGGTTACCTCACTTAGTATGATGTTCTCCAGCTCCATCCATTTCTCTAAGAATTTCATGAATTCATTGCTTCTAATGGCTGAATCGTACTCCATTGTGTATATATACCACAATTTTGTATCCATTGTTCCATTGAGGGACATCTGGGTTCTTTCCAGCTTCTGGCTATTATAAATAAGGCTGCTATGAACATAGTGGAGCATGTATCCTTATTACATGCTGAGGAATCCTCTGGGTATATGCTCAGGAATAGTATGGCAGGGTCCTCGAGAAGTATCTTGTTCAGTTTTTGAACCACCAGACTGATTTCCAGAGTGGTTTTACCAGCTTGCAATCCAACCAGCAGTGGAGGAGTGTTCCTCTTTATCCAAACCTGCTGTTTCCTGAGGTTTTAATCTTAGCCATTCTGACTGGTGTGAGGTGAAATCTCAGGGTTGTTTTGATTTGCATTTCCCTAATGACTAATGATGTTGAACATTTCTTAAGGTGCTTCTCAGCCGTCTGAAGTTCTTCAAGTGAAAAGTCTTTGTTTAGTTCTGTATCCCATTTTTGATACGGTTATTTGGTTTTCTGGGGTCTAACTTCTTGAGTTCTTTGAATATATTGGATATTAGCCCTATGTCAGAGGTAGGGTGGGTGAAGATCTTTTCCCAATTTGTTGGTTGCCAATTTGTCCTGTTGACAGTATCTTTTGCCTTGCAGAAACTGTAATTTTATGAGGTACCATTTGTTTTTTCTTGATCTTAGAGCATAAGCTATTAGTACTCTGTTCAGGAACTTTCCCCCCAATGTCCTCAAGGGTCTTCTTTTCTATTAGTTTCAGTGTGTCTGGTTTTATGTGGAGGTCCGGGATCCACTTGGAGTTGTGCTTAGTATAAGGAGATAAGACTGGATAAATTCTCATTCTTCTGCATGCTGACCTCCAGTTGGGCCAACACCATTTGTTGAAAAGACTATCTTTTCCACTGGATATTTTCTGCTCCTTTGTTGAAGATCAAGTGGCCATAGATGTGTGGGTTCAATTCTGGGTATTCATTCAATTCCATTGATCCACCTGCATGTCACTGTACCAATACCATGCACTTTTTAACACTACTGCTCTGTAGTATTGCTTGAGGTCAGGGATACTTATTCCTCCAGAAGTTCTTTTACTGTTGATAATAGTTTTAGCTATCCTGAGTTTTTTTTTTTTTGTTATTCCAGAAGAATTTGAGAATTGCTCTTTCTAAGTCTATGAAGAACTGAGTTGAGGTTGTGATGAATCTGTATATTGCTTTTGGTAAGATTGCCATTTTAACTATATTAATCCTGCAAACCCATGAGCATGGCAGATTTTTTCCATTTTCTGAGCTCCTCTTCAATTTCCTACTTCAGAGACCTGAAGTTCTTGTCATACAAGTCTTTCACTTGGTTGGTTCGAGTCACAGCAGGATACTTTATATTGTTGTGGCTACTGTGAAGGGTGTCATTTCCCTAATTTCTTTCTCAGCCTGTTTATCCTTAGAGTATAGGAAGGCTACTGATTTGCTTGAGTTTATTTTACATCCAGCCACTTTGCTGAAGTTGTTTATCAGCTATAGGAGTTTTCTAGTGGAGTTTTTTGGGTCACTTAAGTATACTATCATATCATCTGCAAATAGTGATAGTTTGACTTATTCCTTTCCAATTTGTATCCCTTTGACTTACTTTTGTTGTCAAATTGCTCTAGCTAGCACCTCATGTACTATATTGAAAAGATATGGTGAGGGGGGCAGCCTTGTCAAGTCCCTGATTTTAGTGGGATTGCTTCAAGTTTCTCTCAATTTACTTTGATGTTGTCTACCTGTTTCCTGTATATTGCTTTTACTATGTTTAGGTATGGGCCTTGAATTCCTATTCTTTCCAAGACTTTTAGCATGAAAGGATGCTGAATTTTGTCAAATGCTTTTTCAGCATCTATGAGACGACCATGTGCTTTTTCTCTTAGAGTTTGTTTATGTAGTGGATTACATTGATGGATTTCCATATTGAACCATCCCTGCATGCCTACTTGATCATAGTGGATGATCCTTTTGATATGTCCTTGGATTTGGTTGGCAAGAATTTTATTGAGCATTTTTGCATTGATATTCACAAGGGAAATTGATCTGAAGTTCTCTTTTTTTTAGTTGGATCTTTGTGTGTTTTTGGTATCAGCGTAATTGTGGCTTCATAGAATGAATTGGGTAGTGGTCTTTCTGTTTCTATTTTGTGAAATACTTTGAAGAGTATTGGTATTAGGTCTTCTTTGAACTTCTGATAGAATTCTTCACTAAAACTGTCTGGTCCTGTGCTGCTTTTGGTTGGAGGACTTTCTATGACTCCTTCTCTTTCTTTGGGAGTTATGGAACTGTTTAAATGATCTATTTGATCCTGGTTTAATTTTGGTATTTGTTATCTGTCTAGGAAATTGTCCATTTCCTCTAAATTCTCCATTTGTGTTGAGTATAGGCTTTTGTAGTAGGATCTGATGATTTTTTTTAATTTCCTCAGTTTCTGTTGCTATATCTCCCTTTTCATTTCTAATTTTGTTAATTTGGATACTGTCTCTGTGCCCATTGGTTAGTCTGGCTAAGGGTTTATGTATCTTGTTGACTTTCTGGAAGAACCAGCTCCTGGTTTTGTTGATTCTTTGTATGTTTCTCTTTGTTTCAACTTGATTGATTTCAGCCCTGAGTTTGATGATTTCCTGTCGTCTACTCCTCCTGGGTGAATTAGATTCTTTTTGTTCCAGAGATTTCAGGTGTGCAGTTAAGTTGTTAGTATATGCTCTCTCCTGTTTCTTTTTGGAGGCACTCAGGGCTATGAGTTTTCCTCTTAGCACTGCTTTCATTGTGTCCCATAGATTTGGGTATATTGTACCGTCATTTTCATAAAATTCTAAATGTCTTTGATTTCTTTATTTCTTCCTTGACTAAGGTATCATTGAGTAGAGTATTGTTCAGCCTCCATGTGTATGTGGACTTTCTGTTTTTTTGTTTGTTTGTTTGCTTGTTTGTTTTGTTTTGTTTTGATTTTTGTTTTTTGTTTTGTTTTGTTTTGTTTTGTTTTGTTTTGTTTTGTTTTGCCTTTGAAGACCACTCTTACTCCATGGTGATCTGATAGGAGTTCCATCTTCATATATTTGTTGGGATCTGTCTTGTGACCAATTATATGGTCAATTTTGGAGAAGGTACCATGAGGTGCTGAGAAAAAGGTATAGTCTTTTACTTTAGGATGAAATGTTCTATATAAATCTGTTAAATCCAACTGGTCCAAAGCTTCAGTAAGTTTCCTTGTGTCCCTGTTTATTTTCTCTTTTCTTAATTGGTCCATTGAGGATAGTGGAGTGTTGCGGTTCCCCACAATTGTTGTCTTAGGTGCAATGTGTAGTTTGAGCTTTGGTAAAGTTTCTTTTACTAATGAGGTTGCCCTTGCATTAGAAGCATAGATGTTCAGAATTGTGAGATCTTCTTGGTGGATTTTTCCCTTGACCATCAAGAAGTGACCTTCTATGTCTCTTTTGATGACTTTAGGTTGAAAGTCAATTTTATCTGATATTAGAATGCCTACTCCAGCTCATTTCCTGAGACCATTTGCTTGTAAAATTGTCTTCCAGTGTTTTACTCTAAGGTAGTGTTTGTATTTGACTCTGAAGTGTGTTTCCTCTATGCAGCAAAATGTAGAGTCCTGTTTCCATATCCAGTCTGTTAGTCTAGGTCTTTTTATTGGGGGCGTCCATTGATGTTAAGAGATATTAAGGAATAATGATTATTACTTCCTGTTGTTTTTGATGTTATTTTTGTATTTGAGTGGTTATCTTCTTTTGTGTTTGATGGAAGAAGGCTATTATATTGCTTTTTCCAGGGTATAGTTTCTCTCCTTGAATTGGAGTTTTCCTCTTATTATCCTTTGTAGGGCTGGGTTTGTGGAAAGATATCATGCATATTTGGTTTTGTCATGGAATATTTTGGTTTCTCCATCTATGGTGATTGAAAGTTTTGTGGGTATAGTAGTCTTGGCTGACATCTGTGTTCTCTTAGAGTCTGCATGAGATCTGCCCAGATCTTCTAGCTTTTATGGTCTCTGGTGAGAATTCTGGTATGATTCTGATAGGTCTTCCTTTATACGTTACTTGGCCTTTTTCTCTTACTGCCTTTAATATTCTTTCTTTGTTTAGTAGGTTTTGGGTTTTGATTATTATGTGACAGGAGGTATTTCTGTTCTGGTCCAGTCTGTTTGGAGTTCTGTAGGCTTCTTGTATATTCATGGGCATCCCTCTCTTTAGGTTAGGGAAGTTTTCTTCCATAATTTTGTTGAAGATATTTGCTGGCCCTTTAAGTTGTAGATCTTCACTCTCATCTATCCCTATAATCCTTAGGTTTGGTCTTCTCATTGTGTCCTGGATTTCCTGGATGTTTAGGGTTACAAGCTTTTTGCATTTTGTATTTTCTTTGACTGTTGAGTCAATGGTTCCTATGGTATCTTCAGCATCTGAGATTCTTACTTCTATCTCTTGTATTCTGTTGTTGATATTTGCATCTATGACCCCTGATTTCTTCCCAAGGTTTTCTATCTCCAAAGTTGTCTCCCTTTGTGATTTCTTAGTTGTTTCAACATCTGTATTTAGATCCTGGATTGTTTTGCTCAGTTCCTTCATTTGTTTGTGTTTTCCTGTAATTCTTTAAGAGATTTTTGTGTTTCCTCTTTCATGACTTCTGCCTGCTGACTCAATTTCTCCTTCATTTCTTTGAGTGATTTTTTTCATTTTCTATTTATTGGCTTCTGTCTGTTGGTCCATATTCTCCTGGAGTTCTTTAAGTGATTTTTGTGTTTGCATTGTAAGAGCTTGTACCTTATTGATGTTCCCCTGCATTTCTTTCAGAGATTTTTTTTATGTCTTTTTGTGTTCCTCTAGCAGCATCGTGACCATTGCTTTTAAATCCAAATCTTGTTTTTCTGGTGTGTTGGGGTATCCAGGACTTGCTGTGGTTGGAGAATTGGGTTCAGATGCTGTCATATTGCCTTGATTTCTGTTAGTAACATTTCTACGCTTGCCTTTTGTCATCTAGTTATCTCTGGAGTTAGTTGGTCTTGTTACTGGGTTGGTGTTTGAAGCTCCTGTGAGCCTGGCTTTGTCAGATCTCTCTGTTGTCCAGGACCCATGATGGAGGAGTGCCCCTTCTCAAAGTTGGAAGTGTTGGCTCCAAGCTGAGGATCTCTGTGGCCCCATCAGCTCTGCATGCAGGTTGTGCTGGCTGTCTCCTCCTCACAGGCTGCTGGGTGTATAGCTGACCTCCTGTATCTGGAGCAGTGGCTGAGGGCACTCCTGATCTGGACCAGAAACCAGAATGCTTCCTCCAGATTTCCTCCTCCACTCTGTTGGGCCAGACTCAGGAGTGTAGGCTGTCTCCTCCCAGCTTGCCACTGGGCTTGTAGCTGGCCTCCTGCCCTGCTTGAAAATGGCTCTGCTGTGGCTCAGAAGGCTTCTGCCACCTGGCTCCAAATTACCTCCTCAGCTCTGCTGGGTTGAACTCACGTCACCTCCCAGCTTGATGCTGGGCGTGTGTCCACCAGAGATTTTTATTGAATGAAAAGTACCAACTCTGGTTTGCATGACAAACCTTCCATGTTTATACACTTTTCTTAAATATTTTCTTACAATTGGCATTCTCAGTTCCTGCCTGTGTTTCAATGGACAATGATATTTTGGGGAAAAAAAGGATTATTTTCAATGCATACCTGTGTGGGTATGCACACAGATATGAAGGTAATTGCAAAGACCAGAAGAGAGTATTGGATCCCTTAAAGCTAGAATCACAAACACCTAACATGTGGGGCTATTCATCTGAAACAGCAAGAAGCATTGTGCCTAACTTCCTAACTGCTGAACATTCTCTCCAGTCACAAATAATACTTAAAATTATATTTAAAGCATCTCTGTGATACTTTCTAATTTTACACACACACACACACACACACACACACACACACCACATATAGACATGCACACATACTTACCTGCAGACAAGCCCAAACACATACATTCATATGCATATGCAATGTTATCAAACACCTGTGCTGTTCTTTTGTTACACCCATCTGTCCTCCCAAAAAAAACAAAACAAAAACAAAAACAAAAACAAAAACTATGATGTGTTTAAGACAGGGGGCAGGAAGGCTCCACAGAGTCTATGGGATGACTCTAGCTGAGATTCCTAACAGTAGAGGATATGGAGCCTGAAGTAGCTGCCTCCTATAGCCAGACAATACTCCCAGTGGAGGAATAAGAACATCAACCTGATCACAAAACCTTTGACTCAAAACTTGTCCTGTCTACAAGATGTGCAGGGATAAAGATAGAGCAGAGATTGAGGGAATGGCCAATGAATTACTAGCCCCACTTGAGACTCATTCCATGGGTGAGAACTAACCCCTGCACAATTATTGATGATCTGTTATTCTTACAGACAGGAGCCTAACATAGATATCCCCTGAGAGGCTCCTCCACTCAGGAGCTAGTGGAAACAGATCCAGCTACCCACAGACAAATATTAGGTGCAGCTCCAGCAATCTTACGGAAGAGTTGTGGAAGAATTAAGGGACCTAAAGGGCAGGGGGAATCCATGAGAATCCCAAACAGAGTCAACTAATCTGGACACTCAGGGGCTCCCAGAAACTGAACCACCAATAAAAAAGCAAGCATGCCCAGGATGTATCCCCTACCCCAACCAAATATATGTAACAGATGTGCAGCTTTGTCTACACACAGGTCCCATTACCTGAACAGAGCTGATTAGCCCTGAAGTAACTTGATGTACCAGGATGAGTCAATACCCAGGGGTATCTTCGGAGAAGGGAAGGCAGAGGGAGGAGTTGTGGGGGGGGGTACTGAAAGGATAAGGCTGAAATGGGGATCTAAATAAATAAATGAATGAAAATAAAAGTACATGTAGAACAAAGGAAAAATAATTTCTCCATTTTTACCTCTCTTCTTAGCTATTCCATTTGTAAATTAGAAAGGGCTGACTATATCTATTGTTCTTTACTTTTACAAAGGAGTTGATGTCTGGATTGCATTCACTGCATTCATCAATGTACTTGACACAATCCTTAGCTGTCACTCTGAAAAATTATTGAGCTTTGAAGATGGTACTGAATACCTGACAAGTACTCAGTCAATGGCAACTGTTTTTTATACAATGTCCAGAATTAGTATTACTAGAAACAACAACAACAACAATTTATGGATAATGTTGGAAGAATCTGATAAATAGGATTGTAAGAAACCTTTGATGTTGCCAAAGCAAATATCTGATCTGATTAGTGATATCTGCTAAGCTGCCTGGGAGTCTGTCTGTCAAACAGAAAAGTTGGAAGGAAGAAGCAAATGAAGATGTGTTTCAGAGGAAAAGTGAATGAATTTAGTAAATTAGTGATGTTTTAGCTGGATGCTTACATTGACAATAGTTAAACATCTTTCACCTATATATGAAGTTCATGCTTTGGAATGGAACAAATGAGCTGCGTATATTTCTGACAAGGTATTCCAGACTCTGTAAATGGATGTATTTGTTTGCCCCATTGCAGGGCTGAATATAAGCATCATAGTTCTTCCATCACACTTATTCCCAGTGCAATGAGCATTGGTTCCACAAGCAGCAAAGTGACTTCCATCTGCAGATATTTTGCTCATATTGAGAGGTGTAGGTACATGCATTAGGTTTTTCATTTATATGGCAGCCAACTTGAAGGTGCAAAGGCTAATTTCATTGGCAGTTTTAGAGATTTTAGTCTGTGGCTAAATCATAGATGCCTGAGTAAGACAGAGAATCATGATGGAAAGTCATAGTGGAGTGAAATGAAACTTAACATCTTTAGGCAGCCAAGAAAATGGTTGGAGATGAGGTATACTTCATGACAGTGCATTGTCAGTGACAACTTTCTCCAACCAGACCCCCACCTCTGAAAGTTTCCATAACAACAACTGGGGGTGAAACCTTTATTACAGGACCACATAAGGTACAATTCTTTTAAAATTACATCAAGTATTTTCAGACAGTCAGTAAAACCAAGGAAATTAAAGCCTAGAGTTGTGGCAAATAAATGGTAAATTTGAAAACAGGTATACTACATGTTAACTGAAAGAACTTTTATTAAAAATGTGTTTCATATTTAATTGAGAAAGAGAAAGACAAAATCAGAGTGGGGGTTGGAAGTGATGGAAAAATAGAAATAATAAACAGAGGAAGACAACATTGAGAAACACTCATTAAGTTAGTTTGGACCCAGTTACTTCATTCAACACAGTGGGCCTAATCAAATAGGAATTCCTCATAGTATAGATGATATAGGTACATATCATAAAATTCAAATGAAGGTGCTCACTTTACCATCCAAGAAGTCAAGAGAGAGAAATCATGAGTTCCTCAAACCAACTAATTTTAGCTAGAGTGATAATGAGATAGTTCCAAGTGGCATAATAGCTATATTTGACCTTAGGCAGAGTAGAAAAGACTATGTTATTGAAAGAGCTGTTCTGGCTCAGATAAGAGTGGTTAATCCACTTTTTGAAGAACAAAAAAATATTTGCAATTTAAAAAAAGATTGAATCAATTATTTTTTTGTTCTCATTATATTTTGACTATGGTTTCTATCCATTGACTCTGAATATTTTATGCCTATAAGATAAATCTCAATTTGTAGGTATGTAGCTTCATAAGTAGATTATATAAATATATAACTATATATGGCAGAACTATTTATATATTATTATCATATTACTAGATGGATTTTAATAATAACTGATATTGTGTAAATGCTTCCTGTCAAGATTTCTACACCTCCCATATTTGTATAAGAATATGAACAGCAATGTTTTCTGTAATGACACTATCCTTGGAAACATCTGTACTCTAGTATGAAAGCAATGCATACCCAAATCCCTAAGCCAGTTTACTCAGGTTATACCCATCAAGGACATCCTTCAGATGGAGGGGAGATTGCCATTGTCTTTTAATCATCAGTTTCTGAGTTTCCTTGAGTCTTTACTAAAAGGCTCTGGTGGGCACTGGTGAACAACAGAATTAGTTTGTCAATAATGAGCAATATCTGAGTGTTTTCAGGCACATGCACTTGATGCCTGTGTTCTCAGAAGTGTGCCCTTTAGTGCCTGAGCTTCTGAGAGATTGTAACTCATTATTTTCTAGAGAAAACACACTTAGAACTCTGTTTCATAAGTAACTTTCAAAAATGATTAGTTGCTGAGTCAAATTAGAGTAGCTCATTTATTTATTTACTCTTTCCTGTCACAGAAGGAACTGGGCTTTGCTGTCAAGAAAAGCATAAGCTTTGCATACTGGACAAAAGTGCAATTTAAATGTTTAGATAATTATGCTTCGTTGTTCTAAAAGCATTGTTATCTAATTTCATCTCCAGACCTGCTTGATCATAGAGCACATGTAGTTGTAGAACTTGTTATGGTTTATCATATTTAATTATGAATCATGCAAGGTCTAAATTAAAATGACATGTTAGTAATATTTAATAGTAAATATAGCATAAATAGTGAAGGATTTTGTTATAACATTTCATATAGACATCATTATCTTAATTTTTTCTAATTCATCTTCTTCCCCTTTTGATTTCCCATGTATAATATCTAAAAACAATTTATATCAAACTTGTAAAACTGTACCAGACATTTTAATACTGTATAAATCATATTTTACTCTGTTTACAAGATGATAGGTAAAAACATTTCATTTCAAAAGATGCCTAAATAAAGAACTATAACATTAATTATAATTGAACAATGAAACTTTCATATCTCAAATCTTTAATATAAATAGCTTACTTGAGAAATGGAATGAAAGTCATTTTATTCCATGATTAAAATCACAGATATAATGAAATATTACATGTAAATTTACATGTATAAATCACATTCAGTTGACATAGTATACCTTCATAGATAGAAAACACTTTTTCTTGTCATGTTTTCTTTCTTCAAGGTGTGTTGCTTTATATTAATTTATATAGTGTGGTACTTTATATTAATTTAAATTCTGAAATGTTACAGATGTGAATTCTCAAAGAATACATACAAAATAAGGATCTTAGTATCACTGTCAGAATAGAATAGAAACCTGGTCTCTTCTTTGTTTTGCACTTGTAGTGGAAAGGCTGAGCCATCTCTTAGTTGGAGTTTTTAATTTTGTAATGAAACAACATGAGCATAAACAACTTAGGAAGTAAAGGATATATTTCAGATTGCAATTCATAGGCCACACAACATTGCTGAGGGAAGTTAAAGCAGCAACTCACACAGGGTAGAACCATGGAGACAGGAACTGATACCCTAGAAGATCACTGCTTGCTGTCTTGTTGCCCATGACACTCACACCCTGCTTCTTATAGCACACAGGACCACCTGTTCAGGTGCAGCACCATCTTTGGTGGCAGTGTTGGGATTAGCCCTCCCATGTCAATCATTAAGTATGACAATATCTCATAGATTTGTCACAGGTCACTTTTATTTAGTCATTTTCACAATTGTGGCTCCCTTTTCTCAGGTAACTCAAATTTGTAGCAACTTAATATAAAACTAACCAACATGAGTGTGCTGTACCTTATTCCTAGTGAACAAACATATATCATTATGGCAAATACAAGTTAATATTTATAAAAACCATTTTTGTTGAATTGTTTAGTATATTAGTGGTAAGACTGATAATTACAACCAGTGTGTTAAACATATTTAATAAGTTCAAAACTTATACTGATTATACTGCTTTTTTGATATATCCTTAAAAATAAAATAATTAATGAATATAATGCAATGTGATTGTGATCCATAGAGCAATGAAATGGCCCAGAATTAATTTTACTATGAGAGAATTAGACTAAAAGTTAAAGCTGAAAAATATTGACTAAATTGTTTAATATCAGCTGTTTTTTAAAGACTTATATATGTTTAATAAGTCCGATTAGCATAGAAGACAGAGACCCAAGGAAGAAAATCAAAGAGAAGCCATCAAAATGTGTGCACAGTCTATTTTTATCTCAGCTGTATTGAGGGAAATTACATTCCTTTTAATTTCCCCAGTGGCAGGCCTAAGTCAATGTATTACCTAGACAATTCTTTCCTATGGTTGCTAAACAAACCTAGAGGCTTGCATATATCAAATTCGACTGTTTCATTGTATAATCTAAAGGCCTAGTAAGTTCCTGGAGTGCTGGGAGTAGAAAAGCTCTTATACCATTACTTAACATTAACTCTTCTCCAAGGAACTGCTCTGTACATTAGCAGGGTTTTCTTTTTTAAATCTACAATGTCATCCTTGAACTTCAAAACGACCCAAGTGATACTATCAATGAGACTGTCAGCACCACTTTCACTTTTAACTCTTCAAAATTAATCTTTTGACAAACTGATGAGGAACATTCAGGAGCAAATGCTATTTTCTATAACTTTAGCATGCCATGCTTTCAACTTTCAAGGTTAATAGTGTCATTTCCAAAGGAGGGCATCCCAGTATCTTTTGTATTTTGTTTAGAGACAGTCTAGGTTGGCCTATAACTCTAGATCCTTTTGACTGGGCGTCACAAGTGCTCAGGACTACATGCCTGTGCTCTCAGTCCAGGGTTCCTTGCCTTCCTATGTACTTTCTGCTATAGGCCACAGCTCATCTGTGATGGCAAGCTTGTGCGCCATCAGAAAGATGGACCTTGACTATAGCATGAGAGCCACTAATGCTGAACAAAAGCAAATTTCAAAGCTAGAGAAACATCAGCAGAGAAAAGACCAGAGTTAAGGGCCCTTCTAAGTGAAGCAAAGAATAAAATGCACCCTGAAAAACAGACCACAGCTTCAGTAGTAGGACAGAGGATAAGGTGATTTCTGAGCCAAAGCTGAAGTTACAGAATCAGATCAGTGAATTACCAAAAGGCAAAAATGGATGCTGAAAAATTCAACCCCTTACACTGCTTTAAGCATGTAGGATCCTAACTCCTCCATTGGAGACCCCATGTTCAGTCCAATGGTTGGCTGCGAGCATCTTTCTCTGTATTTGCAAGGCTCTGAAAGATCCTCTCAGGAGACAGCTATATCAGGCTCTTGTCAGCAAGCACTTCTTAGCATCCACAATATTTTTATTCCAAATGAACTTTCAAATTGCTTTTTCTAACTTTATGAAGAATTGAGTTAGAACTTTGATGGGGATTGCAATGAATTTGTAGATTGCTTTCTGAAGTAGCTGAAGGGGTTTGCAACTCATAGGAAGAACAACAATATTAACCAACCAGACACCCCAAATCTCCCAGGAACTAAACGACCAACTAAAAAGTACACATGGAGGGTCCCATCGCTCCAGCTGCATATGTAGTTGAAGATGGCCTTGTTGGTCATCAATGGGAGAAGAGGCCCTTGGTTCTGTGAAGGCTACATACCCCAACGTAGGGGAATCCCAGGTCAGGGAGGTGAGAGTGTGTGTATGGGTCCATGAGCCTTATAGAAGCCAGTGTAGGGAGGATGGGGTAGAGGGCTTTGGGGGAAGGGTGGAAACCAGGAAAGAGGATAACATTTGAAATGTAAATAAAGAAAACATCTGAAAAAAAGAATTTGGGATTCATATATGAAAAGAAAATTTGAAATAAGACACTAGGGGACCTGAACTCCCCTGCACAAAAAACAAACGAGGGACATTTTTATTTTTTGCATTGTTGTGGTCCTATAGGGTTGTGGGTGCTATGGAATGGGGTAATATCCGTTGGTGGCACACACCCCTGACTTCACTATGGAGAGGGGTCTGTTGGTTTCCTTGCTTCCTGCATATGTTGGCTTTTTACCCTCCCCCCCTCCAGAACTGGCCAGCCCAATGCCACCTGTCCTCAAGACTACTATGGTAGATTTTGTGTTCTGCCATCAGCCCCCAGCATATCCCTGCTGTCCATAAGGTCTCCATTACTGAATCACAATACAGGGTTGATGTTAGGCAATCAACAATAACATAGTATGAGCCTTTGCATCTTGTAATGTTCATCTTCATTTCTTTAAGTAAAAAAAATCATAAAACCTTAAAACTGATTTGGCATAAACAATATCACTTAAATTATGCAGAATAGGTTTGCTGTAATCTGAAATTATGAACACTGACTGCTTCTGATAATTATCTTTCTTAGTCATTTTATTTTTTAAATATTTTTAAATATTGCACATCAAAAATATAAGTCTTGTATTTTGTCACCTTTTTTAAAATGTGGCTTTCCACTAGTTTTCCCTTAGGTGGTCATTTTTCTAGAGGCAGAAACTGTGACAGATGATCCAATTCCACAAAACCAAAGCGAAACCACCATTCTCTATTCAATCGAAAGCACAATCCATCTGTAAAGCTTTCTCATCATGTGCTTCATGTAGAGAAAGAAACTGATATGTTGTAAACACGCAGCAGTTATTTTCCATTTCTTCTTGTTTCTGTAGCAATCAAAGGAGGGAGAGAGTTAAACATTTATTTACTTGTCAAACTGGACAAAATTTTTCAAAGAGAAAAATGATGTGCCTCCTTAAGCATTTTAGCAATTTTTGCTATCAAAAAGGACAGAAAAAAAAAGAAATTGATTTCTCTTCAGCCACTTTATTTTATTTTATTTTTTATTCAGTGGGAAGGATTTTTTTTCTCTTAGACATTTCTCTCTCAGATTTAAGGGGTGATTTTAAGAATTATTTTGTCAATGTTTCTTAGAAACTTAACATTCTTTAGGAGACAGTCTATTCTCTGCCTGAAATATACAAGTGCTGCAAATTCTCCTAGGCACTGAGATAATCTGGGATTGTGTTTAAGAGGCAGTCTGCTGAGGCCTTTAAAAGCATCCAGATGGGTGACTCAGTGTATAAACTGAAATAGAGACACTGGATATGCAACACTGTATTTTTAAAACAATTCTTATTTTTCATGTGTAAGTGTGTATAGGTGTGTGTGTGTGTGTGTGTGTGTGTGTGTGTGTGTGTGTGTGATTCTTGTCATGTGGGGTCAGAGGATAACTTTTCCATACTGGCTTTTTTTGTTTCTCCTTGTTTTGATGTAGGGTAGCTTGTTTTTCTTATGGTATCTGCCCGGCTATTGACTTCAAGTTAGCTAGCCCATGATCTTCCCAGAGATTCTCTAGTCATTCGATCCATGTTCTTATGGGAGTTGTGGAACTACAGATGGATGACATCACTCCTGGATCTTATAAAGGTGGATCAAAGGAATGACCTCAGTTCAGTAAGTATTCACTTACTGATTATATCAACTCTACCTGCTGTGCCATCTACTCTACCATTTGTAGGTTTTTTGTTTTTTTTGTTTTGTTTTGTCTTGTTTTTTGTAAAATTTATAAAATATAATGTATTTGTTTAGATGGAACAGAGAACAGTGACATTTTCTTGATTCTAAGGTGATATAATGGAAATAAAAACCAAATATTAATTGAAAGAAGAATCCAGTATCTTTCATTGCTAGTCACAGCAGTCCATCTTTCCAAAGAGCTCTCCCATCTCCATGATATATTTTGGCCTTAGAGAAATCTTCCATTCTGCAGACATTTTGCACTTGTGGGTACTTTGCTGTTTGTGTTTTGATAAAACAAACAAAACAAACAAAGAAAAAGCCAACCAACTATGTAGTCATGGTTGGTCTAGCATATGCTAGTTTGGCCAAGCTTGTCTTGAACTCACAGATATTTTCCTATTTCTGCTTTCTAAGTGTTGGGATTAAAGACCTGTTTCAACAAAGCAGAGATTTTGGGTATTTTTTAACATTCTGTGAAATAATGGTGTATGTCATTATCAAACATCAGAACATGTTAATAAGATCATTTCTTATAGATTTCCTATGTTATCTACAAACCCTTCAGTTGACAGGATCAGCTTCATTCTCATCTGATGGTCTCATCTGTTTTCTTTCTTTCCTGCTTACATACAGAATTCAGGACCAGTCTTGTGGGACTGTCTCAATTTCTAGATCACCATGACCCAAAATACCATTTTGAAAATAACTTGAAATAGAATTGCTATAGCCTTTTTTGATTCTGTAAAACTTTATGTGGAAAAATGCATCATGGTGCAGAGGAAATTGCCAATGAAAGAATGGCTATGCAAGGAAGAGGCCCTGGGCTTCAAGTTCAATATGCAGAACACACATTAACAGTGGAACTGTGGGAAAGGGAAAGGGAAGGAGATAGAGGGAGAGGAGATGGTGGTGGTGGTGGTGGTGGTGGTGGTGGTGGTGGTGGTGGTGGTGGTGGAGGAGGAGGAGGACGAGGACGAGGAGGAGGAAGAGCAGGAGGAGGAGCAAAAGACATAATAAGGACACTCTCATAATTCCAGCACTACAGACGTAGAACACGGTGGTATCTGGGAACTTGCTGGCAAGCCAGACTAGCCAAACAAATACAGGGAGAAAACCTGCCTCTACTGAGGTTAGACACGCACATCTGTGTGCATATCACTCTTTTGTATACCTATCCCTTACACAAGATATCATGGACCTATGCTCATTCTTCTTCTTCAGTGCTGAGGATGACAGGTTGTACAAGTTTTTACTTTAATAGTGTGAGGTTTCTAAGTTAGGAGAAGGCAAACTATAGTCTACCAACAAAAGTAAAGATAAGGATTATTTTCTATAGAATCTTAACCTAAAAGTATCATTCACACTTATGGGATTAGTCAAACAAAGTCAAAGGAAAGGAATTAAAAATTTAAGCCTTAGGCTTGGAGGCTATGTTTCCACCACATTGTTTTCTAAGTCTTCCCTTTAACTTCTACAGTATAAATTAAGAGGTCTGTGATATGTGCTATGGGCAGTAGAGGGGAACATGCTTTGGTTTGGGCATGGAATGAAAGAAATTTAAACAAGATCAATAGCTACATATTCTTTGGTGTTTTACACCTTTGTCTTTGAAAGCATTATATTTTTGTGATTTATGTTATTCATTTTAACCAGAACATATTAATAAACCATTTATGGGCATAGTAAATAAGTCCTTTCCCTTGGGTGTTTACACTTTAGTGGTCACAGCAGACTATCAAAGAAGCTTTTCAACAAACGATCCCAACTCCTTCATATTACTATGTAACATGTGCTAGGTCCCAGTAGAGAGACAAAAATCTCAAAATGAGTGCTATGGGAGGTACTGTAAGACTACTGCAATAGGTTTTATAATCTTCCTGGTTATAGTATCAATAAAAATTTACCTCAGAAGAAGCAGTTCCTCTTCAATCCAGGGACAAGAATTTAAAAAATACTTAGTTCTCTCTTTAATAAAACCATGGTGCCTCAAGATGTCCTTTAACAGGAAAACAGCTAACTTTACAAGGCATCAAGTTGCTCTGTGAGAGTTCACCTTCATCTTAGAGAAATATCAGGCACGTTACTAGTTACTGGGGGACTGTAGCTTCCATGAAGAGAAGAAATGGGAAGCAAACAAACAAACAAACACAGATATAAAAGGATTGTGCAAAACATGTATTTCCATTACTACAAATCTTTAAGCTTTTTGTGAGGCCCCGTAAACTAGAAAACAACTGTTGCATTTAAAAGTAAAGCCCATTGGTTTGTAGTTTTCAACCTATAAGCAGCATCAGTTTCCTTCTTTTAGGAAACAAATGGCTAATAGGGGAGACTGGGGTCCCTAGGACTGGAGAGGGAGAGAGAGAGAGAGAGAGAGAGAGAGAGAGAGAGAGAGAGAGAGAGAGAAGGATGGAGGGAAAAAGAGAGAAAGAGAGACAGAGAGAGACAGAGAGAAGTAGAATGTGTGTGTGTGTGTGTGTGTGTGTGTGTGTATGGTATGAGACCATGAGTGTGTATCTATAGATCTGGGTTTGAATCTGTATGTGTATTTGTACATTTGTATGTCTATATGTGTATCTCTATCTCTGCATGCATCTTTATGCATGCAGTTTTATTTATTTTATTTTATTACTTTTTCATTTTCTTTTTTTAATTTTTATTTTCTATATTCTATGTTTACATTCCAAAGGTTTTCCCCTTTCCCAGTTTCCCCCCACCATACGTCCTATAATTCCTTTCCCCCCAACTATTCCCCAATCATTCCCCCTTGCCCCACGGTTTCTCTACAAAACTGGATCCAAACTTCACAGACCCAGGGTCCTCTCCTTTCTTCTTCTTGGGAAACATTTGACTTGCTATTTGTGTCTTGAGTATTTAGGGCTTCTGGGCTCATTAATATCCACTTATCAGTGATTGCATTTCATGTGCATTCTTTTGTGATTGGGTTAATTCACTCAGGATGATATTTTCCAGGTCTAACCATTTACCTACAAATTGCATGAATTCATTATTTTTAATTGCTGAGTAGTATTCCATTGTATAAATATACCACATTTTCTGTATCCATTCCTCCTTTGAGGGATATCTGGACTCCTTCCAATTTCTGGCTATTATAAACAAGGCTGGTATAAACATAGTGGAACATGTGTCTTTATTGTATGCAGGGGAATACTCTGGGTATATGCCCCGGAGTGGTATACCAGGGTCCTCTGGAAGTAATATGCCCAATTTTCTGAGGAACCGCCAAACTGATTTCCAGAGCGGTTTTACCATTTTGCAATCCCACCAACAGTGGAGGAGTGTACCTCTTTCTCAACATCCTTGCCAGCACTTGTTGTCTCTTGAGTTTTTAATCTTAGCCATTCTGACTGGAGTGAGGTGGAATCTCAGGGTTGTTTTGATTTGCATTTCCCTGATGACTAATGATGTTGAACATCTCTTAAGGTATTTCTCGGCCATCTGAATTTCTTCTGGTGAAAATATTTTGTTTAACTCTGTATCCCATTTTTTGATAGGATTATTTGGTTCTTTGTGGTCCAACTTCTTGAGTTCTTTGTATAAATTGGATATTAGCCCTCTGTCGGCTGTGGGGTTGGTGAAGATCTTTTCCCACTGTGTTGATTGCTGTTTTGTCCTTCTGACAGTGTCCTTTGCCTTGCAAAAACTTTGTAATTTTATGAGGTCCCATTTGTCAATTCTTGATCTTAGTGCATAAGCTATTGGTGTTCTGTACAGGAACTTTCCCCCTGTGCCCATGTCCTCCAGGGTCTTCCCAACTTAATTTTCTAATAGTTTCAGTGTGTCTTGTTTTATGTGGAGGTCCTTGATCCACTTGGAGTTGATTTTAGTGCAAAGAGATAAGAATGGGTCAATTCGCATTCTTCTGCATGTTGACCTCCAGTTGAACCAGCACCATTTGTTGAAAAGGCTATCTTTATTCCACTGGATGGTTGTGACTCCTTTATCAAAGATCAAGTGACCATAAGTCTATGGGTTAATTTCTGGGTCTTCTATCCTATTCCATTGATTTACTTGTCTGTTGCTGTACCAATACCATGCAGTTTTTAACACAATTGATCTGTAGTACTGCTTAAGGTCAGGGATATTGATTTCCCCAGAAGTCCTTTTATTGTTGAGAATAGTTTTAGTTATCCTGGGTTTTTTGTTGCTCCAGATGAATTTGAGAATTACTCTTTCTAGATCTATGAAGAATTGAGTTGGGATTTTGATGGGGATCACATTGAATCTGTAGATTGCTTTTGGCAAGATGGCCATTTTTACTATATTGATACTGCCAATCCAGGAGCAAGAAATATTTTTCCATCTTCTGAGGTCTTCTTCGATTTCTTTCTTCAAGGACTTGAAGTTCCTGTCATACAGATCTTTCGCTTGTTTGGTTAGAGTTACGCTAACATACTTTATGTTGTTTGTGGCTATTGTGAAGGGTGTTATTTCCCTAACTTCTTTCTCAGCCTGCTTGTCCTTTGAGTACAAGAAGGCTACTGATTTGCTTGAGTTAATTTTATAACCAGCCACTTTGCTGAAGTTGTTTATCAGCTATAGAAGTTCTCTGGTGGAGTTTTTTGGGTCGCTTAAGTAAACGAACATATCGTCTGCAAATTATGATAGTTTGACTTCTTCCTTTCCAATTTGTATCCCTTTGACTTCCTTATGTTTTCTAATTGCTCTCACTAGAACTTCAAGTACTATATTGAAAAGATATGGAGAGAAAGGGCAGCCTTGTCTAGTCCCTGATTTTAGTGGGATTGCTTCAAGTTTCTCTCCATTTATTTTGATGTTGGCTACTGGTTTGCTGTAGATTGCTTTTACTATGTTTAGGTATGGGCCTTGAATTCCTGCTCTTTCCAAGACTTTTAGCATGAAAGGATGCTGAATTTTGTTGAATGCTTTTTCAGCATCTAATGAGATGACCATGTGTTTTTTTTCTTTTAGTTTGTTTATGTAGTGGACTACATTGATGGATTTCCATATATTGAACTACCCCTGCATCCCTGGGATGAAGCCTACTTGATCATGATCCTTTTGATGTGCTCTCAGATTCGGTTGGCAAGAATTTTATTTAGTATTATTGCATTGATATTCATAAGAGAAATTGGCCTGTAGTTCTCTTTCTTTGTTGGATTTTTTTGTGGTTTAGGTATTAGAGTAATTGTGGCTTTGAAGAATGTGTTGGGCAGTGTCCCTTCTGTCTCTAATTTGTGGAATAGTTTGAAAAGTAATGGTGTTAAGTCTTCTTTGAAGGTCTGGTAGAATTCTGCACTAAAACCATCTGGTCCCGTACTTTTTTGTTTGGGAGGCTTTCTATAACCCCTTCTATTTCTTTAGGGGTTATGGGACTATTTAGCTGATCTACTTAATGCTGATTTAATTTTGGTATTTGGTATCTGTCTAGGAAATTGTCCATTTCCTCCAGATTCTCCAGTTGTTTTGAGTATAGACCTTTGTAGTAGGATCTGATGATCTTTTGAATTTCCTCAGTTTCTGTTGTTATGTCTCCATTTTCATTTCTAATTTTGTTAATATGTATACTGTCTCTGTGTCCTTTGGTTAGTCTAGCTAAGGGTTTATCTATCTTGTTGATTTTCTCAAAGAACCAGCTCCTGGTCTTGTTGATTCTTTGTATGGTTCCCTTTGTTTCTACTTAATTGGTTTCAGCCCTGATTTTGATGATTTCTTGTCTTCTACTCCTCCTGGGTGAATTAACTTCTTTTTCTTCCAGGGCTTTAAGGTGTGCCGTTAAGTTGCTAGTGTATGCTCTCACCAGTTTCTTTTTGGATGCACTTAGAGCTATGAGTATTCCTCTTAGCACTGCTTTCATTGTGTCCCATAGATTTGGGTAGGTTGTACCTTCATTTTCATTGAATTCTAAAAAGTCTTTGATTTCTTTTTTTATTTCTTCCTTGACCAAGGTGTCATTGAGTAGAGTATTGTTCAGTTTCCATGTGTATATGGGCTTTCTGTTGTTTTTGTTGCTATTGAAGACCACTCTTACTCCATGGTGATCTGATAGGAGGCATGGGATTAGCTCGATCTTGTATTTGTTGACATCTGTCTTGTGACCAATTATATGATCAATTTTGGAGAAGGTACCATGTGGTGCTGAGAAAAAGGTATATTCTTTAGCTTTAGGATGAAATGTTCTATATATATCTGTTAAATCCAATTGGTCCAGAGTTTCAATTAGTTTCACTGTGTCCCTGTTTAGATTCTGCTTTCCTGATTGGTCCATTGAGGAGAGTGGAGTGTTGAAGTCACCCACAATTATTGTGTTAGGTGTAATGTGTGCTTTAAGCTTTAGTAAGGTTTCTTTTACGAATGATGGTGCCCTTGCATTTGGAGCATTGATGTTCAGTATTGAGAGCTCTTCTTGGTGGATTTTCCCTTTGGCCAGCAAGAAGTGACCTTCTGAGTCTCTTTTGATGACTTTAGGTTGGAAGTCAATTTTATCTGATATTAGAATGGCTACTCCAGCTTGTTTCCTGAGACCATTTGCTTGTAAAATTGTCTTCCAGCCTTTTACTCTAAGGAAGTGTTTGTCTTTAACACTGAGATGTGTTTCCTGTATGCAGCAAAATGTAGTGTCCTGTTTCTGTATCCAGTCTGTTAATCTTTATCTTTTTATTGGGGAATTGAGTTCATTGATGTTAAGAGATATTAAGGAATAGTAATTATTGCATCCAGACATTTTTGAAATTATATTTATATATTTATTTATTTATTTATTTATTTATTTATTTATTTATATTCGAGAGGTTATCTTCTTTTGGGTTTGATGAGAGGAGGTTGCTATCTTGCTTCTTCCCGGGTGTAGTTTCCGTCCTTGTCTTGGTGTTTTCCCCCTATTATCCTTTGTAGGGCTGGATTTGTGGAAAGATATCGTGCAAATTTGGTTTTGTCATGGAATACCTTGATGTCTCCATCTATGGTGATTGAGAGTTTTGCTGGGTAAAGTAGTTTTGGCTGAAGTTTGTGTTCTCTTAGTGTTTGCATGATATCTGCCCAGGATCTTCTAGCTTTCATGGTCTCAGGTGTGAAGTCTGGTGTTATTCTGATAGGTCTTCCTTTATATGTTACTTGGCCTTTTTGTCTTGCTGCCTTTAATAGTCTTTCTTTGTTTAGTACCTTTGTAGTTTTGATTATTATGTGACGGGATATATTTCTGTTCTTGTCCAGTCTGATTGGGGTTCTATAGGCTTCTTGTATATTCATGGGCATCTCTCTCTTTAGGTTGGGGAAGTTTTCTTCCATAATTTTGTAGAAGATATTTGCTGGCCCTTTAACTTGTAAATCTTCCGTCTTGTCTATACCTATAATCCTTAGGTTTGGTCTTCTCATTGTGTCCTGGATTTCCTGGATGTTTTGGGTTACAACCTTTTTGCATTTAGTATTTTCTTTGACTGTTGAATCAATGGTTCCTATGGTATCTTCGGCTTCCGAGATTTTGTCTTCTATCTCTTGTATTCTATTGTTGATATTTGCATCTATGGCCCCTGATTTCTTCCCAAGGTTTTCTATCTCCAATGTTGTCTCCCACTGCGATTTCTTAGTTGTTTCTACTTCTGTTTTTAGTACCTGGATAGATATGCTCAGATCTTTTGCTTGCTTGATTTTGTTTTCATGTATTTCTTTAAGAGATTTTTGTGTTTCCGTTTTCTTTCTTTTTTTTTTTTATCCCAAAGCAAGTTTGTATTTATTATGGTCATTGAAAAATAACAGACATACCAAATAAAATTACTTACTTACTAATATATATCAATGTTTGAAATAAGAATATTTAATTTGAATTATACTTATTTTTACTTCTGTTCTTTGAGACTGAATTCCACATTTTAATTCAGGTTAGGCCTGAGTTAGAGTTATATATAGTTATATCATGTTTACTATATCATCTTTTAAATTTATACAAATTAAATAAATGATTATGACATGTTAGCAATTCTAAACCTTTGGGTACTATATAGAATTTTGGGTAAAAAATAAAATTTATAGAAAAAGGTTAAAAGACCGATTTTCTTTACATGCTTATTTCTTTTTTTTTCTTTTTTAATTTTTATTTTCTATATTCTATGTTTATATTCCAAAGGCTTTGGCCCACGTTCTTCTGTATTTCTTTAAGTGATTTTTGTCTTTCTTCCTTATTGTCTTCTTCTTTTTGATCCACCTTCTCCTGAATTTCTTGAAGTGATTTTTGTATTTGCCTTGTAAAGGCTTCTAACTTTTGATCCATTTTCTCCTCTATTTCTTTACGAGGTTTTTCTTTGTGTTCAGCTACCAGCATCCTGACCAGTGATTTTATATCCAAGTCTTGTTTTTCTGGTGTTTTGGGGTATCCAGGGCTTCCTGTTGTTGGTGAACTGGGTTCAGATGCTGTCATGTTGCCTTGATTTCTGTTAGTAATGTTCCTTCGTTTTCCTTTTGCCATCTGGTTATTTCTGGTGTTAGTTGGCCTTGTTGTCACTGGCTGGTGTTTGAATCTCCTGTGAGGCTGGGCTCACCTGTTGTTTCTCTACTGGTGATTATGCGTGACTGCTGCTCTAAGGGATCAGTAGCTGGCTGCCACCCACTGCCTCAGTGCAAGGCCGGAGGGCACGGGGAAGTCCTGCAGAGCCTCGGCAGAGCTGGGCCTGCCTGGCGGTGAGAGCCTAGCAGATCCCCCGTGAAGATAGCCCTGGATGGATTCTGTCTACCTGGGCCTCTCCAGCTGTGTCCTGGTTGCAATATGGAGGCCTGCTGCTACTGCTGGTCCAGGGGCCTGCGAGCTGGCTGCCACCCACTGCCTTGGTGCAAGGCCTGAGGGCGCAGGGAAGTCCTGCACAGCCTTGGCAGCGCTGGGCCTGCCTGGTGGCGACAGCCTAGCAGATACCCCTGTGATGGTAGCCCCAGATGGAGTCTGTCTACCTGGGCCTCTCCAGCTGTGTCCTGTTTGCCGCAATTTTATTTATTTAAAAATTAAAACTAAAAGTTTGCTTTCAATGTGTCATGCCAACTATCGCTACGCTATAAAATTTAGTTGCCAGTAACCACATACACCTTTTTTATATTAAAATGAATTTAACATAATCTAAAAATTCATTTTATTCATTATACTGACCATATTCCAAAATCTGATTTATTTTTCAATTGATATATGTGCTTATATGAATATCTGTGTATATGCATGTTTGTGTTGGGCTGCACACAGAGGCCAAAAAAAGTACTAGATCACTTTGATCTGAATTTATAGACAGTTGGGACCCTTCTTTTGGTTGCTGGGAGCTGAAGTCTAATATTCTATAAGTGTAAAAAGTACTCTGAAATGCCAAACATTACCTTTAACCCTCATATTTGAGTCTTAACTGCTACACTCAGCAAGAAGCTTCTGTCTGTATTAGGCAGTGCAAATATAGGATGTTTCTGTTACCAGAGAAAAAATGGCTGGTAACTGATTATTTTATGGACTATAGTAAACTCACATCTATTAAGGTCTGTGACTGGAAGTTTTACTCTCATACACCCATGTAGAGACTTATTTGTATAATTTCACTTCCACAAGATAAAGCTCAATTTTTTTTCAATCTTAGCTTTAAATAAATCCTTCCAGAATTTTGTGTTTTTAATGGGTTCCCTACCAGGCAAAGGTGAATCAACCCTGTTTACCTCTCATTTTTTAAGTTTCAAATGTCTTTAATGAAGTTGACACCAGTGTAAAAAGTGCTTCTACCTCAATATATAACTTCAAATCAAATACAATCATATAATTACTATCAATTCCAACACTACTTGGACTCCATGGGCTAATTTGTGCTTTTATTTTTGTTTTATTAATAGGGAAACAACATGGACTCCATGGGCTTATTTGTGCTTTTATTTTTGTTTTATTAATAGGGAAAGAACATGAAATAAGGTTGATTGGTGTATTCTCACACCAGTCAGAGTGGCAAAAATAAAAACTCAGGTGACAGCAGATACTGGAATGGATATGAGGAAAGAGGAATACTACTCCATTGCTAGTAGGACTGTAAGCTGATACAACCACTCTGGAAAGCAGTCTGGCAGTTCCTCAGAAATTTGGGAACATTTTTGCCTTAAGCTCCAGCTATACCACTACTAGGCCAATATCCAAAAGATGCTCCAACATATAATAAGGACACATGCACCACTATGCTTACTGCTGTCTCATTGATAATAGCCAGAAACTGGAAACAGCCCAAATGTCCCTTAACAGAAGAATGGATACAGAAAATATGGTACATTTATTCAATGGATTACTACTCAACTATTAAAAACATGACTTTATGAAATTCTTAGGCAAATGGAAGGAACTAGAAAATATCATCCTGAATGAGGTAACCTAGGCACAAAAGAACACACATGGTATGTTGTCAACTGATGAGTGGATAGTAGACCAAAAGCTTGGAATACCCACAATACAACTCACAGACCATGTGAATCTCAAGAAAGAACAAAGTGTGGATGCCTCAGTCCTGCTTAAGGGGGAACAAAATAATCATGGGATGTAGACAGAGGGAGGAATCTGGGAAGGAGAGAGAAGGGGGAGGGAAAGGGGCAGGTTCAGATGTGGGAGGATACAAGAGACATACAGAGGGGCAAGAAATTGAATGGAGTTGTAGGGGATGCAGAACTATGGGCAGCCACTAGAATGTTCTGGTGCTGCATAGGCAGAGACAGGAGGACTCTAGAATGAGACAGCCAGTATAGCAGAATCATTAAGTGGAGAGAGTGGGAAATACTATAATAAATGATGTTCCTTTTCTTATTGAAAAGCACAAAGTTTTTATTATTTTTACTGTCTTGCCTGAATTTGTTCTTTAATTAACAAGTCAAAATTGTATACATAATTTATATTTATATATAAATCCATATTGTATCTTATAATTAATATATTTGTATATTTTATATTAAAATATAAATAGTAGACAACAAAAGTTTTGAAAATATTATACATTATATAATGTCAAAATTATATGCTCTGTTCAACAGTACACTAACCATATTAGTGTTACACTTTTTGTGCTAAAATTAATTGTACCTAATAATTAAATGTACTGCCATATCTCAGAACATGTATATAGATCTCATTGATCAAATTCATGTAGCTTTTCTTAAATATATAAAAGAAATGGAAGTTTAATCACTTTTAATTAATTCCAAATAATTTTCACAGTTATTCATCACAATTTGCTTATTATAGATAAAGGGCCCTTCATTTAGTATTAATAGTTTCTTAGAATGAACTTTGAAATGTTTGAGCACACTGCTGGGTAAAGATGAGGAGAATCATCAGATTGATTACCATGTCAGTTTCCTCCAGGAAATCAATTGTGAACTCTAGCAGGTGACCAAGTCTCTCTTTTGTCTGCTCCAGCAGGCAATATTCATGCCTGAAACTTTTAACTGTTCTGTTATTGTTTTTATACAACATTTAAGATATATTATTTTCCTCTACCAGTTATTTAAAGATTCACACTATTTCTCTGTCCACCAATATCATTATCTATCTTATCTATCTATCTATCTATCTATCTATCTATCTATCTATCCATCTATCCATCATATATATATATATATATATATATATATATATATATTATCTATCTATCTATCTATCTTACATATCTATCTATATATCATCAATCTATCATCTTTGGTTTAAAATAACAAAACAACAACATAGTAAAACCTGTCAAACTAAAAGCAATATAACCAAATTTCCAAAACAAAACAAAACGTGTGTACAAATAAATGAACATGAACTGCTTCTATGCATGGACCCTGCCCTGAAGAGTGATTGGCATGCCCAGGGTTCTCCCAGTGGAGAACACAGCTGGAACTTTTACAAGTTCAAATCAGAGTAAATTTCTGATATGCTTCAATATTATATTTTAACTCAGATTTTTCAGATATAATTACTTGTTTTATTCTTGGGTGATCATGAGAGCCTGTATGTTTTAATGTGCTCTATAGTTTTAGATTCTCATGGAACCAAAGTTGGTCAGATTTCCTTGAACTAGAGATACAGGTGGTTGGTGTTCTAGGTGCTGGTAAACAAATTTGGATCTTCTAAAAGAACAATAAGAGCTCTAACACTATTACTTTGATTTCTAAGCTCAGACATCCATGTATGGTGAGCAAACACTTTGGCAACTGAGCAATATCCCAGCTCTGTGAAGTTTTCTTTGTTTGAATAAATGAGGAGAAAAAGCAATAAATTTTAACAAGGACTTTGCCAGAGAATGGGAACATCTCCAAGAGTAGTGAACTATGATATTGGTATGTCTTCTTCCTTTCTGTGTCTACTTCCCAGATATATTATTTAGTAATTGTATAGTATACTTCAAATAAATAGTCATTCAATAGATTCCCACAGGAAGACTCTTTCTACTTTCACACTATCATGCGATGTGGTAGTGAAGAAGAAGTAGTGAATTGCATTTGAAATCATTTTTAATGGTTATTTCCTGTAATTGGTTCATTGATACATGTTTTAGGACTCTGTTTAAACTAGCCAAGCAAATTGTGGATGACATTAGACCACTGACTAATCATTACTGCATATTAGAACAACTATCTTTAAGGGCAATGTAGATTTATTTTTCCTTCATTTACCAGGAAGATCATATTCATGGGAGATTTTGAGAGCATAACCTTTGCTGTTCATTCCTTCCCTTCTGAGGGAGATTCCTTCATCTCTGTTATATTTCTTATATATGAGAGGGAAGCACATGGGTGGGAAGCAATGCAACTGAGTGCTTAGACACATAGCTTTGGGAATGACTCAATTTCTCTGAAAAATCATAGTGTTGGTGATTATATGCAGTAGATAAGTTCATTTTTCAGTAAAGTGATAGAGGAATATCTTTTCTATGGACTCCAAGACTTATTTTTGGCTCATCTATAGAGATACTGTCATTCACAGGGTGTAAGGAAGATGCTAAGAAACACATCAACTTTGACACTACAGTAGACAGAACTCATTTACTTTCCATGTTAACCTACCAAGCTACCATTCTCTAGAGATGTCCATTGGAGATTTCACCCTGAGTAAATCATCAGGTCTTTTAGGATATGACAACCTTATTAGTAGAGCTTCTTTTATGTAAATTAAGTTCTAAAACCAAAAAGAAAATAGGTCTTTATTCAATCTCACAGTTTTTATAAATGACCAACTTTCTGAAGAAACAAAATGGCTATACTTACTCTCACTTTTTCTTCTCTGTCTGTATCTTTCTATGTATGTATGTATGTATGTATGTATGTATGTACATACGTATGTGTGGATTCATATGCAAGAATATGTATGCCTTGACATGTGTGGAGATTAGAATACAACTTCTTCAAGTTGGTTTCTTCTACCATTTTAGTCATGGGGATGAAACATGGGATCTTTAGAATTGTTGCCAAACACCTTGATGCTCTCAGTCACCATAAGAGTCCAAAATCTATTGAATTCAGAGAAAGAATCTTGTTTCTCCAAAGGATATATAGTGTATCTTTTCTACTTTGTTCTCATTTTCTTCATGAATAAATAATATCATATGTATTATTTAATTATAAATTAATATTCCAAATATTTTGGCAAGATTTTTTAAATCACTGTAACAAAAGACATGAGATAACTAATAAAGAGGAAAGTTAATTTTGGTGCATGGGTTAGATCTTTGTTCAGTGCTACCTAGTGCTTTTATTCCTTGGGCAAGTTGTAACACAGTAATGGTTGATAATGAAGAAAAGAGAAAACTACCTCATAACTTGGAAACAAAGAGGAAGAAGAGTCACATCCATCTTCAGGAATATTATCTACTAGTTCTCACCTATCTCCCAAGAAGAAGACCATGGGGCTCAAATATCCATCACAAGGGGATTTTTGTGAGACTTTTTCAAATCACAGCACACATATTAAATATTTGGGCTTAAATTCCTTTTATCTATTCAACTCAACTCAATTCAGTATTATTTATTATTATTATTATTATTATTATTATTATTACTATTATTTGTAATTTTGAGAGTCTTGAGAAAATATCCCTCTCCTTCGATGCTGACACTGGAATATCATTGTCATACCTATGGCTATCTGGCATAGCTACTCATCTGACAGAGGGATAATATCCATTATATACAAAGAACTCAAGAAATTAGACTCCAGAGAACCAAATAACCCTATTAAAAATGGGGTACAGAGCTAAACAAATAATTCTCAACTGAGGAATATGAAATGGCTAAGAAGCACCTAAAGAGCTGTTCAACATCCTTAGTCATCAGGGAAATATAAATCAAAACAACCCTGAGATTTCACCTCACACCAGTCAGAATGGCTATGAACAAAAACTCAGGTGACAGGAGGTACTGGCAAGGATGTGGAGAAAGAGGAACACTTCTCCACTGCTGGTGGGATTGCAAACTGGTAGAACCACTCTAGAAATCAGTTTGGTGGCTCCTCAGAAAATTGGACATAGTACTACTGGAGGACCCAGCTACACCACTCCTGGGCATATACCTAGAGGATTCCCCAGCATGTAATATGGACACATGTTCCACTATGTTCATAGCAGGCTTCTTTATAATAGCCAGAAGCTGGAAAGAACCCAACTGTCCCTCAATAGAGGAATGAATAGACACACTGTGGTATATTTACACTATGAAATACTACTCAGCTATTCATAACAATGAATTCATGAAATTCTTATGCAAATGGACGGAACCAGAAAATATCAATCTGAGTGACTTAACCCAATCACAAAAGAATGCACATGTTAAAAACTCACTGATAAGTAGATATTAGTCTAGAAGTTTAGAATACCCAAGATACAATTCACAGACTACATGAAGTTCAAGAAGAAGGAAGACCAAAGTATTCATACTTTGGTCCTTCTTAGAAGAGGGGGGACAAAATAACCATGGGAGGAAATAAAGAGACAAAGTATGGAGCAGAGACTAAAAGAAAGACCATTCAGAGATTGTCCCAGCTGGGGATCCATTCCATATACAGTTACCAAACCCAGACATTATTGTGGATGCCAACAAGCACTTGCTGACAGCAGCCTGATATAGCTGTCTCCAGAGAGGCTCTGGCCAGTACCTGACAAATTCAGAAGTGGGTGCTCTCAGCCAACCATTGTACTGAGTACAAGGTTCCCAATGGAGGAGCTAGAGAAAGCACCCAAGGAGCTGAAGGGGCTTGCAGCCCCATAGGAGAAACAACAATATGATCCAACCAGCACCCCAGAGCTCCCAGGGCCTAAAGCACCAACCAAATAATACACATGGAGGGACCCATGGCTCTAGCTGCATATGTAGCAGAGGATGGAGTTGTTGAACATGAAAAGGAGGAGAGGCCCTTTCCCCCAAGAAGGGTCAATGGCCCAATATAGGGGAATACCAGGATGAGGAAGTAGAAGTACATGAGTTGGTGAGCAGGGGTTGGGGGAGTGGAATAGGGTGCTATTGGAGGGGAAACCAGGAAAGGGGAAAACATTGGAAATGCAAAGAAAGAAAATATCTATTAAAAATAAAAAAAAAATCATCCCGAGCCCTCTGGCAGAGCACCTAGGCTGCCTTCTGCAACCAGCTCGCCGGACCCTGGACCAGCAGTAGCGGCGGGCCTCCATATTGCAACCAGGACACAGCTGGAAAGGCCCAGGCTCTGTGGGACATCCCCCCGCCCTCTGGCAGAGCACCGAGGCTGCCTTCTGCAACCAGCTTGCCGGCCCCTGGACCAGCGATAGCGGTGGGCCTCCATATTGCAACCAGGACACAGCTGGAAAGGCCCAGGTAAACACCCCTTCCAGGGTTACCCTCACGGGGGGTGGGGGGATCTGCTAGGGTCTCGGAGCCAAGCAGGCTGAGTTCCGCCTAGGCTCTGTGGGACATCCGCGCCCTCTGGCCGAGCACTGAGGCTGTGTTCTGCAACCAGCTTGCCAGTCCCTGGACCAGCTATAGTGGAGGGCCTCCATATTGCAGCCAGGACACAGCTGGAAAGACCCAGGTAGACACCCCTTCCAGGGCTACCCTCACGGGGGATCTGCCAGGCTCTCGGAGCCAAGCAGGCCAAGTTCCTTGCAACCAGGGCACAGCTGGAGAAGCACAGGTAGACAGACTCCAACAGGGGCTACAATCACATGGGTGGCAGCCAGCTTATGATCCCTTAAAGCAGCAGTCACACGTATTCACCAGTAGAGAAACAATAGGTGAGCCCAGCCTCACAGGAGATCCAAACACCAGCCACTGACAACAAGGCCAACTAAAACCAGAAATAACCAGATGGCAAAAGGAAAACGAAGGAACGTTACTAACAAAAATCAAGGCAACATGACAGCATCTGAACCCAGTTCTCCAACAACAGGAAGTCCTAGATACCCCAAAACACCAGAAAAACAACACTTGGATATAAAATCACTGGTCAGGATGCTGGTAGCTGAACACATAGAAAAATCTCGTAAAGAAATAGAGGAGAAAATGGATCAAAAGTTAAAAGCCTTTACGAGGCAAATACAAAAATCACTTCAAGAAATTCAGGAGAAGATGGATCAAAGAGAAGAAGACAATAAGGAAGAAAGACAAAAGTCACTTAAAGAACTACAGAAGAACGTGGGCCAACAAGTAGAAGCTATGAAAGAGGAAGCACAAAAATCTATTAAAGAAATACATGAAAACACAATCAAGCAAGCGAAAGATCTGAGCACATCCATCCAGATACTAAAAACAGAAGTAGAAACAACTAAGAAATCACAGAGGGAGACAACATTGGAGATAGAAAACCTTGGGAAGAAATCAGGAGCCATAGATGCAAGTATCAACAATAGAATACAAGAGATAGAAGACAGAATCTCAGAAGCCGAAGATACCATAGGAACCATTGATTCAACAGTCAAAGAAAATACTAAATGCAAAAAGGTGGTAACCCAAAACATCCAGGAAATCCAAGACACTATGAGAAGACCAAACCTAAGGATTATAGGTATAGACGAGAGTGAAGATTTACAAGTTAAAGGGCCAGCTAATATCTGCTATAAAATTATGGAAGAAAACTTCCCCAACGTAAGGAGAGAGATGCCCATGAATATACAAGAAGCCTATAGAACCCCAAACAGACTGGACCAGAACAGAAATACATCCCGTCACATAATAATCAAAACTCCAAATGTAATAAACAAAGAAAGAATACTAAAGGCAGCAAGAGAAAAAGGCCAAGTAACATATAAAGGAAGACCTATCATAATAACACCAGACTTCTCACCTAAGACCATGAAAGCTAGAAGATCCTGGGCAGATATCATGCAAACTCTAAGAGAACACAAACATCAGCCAAAACTACTTTACCCAGCAAAACTCTCAATCGCCATTGATGGAGACATCAAGGTATTCCATGACAAAACCAAATTTGCAAGATATCTTTCCACAAATCCAGCCCTACAAAGGATAATAGGGGGAAAACACCAAGACAAGGACGGAAACTACACCCGGGAAGAAGCAAGATAGAAACCTCCTCTCATCAAACCCAAAAGAAGATAACCTCTCGAATATAAAAAATAAATAAGATAAATAAATATAATTTCAAAAATGTCTGGATGCAATAATTACTATTCCTTAATATCTCTTAACATCAATGGACTCAATTCCCCAATAAAAAGACATAGATTAACAGACTGGATATGGAAACAGGACCCTACATTTTGCTGCATACAGGAAACACATCTCAGTGTTAAAGACAAACACTGCCTTTGAGTAAAAGGCTGGAAGACAATTTAACAAGCAAATGGTCTCAGGAAACAAGCTGGAGTAGCCATTCTAATATCAGATAAAATTGACTTCCAACCTAAAATCATCAAAAGAGACTCAGAAGGTCACTTCTTGCTGGCCAAAGGGAAAATCCACCAAGAAGAGCTCTCAATACTGAACATCTATGCTCCAAATGCAAGGGCACCCTCCTTAGTAAAAGAAACCTTACTAAAGCTTAAAGCACACATTACACCAAACACAATAATTTTGGGTGACTTCAACACTCCACACTCCTCAATGGACCGATCAGGAAAGCAGAAACTAAACAGGGACACAGTGAAACTAATTGAAACTCTGGACCAATTGGATTTAACAGATATATATAGAACATTTCATCCTAAAGCTAAAGAATATACCTTTTTCTAAGCTCCACATGGTTCCTTCTCCAAAATTGATCATATAATTGGTCACAAGACAGATGTCAACAAATACAAGAAGATCGAGCTAATCCCATGCCTCCTATCAGATCACCATGGAGTAAGAGTGGTCTTCAATAGCAACAAAAACAACAGAAAGCCCACATACACATGGAAACTGAACAATACTCTACTCAATGACACCTTGGTCAAGGAAGAAATAAAAAAAGAAATCAAAGACTTTTTAGAATTCAATGAAAATGAAGGTACAACCTACCCAAATCTATGGGACAGAATGAAAGCAGTGCTAAGAGGAAAACTCATAGCTCTAAGTACATCCAAACAGAAACTGGAGAGAGCACACACTAGCAGCTTAATGGCACACCTTAAAGCCCTGGAAGAAAAAGAAGTTAATTCACACAGGAGGAGTAGAAGACAAGAAATCATCAAACTCAGGGCTGAAATCAATCAAATAGAAACAAAGAGAACCATACAAAGAATCAACAAGACCAGGAGCTGGTTCTTTGAGAAAATCAACAAGATAGATAAACCCTTAGCCAGACTAACCAAAGGACACAGAGACAGTATATAAATTAACAAAATTAGAAATGAAAAGGGAGATATAACAACAGAAACTGAGGAAATTCAAAAGATCATCAGATCCTACTACAAAGGTCTATACTCAAAACAACTGGAGAATCTGGAGGAAATGGACTATTTCCTAGACAGATATCAAATACCAAAATTAAATCAGCATCAAGTATACCAGCTAAATAGTCCCATAACACCTAAAGAAATAGAAGGGGGTTATAGAAAGCCTCCCAACCAAAAAAAGTACGGGACCAGATGGTTTTAGTGCAGAATTCTACCAGACCTTCAAAGAAGATTTAACACCAATACTTCTCAAACTATTCCACAAAATAGAGACAGAAGGGACACTGCCTAACTCATTCTTCGAAGCCACAATTACGCTAATACCTAAACCACAAAAAGATCCAACAAAGAAAGAGAACTACAGGCCAATTTCTCTTATGAATATAGACGCAAAAATACTAAATAAATTTCCTGCTAACCGAATCCAAGAGCAAATCAAAACGATCATCCATCATGATCAAGTAGGCTTCATCCCAGGGATGCAGGGATGGTTCAATATAGGGAAATCCATCAATGTAATCCACTACATAAACAAACTGAAAGGAAAAAACCACATGGTCATCTCATTAGATGCTGAAAAAGCATTCGACAAAATTCAGCATCCTTTCATGCTCAAAGTCTTGGAAAGAGCAGGAATTCAAGGCCCATACCTAAACATAGTAAAAGCAATCTACAGCAAACCAGTAGCCAACATCAAAATAAATGGAGAGAAACTTGAAGCATTCCCACTAAAATCAGGGACTAGACAAGGCTGCCCTCTCTCTCCATATCTTTAAAATATAGTACTTGAAGTTCTAGCAAGAGCAATTAGACAACATAAGGAAGTCAAAGGGACACAAATTGGAAAGGAAGAAGTGAAACTATCATTATTTGCAGACGATATGATAGTTTACCTAAGCGACCCAAAAAACTCCACCAGAGAACTTCTACAGCTGATAAACAACTTCAGCAAAGTGGCAGGTTATAAAATTAACTCAAGCAAGTCAGTGGCCTTCTTGTACTCAAAGGACAAGCAGGCTGAGAAAGAAATTAGGGAAATAACACCCTTCACAATAGCCACAAACAACATAAAGTATCTTGGCGTAACTCTAACCAAACAAGTGAAAGATCTGTACAACAGGAACTTCAAGTCCTTGAAGAAAGAAATCGAAGAAGACCTCAGAAGATGGAAAAATATTTCTTGCTCCTGGATTGGCAGTATCATTATAGTAAAATTGGCCATCTTGCCAAAAGCAATATACAGATTCAATGCAATTCCCATCAAAATCCCAACTCAATTCTTCATAGATCTAGAAAGAGCAATTCTCAAATTCATCTGGAGCAACAAAAAACCCAGGATAGCTAAAACTATTCTCAACAATAAAAGGACTTCTGGGGGAATCAATATCCCTGACCTCAAGCAGTACTACAGAGCAATTGTGTTAAAAACTGCGTGGTATTGGTATAGCAACAGGCAAGCAGATCAATGGAACAGGATTGAAGACCCAGAAATTAACCCACAGATATATGGTCACTTGATCTTTGATAAAGGAGCCACAACCATCTGATGGAATAAAGATAGCCTTTTCAACAAATGGTGCTGGTTCAACTGGAGGTCAACATGCAGAAGAATGCGAATGACCCACTCTTATCTCTTTGCACTAAGATCAACTCCAAGTGTATCAAGGACCTCCACATAAAACCAGACACACTGAAACTATTAGAAAAGAAACTTGGGAAGACCCTTCAGGACTTGGGCACAGGGGAAAAGTTCCTGAACAGAACACCAATAGCTTACGCACTAAGATCAAGAATCAACAAATGGGACCTCATAAAATTACAAAGTTTCTGCAAAGCAAAGGACACTGTCAGAAAGACAAAACGGCAACAAACAAAGTGGGAAAAGATCTTCACCAACCCCACATCCGACAGAGGGCTAATATCCAATATATACAAAGAACTCAAGAAGTTAGACCGCAAAGAACCAAATAACCCTATCAAAAAATGGGGCACAGAGCTAAACAAAGAATTTTCACCAGAAGAAATTCGGATGGCCGAGAAACACCTTAAAAGATGTTCAACATCATTAGTCATCAGGGAAATGCAAATCAAAACAACCCTGAGTTTCCACCTCTCACCAGTCAGAATGGCTAAGATTAAAAACTCAAGAGACAACAAGTGCTGGCGAGGATGTGGAGAAAGAGGAACACTCCTCCACTGTTGGTGGGATTGCAAAATGGTAAAACCACTCTGGAAATTAGTTTGGCGGTTCCTCAGAAAATTGGGCATGTCACTTCCAGAGGACCCTGGCATACCACTCCTGGGCATATATCCAGAGGATTCCCCTGCATGCAATAAAGACACATGTTCCACTATGTTTATACCAGCCTTGTTTATAATAGCCAGAAATTGGAAGGAGCCCAAATATCCCTCAAAAGAGGAATGGATACAGAAAATGTGGTATATTTATACAATGGAATACTACTCAGCAATTAAAAATAATGAATTCATGCAATTTGTAGGTAAATGGTTAGACCTGGAAAATATCATCCTGAGTGAATTAACCCAATCACAAAAGAATGCACATGAAATGCAATCACTGATAAGTGGATATTAATGAGCCCAGAAGCCCTAAATACTCAAGACACAAATAGCAAGTCAAATGATTCCCAAGAAGAAGAAAGGAGAGGACACTGGGCCTGTAAAGATTGCATCCAGTTTAGTAAAGAAACCGAGGGGGGGAGGGGAAATGATTGGGGAATAGTTGGTGGAGAGAGGAACTATGGGGACTATGGTGGGTGGGAACTGGGAAAGGGGAAAGCCTTTGGAATGTAAACATAGAATATAGAAAATAAAAATAAAAATAAATTAAAAAATAATAAAAAAAGAATGATGACCATTCCCAGATTGCAGAATAATAGCAGATAATAAAAGCATCCTTACATTGACATTTTTATATTATTCTATTTAAAGTCTTAGAAACAAAGATTCGAGATTTTTGTTTCTTCAAGTAGTAAATTGTTTAAACAAGAAAATAGCTCTTTTGATCAGCCTCCATTTGCTCACCACAGTTTGGCTTTGTAGATACATTCTGTTAGCTACAATGTTTGAAGCTGTGTTTGAGATAAGCTCCATGTTATATCGTCTGGAAATTCTCCATAGCTTTCTTTCTCAGAACCTTATTCAAATTGTGATCCTTGTGAGCTTCCTAGGTGTCTATACAAGATAGCATCATGTGATTGTGTCTGTAAGCAAAAATTCTTTTCTTATCATTTCACGTTTGAATTCTGTATTCAGAAACTCTGATAACAAATAATGATGTTATTATTAATTATGAGGAAAATGATATAGTTGTACTTGTCATTGAAGAAACAAGTCATTGGTGTATATATTACATGCTTATATATAGATCAGAACAGCTTCCTGATTTAATAAGCTAATAAGTCAAAATTTCATCAAGGATGAGTTAGTCACACAGAGAGCTGTCTGTTGCAGTCAGCTCTCAAAGAGCTTAGCTTCAGCAGCAGCATTCTCAATGAAGCCAGACATTCAATGAGGAGATAATAAAGAATAGAATGGAACTGTGTGGAACTCATTTATAGTAACAGCTAAGTTCCTTTATAGTTGTTTTTCTTGTACCATTTAAAAAATACTATATAAGCCTATTAGATTCAATCATCCGACATCATATTGGCCTCATTTTATACTGTTGATGTTAGATGGCTGGTGTAACAGAACACCAGAATATTACCTACTGGCTGATTTAAAGAACAGAAATGTATTACTCACAATCCTGGAATGTGAAATGTAAATCAAAGGTCAAGAATATTGATTTCTGGAGTTTTCGATGAAAGGTTTTTTGTTTTTATTTTTGGTTTTCATTTTTTGTTTTTTGTTTTGTGTGTGTGTGTGTGTGTTTGTGTGTGTGTGTGTGTGTGTGTTGGTGTTGTTTGCCTTTGTTTTGTTCTTATATTGTTTGTTTTTTCTAATGTGTCATTGCTGTATCCTCAGTATCAACTCACAGAATAAAGGGAAAGCAGGGTTTTTGTTTGTTTGTTTGTTTGTTTGTTTGTTTTCACTGCTTATTTGCTATTTGTAATCCTTTGTATAGGTGTTGAACACAGTCTTGTGCATGTTAGGCAAGCTTTCTCTCTGAACAAAGACATATTAATTGTTGACTTGAACCTTGTAACTGTTCTGATCTCTCGCCACATCCAATTCATAATACGTCTACCAAAGTGCAATACCTGAGTGGCTATTTTTCTTGTAAAGTCAATAGCCACACTGAGAGAGCTCTATTCTCATAAACTAACTCCATGCCCAAACTTTCCTCTCAATGCTTTGGATGTTAGGGATTGAACTTAATTTGCACAAATATTCATTTTTTTCAAAACTCCCTTCCAATTATTGCAATGAACTGCCAACAAGCCATGTCTTCATCTAACCACTGCCCACATATGAGGGGTAAACAATGACTGTGCTCTGGGTTTTCAGCATCTAAGAATGTTTGTTAGCTTGTAAATTAATTCATGCTGCTATGGTTTCATCTATTATGCTTGCATCACCTGGCTTATGGTTTCACAGGTGTGAATGCAATCATGTACCACATAATAGGGTTTCCATCACTGATGGACTGTAGACTATATTGGCACCATAATATTATGATGGAGATAAAAAGTTGCTATTCCCTGGAGACATCATAGACATAGTCATAGCATGGAAAAATATAATACTCATATGTTTATGGTGTTGCCTGTCTGAATGTGCCCGACACACTTCTAGCCCTATAAAATTATGTATATTTATAGCTACATGTTTTGCATTATACTTGATAACCAGCTGTTTTATTTTATGGTGGAGCAATTGGACCACCTTCTATTCTTTTTTTTTTTAAGATTTATTTATTATTATATATAAATACACTGTAACTGTCTTCAGACAACCCAGAAGAGGGCTTCAGATCTCATTACAGATGATTGTGAGCCACCATGTGGTTGGTGGGATTTGAACTCAGGACCTTCGGGAGAGCAGCCAGTGTTCTTAACTGCTGAGCCATCTCACCAGACCCTGGACCTTCTATTCTTATTTTAAAATATACTCATACTTATGAAAAAGAAAATATACTTTAAAAAGTATGTCCCATTGTACTGGAAGTATCTTCATGCACTCAAATGTTTACTGTAACTGCATCAAGACAGTGGATGATAAATAGCACATAGGTCTGCTTAGGTACATTCAGTGTTTACAAAATGATGGCATCACTTCCTGATGTATTTATCAGACCCTGTTCCCATCATCAAATATTTCACAACTGCCCTAAAACCTGCCCTTTAACCATAACTCCTATACAAAGTAAATGTATTTTAATAGCTTAGTGACATATTAATTACAGTGTATCTACATCTAAGTCAGCAATTAGGATTTAAAGTCATCATTTAAGGTGAAATATAAGTGAAGTTGCCCTTAGAGCTCCATTTGGTTGTACATAAAATGCTGGGCAAATAAATTTGAATATAGAATTCAAAAAGCATGACACATGGAGGGCATACATATTTAAAATTGACTCGTGTATCACAGGAAGCTTATACTGATATATTCCCAGATACAGATGGGTGACAATTAGTTTGCGCAGCCAATTGGGAGCACAGATAATTAGTGTCCCCTGGTCAGGATCCTGCTTGTCTTAGACATTTCAAGAACAAGCAGATAGAGCCAACAAGACACTTGAGTTCATCCCTTCTGTTTCTGTCTCTCCAGTTGTCTACATGTAGAAAATTTTAAGAAAATGAACAAATTGAATGAGTTTTCATTATCTAGCCTTATTTCTTTATTTATGGAGATGCCATAAAGATTATTTATATCATGTATGAGTGCTGATTTTGCAATCTTTCCACCACACATATTCCTCCCTCCAAATGGCCTCATTTCACCCCTACTTTCTCTCAACTTTATGACCTATCATTCTTAAATTTTTATTCTTTCACACTAATATATGTGATATGCTATACATGTATACTATTTTTCTGTGACAATTTTGTATTTTGATGTATGTAGGTACTTGGAGTTGACAGTCTGGCCCTAGATAGTCTAATTAATCAAGGGACTAGTACTAGGAAAGATGATTTAATGTCTGCTATAGTGAGTGATCTTCATAACTCAGAGACTTACTGAATTAGCTACTAAAATATCATACTTTCCTGCTAAATTTTTAACTCTAAATCTCAATGAGGTATCATTTAGAAATGAGTATTTTAGGAAATGATTGGGTTTAGATAAGGTCATAAGAATTCTGCTGTTTATAATAAGATTAAAGCTCTCACAAAAAGAAGGGGAGCATTCTCTGTCTCCTTGTGGGCACAAATCTAGAAGTTGCATGTTAACATAGAGTCATTACAAGGTAGTAACCATCTGAAATATATACAGATAGGAACTCTCACCAGACATTGACTTTACAGTCATCTTGACTTCAGTTCTACCAGACTATGAAATGCTTCTATTTGAACTATGCAATCTACATGTAGCTTCACAGGAGCCTGAATGAAGAAAATTGGTTATCTCATATAAGTTTTTAATTGCAGGTAAATAATGCTTGACCTGTATACATGTGAGCTTAAATGAGGCGCCTGTTTCAACTGTCACTGGGTGGGCATGAAGAAAATCTACACAAATAAATAAATAAATATTCTGGGGAGATTATCAACCATATCTTTAAGTCTGTCTTCAAAGACAGAAATGTCAGCATTATATAAGTTTAATATCTAAATTAACATTAAAATCATTTAAATACACAGTAGAATGAAATTCTTTAAGTTATGAATAGAGACTAGTTCCCTTGAGGACTTAAGAAGTTTTAAATCTTGAGAGAGTTGACATATAGGCTTGAATTAAAATTAAGGACAGGGCATTTTGAGCCATAAGCCTCAACAACGGTAGTCAAGTCAAAGACTAGAAGCCAATATTTACAACACACTTAAAAGAAGTTGGGATTAGTATTTCAAATTTATAAAGAATTTTTACAACAGAAGTCAATAGCAGAAGAATTCAAGCAGGATATTTCTAGACAACACTGAGATGGCTGAGCCAATAAATTTTCAAGATCCTCAGCTTTCCTAGAAATCAGTGGAATATATGGGAAACTATCAAAGGGATCAGTTCCCCACCAATCAGAATGGGTAAATATTTTAACTTCTTAAAAATAACCAGTGTTACTAAAGATAGCTGACATGCTGTTAACACCAATTTTCAGAGCATTTCTCTGGAAGGTAGTTCATAAAATTCTGCATATTTGTAACCCAGTTTTCTTCATGAGCTACAACTCATTAACATTTGTATTGAGTGAGTCAGGCAACAAACAAACTCAGTGATGAAGTTTATGTATTTTGAAATATAGAGCATTGGGTGGGTGCTTATGAGAAGCACTCTTGTTCATATGCTCTTATTTGCTTCTATTTTATTTATATGGCCTGAACCTTTATTCATATCCATATGTCTTACACTACCCATGTCCATGAAATATGTCCAAGACTATTATAGACTTTTTTTTAGAAGAAATGTCAATAAGTATCAAAACAATATCTTAAAACAAAAGATAGAGTTTAAGACCTTGGGGACTCAGGCCTGGAGCTGGAGCTGTGCACAGAGTAGCAGTTTGGGGCACAGCAGCCGAGCCTGCTCTCTGCGCTCGCAGGCCGGACCCCGAACTCCCTGCAGGCAGAGCCATCTTGCCTGCAGCTTCCCATCCAGCCGGTGGCGGGGAAGCCAGACCCAGCCAGCTTCCCAGATGCTCAGACCCAGCATGCGGAACCAGGTACCGGAGATAGCTTGAGTTTAAGACCTTCGGGGACTCAGGCCTGGAGCAGGAGCTGCGCACAAAGTAGCCGTTTGGGGCACAGCGGCCTAGCCTGCGCTCTGCACTCGCAGGACAGACCTGAACTCCCTGCAGACGGCACCATCTTGCCAGCTGCTTCCTATCCAGCTGGCAGCGGGAGAGCCAGCCTCAGCCAGCTTCCCAGCAGCTTTGGACCAGCAGGAGGAACGAGATAACTGAGATATCCCAACTTTAGGACCCCTGGGGAAACAGGATACCAGACAGAAAACCCTGAGCAGGAGCAGTGCAGAGCAGCTGCCCAACAGGTGGAACCAAGTACCTGGGATATCCTGAGTTTAAGACCTGGGGGACTCAGGCCACCTGTCAGCAATCTGTGAGCAGGAGCCCTGCAGGGCAGTGGTTCAGGTGTCCCAGTCGTGGGGAAATAGCCTTACAAGCCCACAGGAGGGTCAAGCACCAGATAGTAACTACAGGACCAACTAACACCAGAGTTAACCAGATGGCAAAAGGCAAATGTAAGATCGTTACTAACAGAAATCAAGGCAGTATGGCAGCATCCGAACCCAGTTCCCCGACAGCAATAAATCTTGGATACCCCGAAACACCAGAAAAACAAGACGCAGATCTAAAATCACTGGTCAGGTTGCTGATAGAGGAACACTTAGATAAATCTCTTAAAGTAATACATGAGAAAATAGATCAAAAGCTAGAAGCCCTTATAAGGAAAACACAATTAAATCTTGGATATCTCAACACACCAGAAAAACAAGACTCAGATCTAAAATCACTGGTAAAGATACAGATTGAGGATCATATAGATAAATTTCTTAAAGTAATAGAGGAGAAAATAGATCAAAAGCTAGAAGCCCATACAAAGCAGACACAAAAATCACTTAAAGAAATCCAGGAGAATATAGAGCAAAAAATGAATCCCAATAAGGGGGAGAAACAAAAATCACTTAAAGAAATACAAGAGAACATGGGACAAGTAGAAGTCATAAAAGAGGAAACACAAAAATCCCTTAAAGAATTACAGGAAAACACAGACAAGCAACTGAAAGATCTGAGCAAAACCATACAGAATCTAAAAACAGAAGTAGAAACAACTAAGCAATCGCAAAGGGAGACAACGTTGGAGATAGAAAACCTTGGGAAGAAATCAGGAGTCATAGATGCAAGTATCAACAATAGAATATAAGAGATAGAAAACAGAATCTCAGATGCTGAAGATACCATAGGAACCATGGATTCAACAATTAAAGAAAATGCAAAATGCAAAAATCTGGTAACCCAAAACATTCAGGAAATCCAGGACACAATGAGAAGACCAAACCTAAGGATTATAGGGATAGATGAGAATGAAGATCTACAACTTAAAGGGCCAGCAAATATCTTCTACAAAATTATGGAAGAAAACTTCCCCAACCTAAAGAGAGAGATGCCCATGAATATACAATAAGCCTATAGAACCCCAAATAGACTGGACCAGAACAGAAATACTTCCTGTCACATAATAATCAAAACCCCAAATGTACTAAACAAAGAAAGAATATTTAAGGCAGTAAGAGAAAAAGGACAAGTAACATAAAAAAGGAAGACCTATCAGAATTACACCAGACTTCTCACCTGAGACCATGAAAGCTAGAAGATCCTGGGCAGACCTCATGCAGACCCTAAGAGAACACAAACTTCAGCCAAAACTACTATACCCAGCAAAACTCTCAATTGCCATAGATGGGGAAACCAAGATATTCCATGACAAAACCAAATTTGCATGATACTTATCTACAAACCCAGCCCTACAAAGGATAATAGGGGAAAAATACCAACACAAGGGGGGGAACAACACCCCAGAAGAAACAAGATAGAAACCCCCTCTTATCCAACCCAAAAGAAGAGAACCACTCAAATACAAATAATAAAATAATAATAATAATAATAATAATAACGCCCAAAATGTTAGGAAGTAATAATTACTATTCCTTAATATCTCTTAATATCAATGGACTCAATTCCCCAATAAAAAGACACAGACTAACAGACTGGATATGGAAACAGGACCCTACATTTTGCTGCATACAGGAAACACATCTCAGTGTCAAAGACAAACACCACCTTAGAGTAAAAGGCTGGAAGACTGTTTTACAAGCAAATGGTCCCAGGAAACAATCCAGAGTAGCCATTCTAATATCAGATAAAATTGACTTTCAACTTAAAGTCATCAAAAGAGACACAGAAGGTCACTTCCTGCTTGTCAAAGGGAAAATCCACCAAGAAGAATTCTCAATACTGAACATCTATGCACCAAATGTAAGGGCACCCTCATTCATAAAAGAAACTTTACTAAAGCTTAAACACACATCGCACCTAACACAATTATTGTAGGTGACTTCAACACTCCACTCTCCTCAATGGACCGATCAGGAAAGCAGAAACTAAACAGGGACACAGGGAAACTAATTGAAGCTTTGGACCAATTGTATTTAACAGATATATATAGAACATTCCATCCTAAAGCAAAAGAGTATACCTTTTTCTCAGCATCACACCGTACCTTCTCAAAAATTGATCATATAATTGGTCACAAGACAGACCTCAACAAATACAAGAAGACCAAACTAATCCCTATTGGATTAGTCTCCTATCGGATCACTATGGAGTAAAAGTGGTCTTCAATAGCAAGAAGAACAAGAGAAAGCCCACATACACATGGAAACTGAACAATACTCTACTCAATGACACCTTGGTCAAGGAAGAAATAAAGAAAGAAATTAAAGACTTTTTAGACTTCAATGAAAATGAAGGTACGACCTACCCAAATCTTTGGGACACAATGAAAACAGTGCTAAGAGGAAAACTCATAGCCCTGAGTGCCTCCAAAAAGAAATGGGAGAGAGCATACACTAGCAACTTAACAGCACACCGGAAGGCCCTGGAACAAAAAGAAGTTAATTCACCCAGGAGGAGTAGAAGAGAGAAAATCATCAAACTAAGGGCTGAAATCAATCAAGTAGAAACAAAGAGAACCATACAAAGAATCAACAAAACCAAGAGCTGGTTCTTCAAGAAAAACAACAAGATACATAAACCCTTAGCTAGACTAACCAAAGGGCACAGATACAGTATCCAAATTAACAAAATTAGAAATAAAAAGGGGGCTATAACAACAGAAACTAATGAAATTCAAAAGATCATCAGATCCTACTACAAAGGTCTATACTCAAAACAACTGGAGAATCTGGAGGAAATGGACAATTTCCTAGACAGATACCAAATACCAAAATTAAATCAGCATCAAGTAGATCAGCTAAACAGTCCCATAACCCCCAAGGAATTAGAAGGGGTATAGAAAGCCTCCCAACCAAAAAAAGTACGGGACCAGATGGTTTTAGTGCAGAATTCTACCAGACCTTCAAAGAAGACTTAACACCAATACTCTTAAAACTATTACACAAAATAGATACAGAAGGGACACTACCCAACTCATTCTTCGAAACAACAATTACGCTGATACCTAAACCACTAAAAGATCCAACAAAGAAAGAGAACTACAGGCCAATTTCTCTTATGAATATTGATGCAAAAATACTAAATAAAATTCTTGCCAACCGAATCCAAGAACACATCAAAACGATCATTCACCATGATCAAGTAGGCTTCATCCCAGGGATGCAGGGATGGTTCAATATACAGAAATCCATCAATGTAATCCACTACATGAAGAAACTAAAAGAAAAAAACCACATGGTCATCTCATTAGATGCTGAAAAAGCATTCAACAAAATTCAGCATCCTTTCATGCTAAAAGTCTTGGAAAGAGCAGGAATTTAAGGCCCATACCTAAACATAGTAAAAGCAATCTACAGCAAACCAGTAGCCAACATCAAAATAAATGGAGAGAAACTTGAAGCAATCCCACTAAAATCAGGGACTAGACAAGGCTGGCCTCTCTCTGCATATCTTTAAAATATAGTACTTGAAGTTCTAGTGAGAGCAATTAGACAACATAAGGAAGTCAACGGGATACAAATTAGAAAGGAAGAAGTAAAAGTATCATTATTTGCAGACAATATAATAGTCTACTTAAGCGATCCAAAAAGCTCCACTAGAAAACTTCTACAGTTGATAAACAACTTCAGCAAAGTGGCTGGTTATAAAATTAACTCAAGCAAATCAGTAGCCTTTTTGTACTCAAAGGACAAGCAGGATGAGAAAGAAGTTAGGGAAATAACACCCTTCACAATAGCCACAAACAACATAAAGTATCTTGGCGTAACTCTAACCAAACAAGCGAAAGATCTGTATGACAGGAACTTCAAGTCCTTGAAGAAAGAAATCGAAGAAGACCTCAGAAGATGGAAAAGTATTTCTTGCTCCTGGATTGGCAGTATCAATATAGTAAAAATGGCCATCTTGCAAAAAGCAATATACAGATTCAATGCAATCCCCATCAAAATCCCAAATCAATTCTTCATAGATCTAGAAAGAGCAATTCTCAAAATCATCTGGAGCAACAAAAACCCTGGATAGCTAAAACTATTCTCAACAATAAAAGGACTTCTGGGGGAATCAATATCCCTGACCTCAAGCAGTACTACAGAGCAATTGTGTTAAAAACTGCATGGTACTGGTACAGCAACAGGCAGGTAGATCAATGGAATAGGATTGAAGACCCAGAAACGAACCCACAGACTTATGGTCACTTGATCTTTGATAAAGGAGCCACAACCATCCAGTGTAAAAAAGATAGCCTTTTCAACAAATGGTGCTGGTTCAACTGGAGGTCAACATGCAGAAGAATGTGAATTGATCCACTCTTATCTCCTTGTACCAAGATCAACTCCAAGTGGATCAAGGACCTCCACATAAAACCAGACACACTGAATCTATTAGAAAAGAAACTTGGGAAGACCCTGGAGGACATGGGCACAGGGGGAAAGTTCCTGAACAGAACACCAATAGCTTATGCTCTAAGATCAAGAATTGACAAATGGGACCTCATAAAATTACAAATTTTCTGTAAGGCAAAGGACACTGTCAGAAGGACAAAACGGCAACCAACAAAGTGGAAAATGATCTTCACCAACCCCACATCCGACAGAGGGCTAATATTCAATATATACAAAGAACTCAAGAAGTTAGACCCCAAAGAACCAAATAACCCTATCAAAAAATGGGGTACAGAGCTAAGCAAAGAATTTTCACCAGAAGAAATGCGGATGGCCAAGAAACACCTTAAGATATGTTCAACATCATTAGTCATCAGGGAAATGCAAATCCAAATAACCCTGAGATTCCACCTCACACCAGTCAGAATGGCTAAGATTAAAAACTCAAGAGACAACAGGTGCTGGCGAGGATGTGGAGAAAGAGGAACACTCCTCCACTGTTGGTGGGATTGCAAAATGGTTAAACAGCTCTGGAAATCAGTGTGGCAGTTCCTCAGAAAATTGGGCATGTCATTTCCAGAGGACCCTGGCATACCACTCCTGGGCATATACCCAGATGATTCCTCTGCATACAATAAAGACACATGCTCCACTATGTTTATAGCAGCCTTGTTTATAATAGCCAGAAATTGGAAGGAGCCCAGATATACCTCGGGGGAGGAATGGATACAGAAAATGTGGTATATTTATACAGTGGAGTACTACTCAGCAATTAAAAATAATGAACTCATGCAATTTGTAGGTAAATGGTTGGATCTGGAAACTATCATCCTAGGTGAGCTAACCCAATCACAAAGGAATGCACATGAAATTCAATCACTGATAAGTGGATATTGATGAGGCCAGAAGCCCTGAATACTCAAGGCACAATTGGCAAGTCAAATGACTCCCAGGAAGAAGAAAGGAGAGGACCCTGGGCCTGTAAAGATTGGATCCAGTATTGTAGACCCAGAACAGAGAAATCGTGGGGGGGGGTGGGAATGAGTGGGGAATAGCAGGGGGGAGAGGAATTATGTGATATATGGTAGGGGGTAACTTGGAAAGGGGAGAGCCTTTGGAATGTAAACATAGAATATAGAAAATAAAAAAAAAAACAAAAGATAGTAGGCAGGCTACAGGCATAGGATATGTGTTGATTCTATCCTCTGAGATGATGTCTACATAACCAGACAAAATGATAGAAAGGAAATTAAGGGGACTTTTGGAGAGGGACCCTTCCTTGGATTAGTTGCATCCTCAAATAATGGGACCACATAATATAACCAGAGGGAATTTGGGGAAATTCAGCACATCACCATGGCAAAAATCACAAATTCAATGCTATGAAAACAGAGAGCAAGTGTTATAATATAAAAAATTACAGCTTTCCACTGATGTCCCGACAAGGCTGTTCTCTGCTATATATGTGGATGGGGCTTTCGGCCCCTCCATATGTATTCTGTTTGGTAGTTTAGGCCCTTGATCCTGGGAAGGCTCCGTACCCCAGTGTAGGGAAATGCCAAGGTGGAGAGATTGGTGGATGGGTGTTTGAGCACCCTCACAGAAACAGAGGGAGGAAGGATGGGATGGGGATTTTTGGTATTTTGTATTGGGCTGGACCAATAACTTAACAGTTTGGAGTATTTGTTGTCTGCCTTTCCAAAGGCCAAAGATAAATTCCCATTACCCATATCTAGCATCTCACAATCTTTTGTGAGTTTAGCACCAGGGACTGTTCTTAGGCACTTGTACTCACCTGAGTATATCTACCTGTACATATGTGTACACACAAATACACACACACACACACACACACACACACATTTACAAATATTTTAAAAATGTAGCTTGTAAGAAAAATTAAATTTAAAACATGAAGGAAATTGAACAATCTTAGAATGTAGAATAAAAAGTGATGTCATACAATGTAAGACAGAAAAAACCACATATCTTACCTCATATGTATTGTGTGTGTATATCTGTGTGTGTATATGTACACAAATGTACACATGAGTAGAGTATAACATAAAAGAGAAAACAAGGAAGGGTTACTGTTGTGTGAAAAGAAATGAATGAGTACACATTTAAAGGCCACTGAGTCATAAAAGAAGTATAATGCTAATTGAGTTTTTCTTTTATTTCTTTTTATTTTAATCTTTTACATTTGGTGGTGAATATGTGCATAAAATACAGATTTAATAGGGAAAGTGTAAATCTAATGTGACTCTCTGCATTTATTAGAATGGGTACACTAACTGTAAGAAGTTCACTGAGGTGTACATTTCTTAGGACTAGTCAATCTCAGTGGATGATGTCTTTCATTTGCAAGGTCTTTATAATAAAATTTAGATTTCAAAATTAAATAGAAAAAATGTTTAAAAATTGACGTTAAAGGACTGGTGACATGGTTCAGTATATAGCACTTAGGTGGCATGCACATCACCCTGCCTTCCAACACTAGCACCAAAGACAATATAGAAATGGATAAATAAGAGGTTGAGACTTGGCTACATCTTTAAAAGAACTGACTACTTTTCAAGGTGATCTTGGTTCCATTTCCAGCACAGACATAGATGATCAAAATGGCTTATGGGTGATCTGATGCCCTCTTCTGACCTTTGTGGACCATGCATGAGCTGGCACACATATATTCATATATACACACAGGTAAAACACGCAAACACATAAAATAAAGTAAAACATTAAAACTGCTTTAAAAAGGAAATGAATAAGTAATGATGAGAATTTGCCATTGTCATATTTCTGCATTAAAATAGCAGCTCACAGGACCAACAGTGAGATAAAAGACCTTGTCCTTTATAGTTCCCAAACATTTTAAATGTAGAATGAAAAATAAACTTTAATTGATCTCTTTTCAGGTGTACCAGCATTACCTAGTCAGTAATTTCCTCTCCCCATATCTACTGAGTTAACATTTTTCTTTTCATTATTTTTTGTCATTTACTCCAAAGAGTTAATATCTTTCTTCAAAAAGAACCCTAAATAAAGTTTAAAACACTTTTAAAAGTTATTTTCTCTTGTCTTGAGAAGGAATACAGGGTCAAATGGGTCTAGTCACATACTGTAACCCTAAATTACACCCTCATAACCTTAAATGGACTGTGATTTTCTATTATGATCTTAATTTGCTCATACATAGGTGCAGGCTCTGTCTATCTTCAAAAGTATAGCTCCTGCTCCAGGAGGTAATTTTATGTTGGGCCTTCAAATACAAGTGGGAGTTTTCCAGATAATGAAGTGTGAGGTATATAATTCAAGGAGCTATTAGCAAACTAATGATTCATATTAATCACCCAGTGCCTTGTATGACTCCACGTGCTATAACTGATGTATACATTTCATTCATCTATGCATTAATTTGTCCATTAATTTACACTATCAGGCTTCAAGTATTTTTAATTCTCTCTGCATGGACCCTGCACTTACAATAATAAGGGACAAGGCAGGTATTGTGTTTACATTTGTTTTATCTGCCAGCACCAATGGGTAGAACATTCTTCACAGGTATTTCAAAGAAATTAAAACCATTATATTAGTATATTCAAAACAGTTAAAGGGGACAGAAATATGTCCAGGCAGTTAAAAAGTACTTGATGTTCTACAAAAGCACCAGGTTTGGCTTCTAGCATGGCATCCAAAAAGTAGTGCACACCCATCTCTATAACTCAACATGCTCTTTTGACCTCGTGGGAACCAGACACATACAAAATTAATATGTGTAAATGTTGTCAGGAAAAACTCTGGTCCACATAAAATTAATATTTCCAAAAATAATACCAGTCCTCTGGATACATAGTTCTGCTATTCACTTAGTATTTTATATGGAACTCCTGACTAATAATAAGTGGATTTCTGACTCATCTTGGGACTCTTCCTCCTGTTGGGTTTTATTTTAAAAATTTTTTATTTTAATTTTTTTTATTTTTAAATTTTTATTTTTTATTAGCTGTGCATGCAAGTGTGTTTGTGTATCAGTATATGTGTATTCATATATGTTGTAGTTCTTTTGAAAACCAGGAGATGGCATAAGATTCTCTGTGTGAACTTACAGGTGGTTGTTGGACACCTGGTGTGGGTACTGGGAACTGGACTATGGTCTGGAAGCATATCAAGTGTTCTTAATGATTCAACCTTTTCTTCGTCATCAGTTATTCAGTTTTTAATGGGAACAAGGTTGACTCGGAGATTGTATATGGATCCTAGTGGAGACTTTAGTCAGAAAAAGAAATAAGTGAATTATTTTCTGACTTACTTTATCTCCATTTCTACAATGCCAAAACAGTTCTGTAAGTTAGAATTTTTAATTAAAAATAATTATTTTTTCATACATTGTATCCTAACTATAGTTTCCTCTCCTTCTACACCTCCTAGGTCCTCCTCACATCTCTGTTCCTTCAGATCCACTCTTTGTTCTCTTCTAATGAAGGCAGAAAGGTAGTGGTTGAGATAACAACAGAACATGGCAAAATAATATATCATAAGATTAAGCAAAACCTTTCATATCAGAATTACACATGCCAACCCAACAGGAGAAGGAGTCCCAAGAAGAGTCAGAAGAATCAGAAATCCACTTATTGTTACAGCCAGGAGTTTCATATAAAATACTAAGTGAATAGCAGAACTATGTATCCACAGGACCTGGTATAAATCCATGTATGTCCTGTACTTGCTGCTTCTGTCTCTGGGAACTAATATATGTCTCCCTGAGTTGATTCAGAGGACTGTGTTTTCATAGTATCTATACTCCCCAAATGTTCCCCCAATCCAGCCATCTCTCCCCATATTCTCTCCCACCATCTCCTCCCCCGACTTGTTCCCCTACTTCTGTCCCCATACTTACTCAGTCCATTGTAAATTGTCTTCAATTTTCCATTCTTAAGGAACCCAAATATCCCTCGAAGGAGGAATGGATACAGAAAATGTGGTATATTTATACAATGGAATACTACTCAGCAATTAAAAATAATGAATTCATGCAATTTGTAGGTAAATAGTTAGACCTGGAAAATATCATCCTGAGTGAGTTAACCCAATCACAAAAGAATACACATGAAATGCAATCACTGATAAGTGGATATTAATGAGCCCAGAAGCCCTAAATACTCAAGGCACAATTAGCAAGTCAAATGATTCCCAAGAAGAAGAAAGGAGAGGACCCTGGGCCTGTAAAGATTGGATCCAGTTTTGTAGAGAAACCGTGGGGGGGATGATTGGGGAATAGTTGGGGGGGAGAGGAATTTTGGGACGTATGGTGGGTGGGAACTGGGAAAGTGGAAAGCCTTTGGAATGTAAACATAGAATATAGAAAATAAAAATTTAAAAAAAAGATCTATGTGTCCTTCAGAGATCCCCTCCTCTTTAGCTAACCTCTCTGGATCTACAGATTGTACCTTGTTTATCATTTCTTTAATGTCAACTATGCAGTTAAAAGTAAATACATGCAAGATTTGTTTTTCTTGGTCTGGGTTACCACACTTATGATGATTTTTTTAAAATAAAGTCTCATCCATCTGCCTGTGAGTTTTATGATGGTTTTATTTGTTTGTTTGTTTGTTTGTTTGTTTGAAAGCTGTGTAAACTACAATGTTGAGATTGCACAGTAGAAATGTTATGTATGTTGCCACTGTTTTCCTGCTCCCTTTTACTCTCTTTCCTCCCGCTCACCAACTGGTGTGTGTGTGTGTGTGTGTGTGTGTGTGTGTATGTGTGTGTGTGTGTTGAAGACATCTAGGAAATTCAACAGGTGAAGGAAATGGATCCTGGAGATATGCTTTGGTGCACCCGTGTTAAAACTCATCCTTGTATTATTCAAATGCTGTTTTTTCTGTCCTCTTATCTTGTTTTTATTTTGTTTTTAAATATGAAAAACCCCATCTTTCTTTCTTGAAGTGACATCAGCCACTTCCTCTCTCAGAGGATAGAAGACAATCTTGCCTTTCATGTATATTAAGTCTGCTTTTCAATTCCAAACTTCCTCTGTGCCAGACCCCTTTCTTCAGGTATTGCTCCTTGGTCCCCCTCACAGCCAATAGTAGTTTTTCCATCCATAAATATTGCAAGTGTTGAAAACTGACTTTGACTATAATTATAATAAAATCTCTCACTAAATATTTTTCTCAATTGTTTTTAAACTTTCAAATGCCTTTGATAAGGTTGAGAATTTCCTTCCTTATGAATCTACAAAGATGTGTAAATCCACCATACTATAAATTGTTTTTTGTCTTTAATAACGTTATTAGTTTATAGAATTTCATTATATTTTTCAATATACTATATTTTTATTATATTCTTCCAATCCTTCCTCTCACTCTTGTTCCCTATGCCTATACCATCCCAAATTCATGGTCCCTTTTTTCTTCAATAGATAATAAGTCCAATTTTTGCTGTTCGTAAACTCCTCAAAGTGGAGCTCAACTCTGGCACATGGTTGACCTATCAGGGATCATACTCTTAAAGAAAATTAACTCTCCCAAGACCAAACTCCATCAACTGCTAACTGTTCCTCTGCTAGGTGGCCCATCCCCAATCCATGGTAGATTATAGAATGGTTTGAACTTGTGGGATTTTGTGCATGTGAACTAATGCTATTGAGCTGGTGACAATAACTGTTTTTTCATGTGCAGATGATACTCGTTTGCTCATGTCAGGTTCTCATGTCATGTGACCAGTACATTTTGTGAGTACAGTAATATGTACTATTGTCCATGCTTGACTGTCCATTTCTATACTTATTATTATTACTACTTAGTATCTAGGCATCATTTCTCTTTATTTCATGCTTATGTATTTAATATATGAAGTATATGGGATATATATATCCCATAGTGATGTCACACTACACCTTACCCCATATACACACCAAATTCTACTAGTTCTCACCACAATCATGCTTTTAAAGATGTAACACACACTACTGAAAATTCAAAAAAAAACTCAGTAATTTTATAGGCAGGGAATGTGCCTGAATTTCACCTATTATTTCCATGTGTTTGCTATGTATATGTATTACTATGTACTCCTCTGCACAAGTACACAAAAGCACATACAGGCTAGAGGACCACCTCAGGTATACCTGCTACAAAATATCGTTCACTTCCTTTAAGACATGGTCCTTCATTATGCATGAAAACTCTTTGGTTTGTTTAGATACAAAGCACATGACCTCCAGGGATCCTCATGTCTCAGCCTCCTGGTGAGTGCTGGAAATGCATGCTACCATGCCCTGGGTTTCATGTAAATGAAACTCATGCCCTCATGGTTGCAAAAATATCACATTAACAACTAAGCTATATCTCTACCTTACCCACCCACTACCTAATACCTTCTAGATTCTGATAAGATTGTTTCTGTGGAAATAAGTAATAGTGCTAGGGTCAGGATTGAAGAAGTGACAAAGAGACTAGGAGGCCAAACTACTGCAACATCCAAAAAAGCTTGATTTTTTTTTCTTTTTTTTAATTGGATATTTTCTTTATTTACATTTCAAATGTTATCTTCATTCCTAGTTTCATCCCCAGAAACCCCCTATATAATTCTCCCTCCCCCTGTTTCTATGAGGTTTTTACCCCATAATCTCACCCACTCCTGCCTCCCTGCACTCTCATCCCCCCACACTTGGGTATCAATCCTTCACAGGACCTCTCCTCCCATTGATGGGAGGCCTCTCTTCACATTGATACCCAATAAGATCATTCTCTGCTACATATGTGGCTGGAGACATGGTCCCTCCATGTGTACTCCTTGCTTGGTGGTTTAGTCCCTAGGAGCTCTGCGGAGGCTGGTTGGTTGATAATGTTATTCTTCCTATGGGGTTGCAAACTCCTTCAGCTCCTTCAGTCCTTTCTCTAACTCCTCCATTGGGGATCACAGGCTCAGTCCAATGGTTGGCTGTGAGCATCAGCCTCCATATTTGTAAGGGTCTGTCAGAGCCTCACAGGAGACAGCTATATCAGACTCCTGTCAACATGTACTTCTTTGCATCCACAATAGTGTCTGGATTTGGTTACTGTATACGGAATGGGTCCCCAGGTGGGGCAGTCTCTGGAGGGCCTTTCCTTCAGTCTCTGCTCCAAACTTTGTCTTCCTATTTACTCTGGGGAATATTTTGTTTCCCCTTCTAAAACTGACTGAAGCACCCTCACTTTGGTCTTCCTTCTTCTTGAGCTCCATGTGGTCTGTGAATTGTATAGCAAAACAAAGGTTTTTAAATTACTACCAGATAGGAGATAAGTACACTCTAATCTCTGTGGTTTTTATTAATTTTCTATGTAAAATAACATTTCCTAAAAGGAAATTCTATAAATATGGAATATGAAATGAAAAAATTCTATGCTCCTTGAAGTGGAAACTTAAGGATTCTTTGGAAAGTCAGTTGTGTTGGGTGGTGTTTTCCTGAAGCAAACACATAACAAGAGTGTTTTCCTGAAGCTGACGCAGGTGAAAGGATGTATTGTTAAAGAAAGCACATGAAAGGATGCATGATGAAGGATTCTTTGCTAATGCCATGCATGCATTGTATTGCCTTATATGCATTGCTGAGCTCCATTTGTCATGACTTCATACAAAGAAATGCACCAAGAACTTCTAGTAGTGTTCTGGGGGCTTCTGGCAGCTTCCACAGACTCAGGCCAATTAGCAGAGTGATACAGACTCATATGGAGTTTTGTTAAGTCAGACTTACCTGCTGAGGCAAGACACATGGTGAGACAATACCAGTGGAGCATATACGATATTTGGAGGGAATACACACAGGACTTAACTGACTGAACAGAGGGCTTGCCTGGCTTGTTTGTAGAGCTAGATTTGCAATTCTTCTTGGTCTCAAGTCTTCACTGCTCTCTGCTTCATTGGAAGTGTCATGGCAATGAACTTCTGCTGGCCTCTCTGCTGGTCCTGGTCCCTCCTGCTGACTCATGCCAATTCAACGGAGGCCTGACTGTTCCTGCTGGTTTGTGCCACTGCTCCTATCCTGATACTACTAGACTGGACTGCTGGTATATCAGAGAAGTGTTTTTGAGTGGATTGAGCTGCCCCTGCTGACCTGTGAACTGACCTGCTGATTTCCTGGACAACACAGATCGCATTTACTCCAACGAACCACTTCTAAACAGGTCCACTTCCTCCATAACCTGATAACCTTTGTTTTCCATACTACCTCTGGTGAGTGGTGGGCTAGAAGGGAGGTTAAAGCACTTAAGAACAATTATTATACGTAAGGTTTAGAAAAATTGGAGCCTACAGTTCCCAATTCTAGCCACTCACATTTGGCTCCAGAATAAAGTAGCTCTTTAGCCATCTGAGGTGAGGGCTCTGCTCTTTCCAACACATGAAGATTCTTAAACAAGTCAAAGGAAACGATAAGGTTAAGTACTAAAAGCACAAGAACAGATATACAACAGTTTTATAGGGCTTACCTTTGTATAAACTAAATGAAAGGTAGAGACAGCCTAAAATCAAATTCTGGCTCCATTAATTAATAAATTGCGATAAAAACGTTTATAGTTTAAGTGTTTCATTACACATTGTGAGAGACAGCCATGAAAAAATTTTGAGAGTCACTTTGTACTCTCAAGTCAGATCACGGCAGTTGGAAGAGCTCTTACATTTTTTTCTCAATTGTAAATGATTATGATTATTGTAACTTAGTGTTTTGCCAAACAACCAAGTGATTATTTTCAATAGAATATAACAAGTTCATTCTGCATGAATTCATATTTCAGAAACTTAAAAATCAACACTCAATGACTTTGAAATCTTCTCTAAGTTAATGAAATGTACATAATTTTCATTCTGGATCTAAGGAGAACTAGGAGTCAGAAATAAGAGTGTCAATCCCAGCTCAAGAACTACTTGTCATTTCCATCTGGGAGAGTTTAGCTTTTTCTGCCATTTAAGCTGTGTCCATTTTGGAGACATGCAGAGCACTTTGATAAAGGTCCTTCAGGATTTTGCAGATAAACTAGTGAGTAGGAACTCACTCTGATTGGTTCACAGCACCTCTCCCATTTTTGCCCATAAGCTTAGCCCACTGGGGTGGTCATAGCCCTTCTACAAGCACACAGGCCCTCTGAATACCTAGGAAATGAAATAGTGGGTAGAGGTTTAAAATAATGGGTAAATTATATGAGGACATTTCTCAAAAGAAAGACAAATGGCCAGGAAGAGTTGGGGGAGTAATTGAGGGACTCTACAAGAAGATCAAGAGAGACAATTAACTTGAACACTTGGGAGCTCCCAGTCACTGAATCACCAACGAAAGAGCAAGTATGTACTGCACCTAGGTCCCCTGCATTCATGTATAAGATGCACACTTTGGTCTTCATCCAGGTACCCCCAACAACTGGAGTGAGGTCTGTCCATGAATCTGTTGCCTGCCTGAATGTAGTTCTCATTACCCTAGCTGGGCTGCATTGTGTAGCCTCTGTAGGAGAGGATTCACATAGCACAGCAGTGATTTGATACGCCCCAGTGGAGGGTTGGGAGACTAAGGGTTGGGGATGTGGCATTGATGTACATGCATGAATGCTTTTTTTTTTGAGACAGGGTTTCTCTGTATAGCCCTGGCTATCCTGGAACTCACTCTGTAGACCAGGCTGGCCTCGAACTCAGAAATCCGCCTGCCTCTGCCTCCCAGAGTGCTGGGATTACAGGTGTGCACCACCACCACCCAGCGCATGCATGCTTTTAATTCCAGTGCTGAGAAGATATACACAAGTGGATCATTGTCACTTATTGGCCAGTCAGCCTTCTTGACTTGAATACTAGGACCACTGGAGACCCTGTGTCAAAAATAAAATGTGATTGATATCTGCTGAAGGGCGCTCAAGGTAATCTTGGCCTCTACAGTCATGTACATGCATATGGACTTTCACAAATGTGCTGGCCTAGACTCAGAACATACAGACACACACAAAACACACAAAAAAGAAAGAAAATGTGCATGATATGATGAATAAAATTAACTCTTAGTGTGGATTTATGGTATAAATAAATAGAACTTCTACTATGAATATTGATAGCACTATGTTTCCTCCAAAAATAACAACAAAAATGAAAAACAAACAAAATCCTAAAAAAGAATCCTACCATATGATCCTCCTGACCTAAGCTTGTTATTTATCAAAAATAAGTGAAATCTCCATGTAAAAGTGATAATTGCATGATGATATTAATTATGTTTCCAACTATTAATACTTGAAACTTAGCCTAAGCATCTATTAATGCATGACTAAACATAGTAGTGCTTCTATGCAATGGCTTATTACTAGGGTTGTTTCTGTGCTAGTATGTGGCTAGAAGGACAGTAGATGGATATTGTGTCATTGTGTTACATGTGTGCATCTATGTATCATGATAAATTACATTATAGTGTATAATTACTTTATATGTAGTAAATAAATAAAATTTAATATCTCCCCATGAATTGCCAAAAGTAAGAAAATTGAATCAATCTTCAGGATATAAAAGAAATTTTTGACATATTCCTAAATTGGTTTCCTGATAATGTCTAAACATGTGCAGCATCTCAGATAAGATAAATAAAAGATTCACCTAGCTGGTTACAGAGCTTTTCAGATGGTAAATTATACCTAAGGGCATTTAGCCAACTCTTTGAAGCATATGTCGAGTCTAATGTCATAACCAATACATTTGAAATTCTAACTAAAAGAATATGTTTCAAATATGCAAACTGTTGACATTTGCCAATATATTTGCAAAATGTCAGATCAATGAGGGGAAATTTGTCTATGTATGTTCTATATAGTGTTAAAACAATTAGATCTTTGTATTAAACAACCTGAAGACAGTTCAATTCAAGCTTCAGAACCCTAAATTTTGCCAGATAATTTAAACAAACATTTCTTTATTTTTTCTTTTTTGTTTTTTCGAGACAGGGTTTCTCTGTATAGCCCTGGCTGTCCTGGAACTCCCTGTGTACACCAGGCTGGCCTTGAACTCAGAAATCTGCCTGCCTCTGCCTTCCAAGTGCTGGGATTAAAATTAAAGGCATGCTCCACTTACATTTTTTCGTAGCAGCCTTATTTATTTTATTTCATTTTTTTATCATTGGATATATTCTATATTTACAATTCATTTCCCTTTTTCTGGTTCCCCAACCCCAAAGGTCCCACATGCCCTTTTCCCTCCCCCTGCTCCCTCATTCACCCCTTTCCACTTCCCTGTTCTTATATTCCCCTACACTGATGCTTTGGTCCATTCTAGCACCAGTGTCCACTCCTTTCTTCTTGTCAGACATCATTTGGTATGTGATTTATTTCTTTGGTGTTCCAAGCTTCTAGGCTAATATCCACTTATCAGTGACTGCATACCTTGGGTATTCTTTTGAGACTGGGTCACGTTACTTAGTATGATGTTCTCCAGCTCTATCCATTTCTCTAAGAATTTCATGAATTCATTGTTTCTAATGGCTGAATAGTACTCCATTGTGTATATATACCACATTTTTTTTGTATCCATTCCTCCACTGAGGGAAATATGGGTTCTTTCCAGCTTCTGGCTATTATATATAAGGCTGCTATGAACATAGTAGAGCATGTATCCTTATTGCATGCTGGGGAATCTTCTGGGTATGTTCCCAGGAGTGGTATGGCTGGGTCCTCCGGAAGTATCACATCCATTTTTCTGAGGAACCGCCAGACTGATTTCCAGAGTGGTTGTACCAGCTTGCACTCCCACCAGCAGTGGAGGAGTGTTCTTCTTTCTCCACATCCTTGCCAACACCTGATGTCTTCTGAGTTTTTAATCTTAGCCATTCTGACTGGTGTGAAGTGAAATCTCAGGGTTGTTTTGATTTGCATTTCCCTGATGACTAATGATGTTGAACATTTTTTAAGGTGTTTCTCAGCCATCCAAATTTCTTCAGGCGAAAGTCTTTGTTTAGCTCTGTACCTCATTTTTGGATAGGGTTATTTGGTTTTCAGGGGTCAAACTTCTTGAGTTCTTTGTAAACATTGGATATTAGCCCTCTGTCGGATGTGGGGTTGGTGAAGATTTTTTTTCAATTTGTTGGTTGCCGATTTATCCTTTTGACAGTGTCTTTTGCCTTACAGAAACTTTGTAATTTTATGAGGTCCCATTTGTCTATCCTTGCTCTTAGAGCATAAGCAATTGGTGTTCTGTTCAGGAATTTTTCCCCTGAGCCAATGTCCTCAAGGGTCTTCCCCAGTTTCTTTTCTATTAGTTTTAGTGTGTCTGGTTTTATGTGGAGGTCCTTGATCCACTTGGAGTTGTGCTTAGTGCAAGGAGATAAGAGTAGATCAATTCTCATTCTTCTGCATGTTGACCTCCAGTTGAGCCAGCACCATTTGTTGAAAAGGCTATCTTTTTTCCACTGGATGTTTTCAGCTCCTTTGTTGAAGATCAATTGGCCATAGATGTGTGGTTTCAATTCTGGGTCTTTGATCCTATTCCATTGATCTGCCTCCCTGTCACTGAACCAATACCATGCAGTTTTTAACACTACTGCTCTGTAGTATTGCTTGCGGTCTGGCATATTGATTCCCCCAGAAGTTCTTTTGCTGTTGATGATAGTTTTAGCTATCCTGAGTTTTTTGTTATTCCAGATGAATTTGAGAATTGCTCTTTCTAACTCTCTGAAGAACTGAATTGGGATTTTGATGGGGATTGCGTTGAATCTGTATATTGCTTTTGGCAAGATTGCCATTTTAACTTCTGTTCCTGCTGTGAAATATAATTTTACTGTATGTGAAAGGTTAGGTTGTTCTTTCTTTCTTACTAAAGGCATACATTTTTAAAAATAATTTAATCACTTTTTATTATTTTCATCTGTTTGAGAATGAATTTACATTGACTCCTAAACCACTGTAGACTAATTTGTGTGAGTATATATGCTTATGTGTATGTTAGCTATCAACATGAGGTGTTTTCTTCTGTCAATTTCCACTTTCTTTTCTCATACAGTGCCTTTTGGTCAACCTGTAGCTTGACCACTCACCTGTACTAGCTACTCAGCAGGCCCCAGGGCTTCATATGTCTACACCTGTTCAGGGCTGGCATTATAGATTGTACATATTCAGTTTTATTCACAATATGACACATCGTAGAGTCATTTGGGAAGAGACTGTTTTGATTGATAACCAATGTGGGTGTCACTGTCCGTAAGTAGGTGGCTCTAGAGTGTCTGTGAAAGCTATCTGAAGAATCTGATGACAACTCTAGCAGAGTTCCTCCATAGTTTCTGCCCCAGATCTGATTTGCTTTAGTGATGGTCAGGGACCTGTAACTTTTAGCCAGATAAACCTTCCATTCTCTATGCTGCTTTTGGTGATGGTATTTATCACAATAAGAAACGAGAGCACAGCACTGGCCATCATGTCTGATTTCTGGAAGATCAAACTCTGGTCTTCAACACTACTGTGAAAAGTATATTATGGACTGAGTTATCTCTCTAGGCTCCCCATTTTTTCTTTTTTCTTTCTTTTTTCTTTTGGTTTTGTGAGTCAGGGTTTCTCTGTGTAGCCCTGGCTGTCCTGGAACTCACTCTGTAGACCAGACTGGCCTTGAACTCAGAAATCCACCTGCCTCTGCCTCCCGAGTGCTGGTATTAAAGGTGTGTGCCACCACTGTCCGTCTCCATTATTTTTTCTCTTTGACTATCTCATAATTTTTTTCTTCCTCTTTATCTACTTTCCCTTTATTCATCTATCCATCCATTTACCTATACATCTAGATATAACGTCAGTATACATGAGCCCTCAATCATGTATTTACATAAGCTCTGTGATGCGATAAAATAATTAAAAAGTTAAGGGTATATTTTATTTTAATGTTCCCATTTTTAATATTTCTAATTATGATGTGAACATTACCTAATTATATAGTTTCCTTGAATTTTAATGTTTTGATGTCATTATTATAAAATGTAGCAAGACCTGGTTACAAAAATTTTAAGATAAAACAAAATAAATTTGAAAATTATGGTTTAATAAAACATATATTAGAATTCATTATTTTTAATTGCTGAATAGTATTCCATTGTATAAATATACCACATTTTCTGTATCCATTCCTCCTTTGAGGGATATCTGGGCTCCTTCCAACTTCTGGCTATTATAAACAAGGCTGCTATGAACATTGTGGAGCATGTGTCTTTATTGTATGCAGAGGAATCCTCTGGGTATATGCCCAGGTGGGACATATGGTGTGGGGGGGAACTGGGAAAGGGGAAAGCCTTTGGAATGTAAACAAAGAATATAGAAAATAAAAAAGAAAAAAAGATATATTAGAGCCAAAATATATCATTAATTTGGTTATAAATTTGTATCAGGTATAAACACTGAAAAATTAGTACATATATTACGTGGTGTGACTTTATTGATATTGCATTTTTGTCCTGGAGAGATGGCTCAGCAGTTGAGAGCACTGTCTGCTTTTCCAGAGGTCCTGGGTTTAATTCCCAGCAACCACATGGTGGCTTACAGCCATCTATAATGTGGACCTGATGCCCTCTTCGGGTGTGAGAGTGACAGTGTACTCACATATATAAAATAAATATATCTTTCAAATTTAATCAAGGTATTTCCTGGAATAATAAACAAATATGCCCTGGGATAAAATATTTTTAATTAGAAATTAGACTAGTTCTTTATTAATACTGGAGAATTTGATTAAGGGAACAATTCTCAAAAAAAAAAAATCCTAAGAACACATTGTTCTATAACCCAAGTAAAGCTGATTGGATGGATGTCAAGAGGTTAAGTGACAAAGATAAATGTTTATAACTCCATGTGTTATTAACAACCCCTGTTAATTTGGGAAACTATGATTTTACTTGGTTAATACTTTTTAACTTAATAAATGTTTATTGCCCTATGTGTTATTAACAATCCCTGTTAATTTGGGAAACTATGATTCTGTTTGTGTATCTTTTACTTCTTCGACAGGTACAAGAATTAGTTAAGTAGTCTTGCACTGGCAAGATGTCTTCCTAGTTAAGTACATTGCTGTTCTTTCAAGGAATTTAAGATGAGTCTTTAAAAGAAATTTACTAGTTCTGATATGGGAAGGAAAAAGTGGGAAAAAGGAAATAGTGGGGAAAACAACATCTTTTGTTGTTTGATATGATATATACCAGACAAGTTCATTAATAACAATAAGCACATGTCTATAGACAATTTTATCGTCAGTATTGACTATGAAGTTAACAGAATGATATTGTCTACCTTGCAGGTGATTTCTCATTGGTATCTCAGGTGAGAAATACATTTTGTGTCATTACGTATCATTAATTAAATATGTAACTTTTAAAAAACATAATTTCAACTCTAATTTAACTTTTTTTGTTTTTACTCTAATATTTTACTTCAAATAAAGTCTTATATCTGTGGATAAAGTAAGGCTTACCGTAGTCCACTTTTGAGTCGAAGATATGCAGGTTCTCTGTAAAAGTTTTCTGTGCTAAATTGTACATTCATAGGCTCAGATTCAACTCTTTCTTTGAAAACAATGTCTGTCATGAACAATTTGTCAACCATGAGCAAGGGGCAGAGGGCTCTTCCAGTTGGAATTTTAGTCTGGAATATATCCTGTATTGGGATGCACTACTTTTTTATTCATACCCGGGTGCAAAACAGTCCTGGCTTAGGAATGGATCAAAGAGCTTGCATCATATACCTTTCCTAGTGTGTGCTGATGTGACAGAGACAGACAGGGGAAGTCATTCTCTTATGGGTGAGATGAATTTCTACTGATGATAAAGGTTTGCAAATCTGATCAGTATCAAGGGATTATTAGAAAGATTTCTCATTCTAAAAGAATTTTGACAGGATTTTAAAAGACATGGTCCGCAAAAGAGTAAGGAAATTCGGAGTCTAGGTAGCTTAAAAAAGGTTAAGACAGGCTGACTTACGTCTTCCTCTAGAGACATAAATATTTCTCCTTAGCGCAAGCATAAAGACAAAAACTTAGAAAGTATGTAGTACCATTTGATGTTATTGATACTAATTTCAAAATTTCTCAAGTGAGTTGTGTCATTTCCCTGTATAATGAGCAAATATACCCCAGGACAAGATAAAATGATATGTTATGTTTCTGATAAGCAACAAAATAACAAAGTAATGATTACATCCATGTGTAGCTTGATGCGTTATTAGGAGTGAGGTGCTACTTGCAGGAGTATGGCTGACACAGCAGTTAAACTACTGAAAACCCATCTCTTGGTGAAGACTCACACAAGTCACATTCCTACAACTCCTTGCCCAACTTTAAGGCAGCTTCACCCCAAAAGTCTGTATACTCAACAATTATTTACTGCTTGTATAAGCTTAAGGAGCAAACACATAGAAAACCTGTGAATTTTGTTAGCTTCCAGAGTCTATGGGAATGTTTCAGTTGGAAGGAAATAGCTACACTGGGTTCAAATCTGAATAGAAGCTTGGATATTGTGTTTCGTGTCATAGTTCGGAGCTGTAGTCATAGCAATGTAAGAGCCTTGAAGTGAGTATGACACATGAGCTCTTTGCCCACTTAAACTGTTTAATATACTGATAGGAGAACTATTTGACTGTTAGTAACCTGGATATACTAATCAACAGGAGTCACTAATTAAAAGTGTACAAAAGTAAACACATGATATTTGCTGCTTTGTAGTTTTATCTTTCTGGGAACAACTCTTAAAATGAATGGCTCACTTATTTTAACAAAGGCAGCTTCAGATTGTCAGTCCTGCTAGGAAAGCCATGTGATTTCAGATAACTCCAATTCTCCAATCAGTAACTTTTCTTTAACAGTCACTTCTCTTCTGCCCTAACACAATTTTTTTTTTTTACTGTTTGGAGGTGACTGCTTCCTTCATTTATGTTTACTATTTCTTCACTGAGTACATATTTCACTTGTTTGGCAGATGTGACTGAACAAAGATAATGCACTATTTTCTCCTTTTTATCTATATCTGGCACATGGAAGCTAACCTGATATATAAGATATTTTTAATTATTTCTATTACATATAAATTGGTTATCTATTTTGCTTCTCTTGTCTGAGATCATTATCTTGCCATTACAGGATATCCCTAATCTGGTTATACTTTATACAACAAATAGTTTCTGATATATCATGATATTCATTGAAGTTGTAAGTGCTTAGCTTTGAATTCTGTTTGAAATATCCCAAGAGCCTTAGCTTAAAACACTAGAAAAGTTCAAAAGTTCTGAACTTCAGTCAACGAAGACTTTCTGGTCCAGATGATTCATACCATGCCCTGGGATTGGATTTTATCAATGTTCCTCAGTTATGTTAGTCTTCATTAAACTTTATGGATACCTAAAGGTGAATGAGTCAATCGCATTTTTTGAGAAACTTAATATGGAAAAACACCCTTTATGCAAATATAACAATAATTGTTCAAATAAATTGTGTCAAGTATCATATGCAAATTTTACTCTGAAAGCTCATACAATTGTTGCCAATTCTTCCCTTTAGAGAAGTCAGAAGCAAATTCCCTGTGAAGAAGACATTTGTGGTGAGAGAGGAAAGATGGAAAGAATTAGCCAGAAAAATTATAGAAAAACATCCAGCGTAGAAAGCACGCAGTGTAACTGGGATTTTGATGAGTGCATTATTGAAAACAAGATAACAGAGTTTGAGTTATTCACTAAAGAGCTACTTGGAGAGTAATAACTATTAACTGATAGCCAATAACCTATATTAAGGACTTTCAGGACAGAATTAATTTTCAATTTGTTCTATGGGTATTGGAGAGCTTTGAAGAGTAGGTACCTTGTCTATAGATAAAATACTTTGCAAAGTTCACAGTAGCAATCTCTCACACATATCAACATAATCAATATGGATATGTGGAGATGGAACAGAATGCTTTGTGCACTAAGCAGAGGCTATTACAGGACAGATGGGATATGATAAGTATAGACATAAGCATAAATGATAATGGACACATGCCTTAGAGTTAATATTCTTTATTGATAAAAATGAGGACACATTATGCCTAGAATATGGGGATATATTAATCACAGCACCTCTAGGGCCAATGCTACCAGTTCTATTTTCTCTTTAATAATTGCTTTATTCACAAAATCTAGACAGAGGAGAAGTCAAATACTTAAAATCTTGACACATTCACTAGTTCTTGACTGTCTTCAATATTCCAAAATCTTAGTTATTAAGTTAGATCAGTGATTTTCAACTATCCTGATGCTGTAACTCTTCAATACAATTACTGATGTGTCTCCCAGCCAAAAATTATTGTCATTGCTGCATCATAGTTGTAATTTTGCTAATTTTATGAATTGTAATTTAAATATATGATAGGCAGAGTATCAGCTATATCACCTCTGAGGCAGGGTCATTCCATCTCTCCAAAGAGATTGTGACCCACAGTTTGAGAATCAGTAGGGTACATGTTTTGTGAAAGAAAAACTGATTCTTGAGAAATTAGATCTTCTTGTTCAAATAAAGCCCAAAGTTGTTTCAATGGAATCTCAAGTTCTTAAATTTATCATTTTTCCCACATTCAGAGTAGGATGGACAATGCATTTCCTTTAAATTGTTTGTTCATAATTGAAAGATAATAATTTTATGAAGTGTAATGCTAAGTTTTCCCACAAATATATATTGTTAAATGACCAAATCTGAGTCATGTACATATCAGCTTAACCTGTGCTCTTTCCTTGTCATAAAAATCATATGTAGATTATGGATAATTCTAATTGTTGTGTAGTAAATGAAAATAAATCTATAAATCTTAAGCCTCATTTCTTACAGTAGTTTTGTATCCATTTCCCCTTCTCTCCTTTCTTGCTTTAATCCAAGCCTCTGGCATAAACATCAAGTATGTGTACTGTCTAGAAGATTTGGCACATGCTATTTTAAGTTAACAAAGGCCATTTACTGCAAATGAACATTCCAAGCTGAACAATTTTATTATTGAGAAAAATTATAAGGGAAAGGTTGTCTTTCTATTTGCAATAAACACAGATATAGGTCTCTTGTCCCCTGATATATTAAATATTTATGAATCTATATAATAGTATAGATTCATATTTGCCTAGAACATACATTATCTAGGAAGCACATGAAAAAGACTCATTTTAGATTTGAATGGAAATTCAACTATGTGTATTTTAATATATAAATGTTTCTTTGTGTTGCTTTTTTCATAGAATTTTCATATCTTTAGGATTCTTAGCAGATATGGCAAAACCTACAGTTGTTAGCTAGTACTGATTACATTTATAATATTTTATTAATTCCTACTCAAACACTTCATTAATTTTATTATGGCCTATAATTACTGAAAACATGTAAGTATGTTCTGTCTTTAACATCAAACCCCATTACCATCAAATAGTTAATTCCAAATTAACTTTAAATGCAAATGGGAAGTATTGGCAAATAATTCCCATAATACGTTTGTAAATGTTCATGGAATATGAACTATCAGGAGTGAACTATATGAACTGTGAACTCAGGTTGATACTGGGACATCAATTTAGCTACAGCCAAGGGTGCATGCATGGATGGTGCAGAAGGCTGTATCTACATCAATATATGTGAAGTCTTTGTAACTTTTGTTGTTATCTAAAAATATAAAACTATTCTAAAAGTAAAATCTCGAGAGATGCAGATGATGGTAATTTTTAATGAATTATCAAATCATTGTTGATGAAGTATAAGTGATAACTAGCAAGAGCATAGGCTTGTTTCAGTGAAGTGAGAAACCTTCATCTAACCCATTTATTTTACTCAAGTGTTATCTATGTGAAAATGTTACTTATAGTCCATCCTTCTGTGTTTATATTTCTCCATCACTTTTTATACTATTTTTCACTTTTCAATAAATTATACTTTTGACCCATAAACAGATTGAAAGACTTATGACCAGTAAGTTTGAAAACTATAAGGCATGATATACATTTATAATGTCCAGTTCATTTATATTGGTAGCTTACATAAAGAATTCTATCATCTATCCTATCTTGGTAAGTTTAGAATTACATAGCTTATTCATTTTCTATCCTATCTTGTGCTATCATTATAAAAACATCTTTTCAAATCTAGAACATCTTTGTAAATGCTGAACAACTTAAGTTTAATTATGAGACTGTAACTATCCAATGTTTAATTATACCAGAGACCTAAAAAGTAATAAATATTACTTGAGTATGCTGTAAGCACTAGAACATAGCTTCCAAATAGTAAAGAAATGGCAGAAATAGCTGGGTGCATGGAAAATCCCCAATTCTGTATAACATTGGAACTTTAGCCTTCTGGCCCCAAATATATGACAGAAGTTAAGCAAAATGGGACTTTGCTTATGAAGGACTTGCTTACTCTATATTAGCAGAGCTTCCCTGTAACTGTTTGCAGTTATATCAGACAGGTTACCTGCAAAGGAAGCTGGGGATATATGGAATGGTGTCGAAAAGAGATAGAGACTAAGACAACACCTGCTGTTCAAGGTCTCAAGGTTTATTCGGGACTCAGTATTTTAAGGTTTCAGGTAAGACCCTTCCTCCAAATTCCAGGGTGTATTCTGGGGAACTGGTCTGTTCACTGGGCATTGGTTCCATTGCTCAGGTGGCTGGGTGGGACACCTGCTAATTCAGGAATTTGTACATCTGAAGGGACAATGAACTTCACCTTGGTCTGAGTGCTCCACCCTAGATGGAGGGTATTATGGCTAACACAGGTATTCCTGCTCAAAGACTGGGAGAGGAACTTCACCTTGGCCAATGTCAAGTTCCTGCCCCATGGCATGGTACCCCAATAAGGCTCTCTACACTTCCCAGTCAAAGATCCTGGATTCATTAGTCCTTTTTGGACAGAATTTTGTCTGTAGATGAAATTAAGGCATTTCTTGCCCAGTTGCTAGCTTGCCATAATTGAAGCAATTTCATATCGAAGTTATTGATGTTCATCATCTTCTTTGAGGAGAAGTGGGGATACTGTCAGGAGCAGATCTATCTCATTGTCAAAAACTTTTAACAATGAAATTATTTTAAATGTCATATTCTGTGCATCTCTGATGCTTTGAAGACCATCTATCTGTTCATAGTATATTTTCACAAACAAATATTGCAGGATTTACTTTTGGGATATATACATATATATACTAATATATAACATGAATATTAGTTTGAATGACTGACTATTGATTTGCATATTTTAATTATAATAAACAATTTATAATAGCAGCTATTAAGTGGACTTGGAGTAAACCCTGTATTTTCAAATCAATTGCATAAGCATAATGAATTTCTATGTAAGATTATGGCTATAAAAAGCTTTTGTTTAAGAGAACATTTAATAATCTATCCCTGTTTGTCTAATTTCTTATAAGACATCTAATGTCTTTTCACCCCCCTACTTTTATCTAGGGTAGGATGGAGAAGAGGAAAGGAAAGATCGAGATCCCTGAGTCTAAGTTCTCTATTCAGTTTCTTCCCTGTCCAGGACTATAATTATTTATAAAACCCTTAAAATACAACATATCTATACTTTTATAAAATGACCAAAAATATCCCCTCATTTTAAGGGACTGAGACAGTGGGATTCTTATAATTTCTTTCTGCTGAACTGTGGCAAATAATTTTTGTTTGGGGCACAAGTTTTGTCCAGTTTCTATGTATTGAGAAAGTTCAATGCTTAACTGAAGTCCTGATTGGACCAGTTTGAAAGACTTGATGAACCAAGGCCATCTGAGACCAGTAGTGTGATTTGTTTTTTTTTTTTGTTTGTTTTGTTTTGTTTTGTTTTGTTTTCCTTTTTTGTTTTGTTATTTGGGGGCTTGTTTCTTTTTTTATATATTCTTTGTTTACATTCCAAAGGCTTTCCCCTTTCCAATCCCCTCCACACCATATGTCCCATAAGTCCTCTTCCCCCTAATCCCCAATCATCCCCCTCCCCACCATTTCTCTGATCTTGTTTTGTTTTCTCTTGTTTTCTTGTTAAAGAAGCATGTCTCTGGAAACAGCATCAGCTTGAAACAGGATTGATCAGGAAGCAGGAACAACAGATCTTAGTATCTCAGCATCCCCAAAGGCAAATCCTCTCAGGGCTGCCCTCTTGGTTGTTATTGTTTTTTTTTCTGTAAACATAAAGCTTTTTAGAAAAAACATGTGTGTGTGTGTGTGTGTGTGTGTGTGTGTGTGTGTGTGTGTATGACGTATATGTAGCCATAATATATGGAATGTATAATGTTCATAGAAGAGTTAAAGATGTTTTTTTTTTTCCTTGTTAGATGAAAGACAACTTTCTTTTGGATTTGGTTTGGTCATATGACAAAATTGCAATATAAATGTTCATTCATGCCTTAAGAAAGGATGACATCATGAATTTTGAGGATTCCATAGCTAACAAGATCCATCGGCTATGTATAGGTGAAGTTCTGACTAGACACATATTTATGTCTCCACCAGTTTCAGGTCTGTGTTCTCATGTGGAGGGAGTAACAAATACTGCTACCTGTCCTGTTTAGTCTTTTTGATTTTTTTTCTTTCTGTAACCTAGATCTTCAAAGGGTCTTCCTGTAGCAAATCTGATTCTCACTACTTTGGAAAGTGTCCAAAGCCATTTTTTCTTGTTAACGCAATTACAGAGCTTCTCTCCCATCATAGCATGTCCTATGGCAGTCTGAAGACATTAAAAGTATAGATAGATCCAATTCAGCAGCCTCCTTTTTGTTTAGATCTGCTCTATTTTGGCATGTCTCAAAGAGGATTTGAAATATTACAACATAGAACTTGTAATGACCCTCATTTGGATAATTTGACAATTATTATTTATTAAGATGGATTTTTCTGTGCAGCATAAGCTGACCTGGATTTATTCTATAGATTAGGCTGGCCTCAGACATACAAGGAACCTATCTATCCTTGGCTTTGTCTCCCAAGTATTGAGATCAAAGGCCTGGGTTTGTATATTTAGTTATTTATGTATTTATGTATGTCTATATTCATTCATTCATTCATTCATTCATGTATCCTTGAAAACATTTATATAATTTCTCATTTCTCTCCCTTATTTAGAAATTAATATCTCTGGGTTTCAATATACCTATATCCCCTTTCTCTTTACATAGTTAAATTAATATCCTTCTATATATTTAACTTTATTCAAATCCTCTTCTATTTACTGTATAAGCATATTTTTAAGCTACCATATATATGCTGAGATTTTATGGCTTGGGCCATATGCTACTCGGTGAGCTAATCATTCACTAGTTCGCCCTTGAAAGCTTTAGAGATAGATAGCTCATACCTGTCTGACACCCATATTTAAGTTAACACTCATAACCTGCCATAGTTCTATGGGAGCCCTACATTCCACATGCTTGCTGCTCAGAAGGGCATGAAACTATATCCCAAGTTAGCTCTCATGAGCATAACTTTTCTTATCTTTTTGTTTCTTTTAATAAAAGCAAAATAATTCTGCCCAACTCCAATTTTGGGTCTTTATATTGGCTAGCAGAATTCATCTTTCCTCCAGCAGAATACTTTTTGACAACAGAAAAGCATTATCCTTCTATTTGAAATTATAACACAGAAATTATAACTGTACTTTATAAATATACTCATATTCTCCTTTCTTATATAAATGTTAGATTGATGTATACCAGAATTTAGAGATCTGTATGTTTTTTTTCTTCTGTGACAGCTGTTAGGTAGGTTAGAAGCTGTGCTACACCTGGCCACATACCCATTTCTTTGTTTACAAAGAGGGATGTTTTGACCTTCCTTCACAGCAGTCAATCTAGGGTCCTAAACACAGAATATTAATTTCTATAGTGCAAGACTGGGCCTCCCTGCAGTGCCAAGTTTGGGAGAACCTGAAGTCGCTTATCTAGCAGATGTGGTCTCTGCGAAGTCTACACAGGTTTGACCATTCACTGTTGTATGGACTGCCTCTATGTCATTTAGTAGAGGCTTTAAAAACACAAAAACAAACAAACAAGCAAACAAAACCCTCCTTTCATACTCTCTGTAGGTTCCTGCTTGGCTATGAAATCTCCTACCCAGTTATCATTTAAAGCTGTAAGCTTGGGTTCTAATTGTCCCATGTTAGGCATACCATTTTGTAGAAGTTATGTCCAATTCTTCTCCCACCCCCATGCTCCCAGAAATAAAACTCAAGCTCAAAATACATTGACAAATAATTTGGCCATATAGCTAGGCTCTTCTCTAACTAGCTATAACTTAAAATGTCTAATTTATTCTACCCTACAGTCTGCCATGTGGCTGGTTACCTGTACTCACATACCATGCATCTGACCAGTCACATCTTCCTGGCAAAACTGCCTGCCTCCTTCTCTCCAAGAATTCTTTCTCTTCCCGATGTCTCACCTTTTATTTCCTGCCCAAACCATAGGCCATAGGTTTTTTTTTGTTGACCCATACAATACACAAGATGAGTTTTCTACAATGAGGTGGTATCCTTTTTTGTTGTTGTTCTCTATATCTCTTTCTGCATCTCTCTGTGCATGTGTCTTTGCCTCTGTGTCTTCTGATGTCCGTCTCTATTTCAACATCCAGAGTGCATGGATACATGCATTTGTGTGTGTGTGTGTGTGTGTGTGTGTGTGTGTGTGTGTGTGTTTGTGTGTGTGTGTGTGTGTGTGTGTGTGTGTGTGTGTGTGTGAGAGAGAGAGAGAGAGAGAGAGAGAGAGAGAGAGAGAGAGAGAGAGAAGGGACATAGGAACATAGGAAATGAGGGAGGGAGGGAGAGAAAAGGAGAGGGAGAGGGAAAAGCGAGAGGAAGAAGGAGAAAAATTTGGGGAAGACAATGAAAGAGAAAGACATTGAATAGCCTGGGCTCAGACAACTCTCACCGTTACTCTTTCACTATGTTGCCTCAAAGAACACTAGGTATGTTAGCTGAGATTCTTTTAATCTATGACGTTGGCATCACTAACTCTCTGGGTTTGGGTCAGGATTTATGATAAGATGTCTGTGTTTGACTTAGCATGAGTATCCCAGAAACAATGTTACCTACTGTGTGACCTTTGGCAAGTCCCCTAGCTACAGGAAGTCTTTAGTTTATCATTAGAAAAAGAAAGTTGTACAAGTTATAATGTTTCCTTTGAGAGATAAATATAGTGGTTCTTTTCCATGTTAACTGGAGTTCTAGGGAAATAGTCCCTTTACCTATTTCTCATAAATACTGTTTAATAACAGCTCTGAATGCCTTTTTTATCCTCTTACCCACAACAATCTGGCAGCTGTTGGAATACTGAGAACATAGTATTTGATTACATTTCCTGAATGGTCCTAGAAAGTGAGATTATTATATTCTTAGACTGATAACTGTGAACATATAGCTAATGAGGTCCTAAAAAACACCAGATATGTCCCAGGGCAAGGACACCTAGATAAAATTCAGCATACCCAATTAACCTTAAATTTTCAATAAAGAACAAAATCTTATACATAAGAATTTTATGATATTATATAGGATATATACTAAAATACACTTTATTTAGATGTTCACACATAACTTGGGTCTTCCATATTATGTTTGCTACCTTTTGCCTTATAGAAGATTCACTTAAAAATATTCATTGCTGCTCTGCTGTTATCTATTCCCATAATCACTTGTTTAAGACAATATTGTCTCTAAGTTCCTTCTCCTTACATTTAAGAACATTTATTTCTAATTTATTTCCTATCCTTAATGGTATCTATATCCATACACTCACTATTATACCTTCATAGAGACTCTAGGTCTCTACCATGGATTGGTTGATGTGACAAGTATGCACCCTATGACCATGGAAATCACAACTACCTAACTCAAGTAACTGTCAAACTCAATGTGTAGATGATGATTGGCTTCATCTTATTATTATTCCAGTGCTAATGTGGAGAAGGCTAATGAGGTCAAAATTGTATTTGTTGGGTCAGAGAATGAAGTGGTATTGGATAAAAGAAAATTGTTGAAACTGACAGAGAACTAATGATAATGAGATGTTTAATGGTGTGACAGTAGTGAGAGCCCTCACACTTTCTTAATGGAATTTCAAATGATTTTTGCTGAACTTTCCTTAATTCTTCTGCTCATATACTCTGTATGATATATTACAAATAAAACTCTGAGTGCAGTGGACAAGCCTAACCTTTGAGATATGTCTTTAAATAAACTTTAATCACCCCTTATTTCTTACTATGCATTCATACTGTCCCTAGAAACAAGCCCAGGTAGGAATCAATCAAAACATATACAGATAAATCCTGTTGGTTGAGTGTAATAATAGAGCTGACAAATAATAATTTAGGAAAAATTACTAGACTCATGGGAGAAAATGTCATTTTTATAAATTACTATTTACAGTGGGAAATAATACAAAAATCAAATGACCAAATGAAATGTTCTGTAGTATTTAGGGCATTTCTCTCTCTTGCTAATATCTTCTCCCTAAAGCAGACATATTACTGCTCATTCTCACTTGTCATCTTCGACCTTACTAGAGAAATAGATGACCTTCTAGAGTGGACTTTATAATTGACTGTGATATGCAATATGCTAGATGTATTCAATAGCTTTTCATCTATGATACTGTGAAGATACAGTGGCATTTTATCTACCATACCTAGATGAAGAAGCATTCTATCTTAATGTCATATAGAATGGTAAGAGGTGTTATGGACTAAAAAAAAAATTCAGAACTGCATGAAGGAATAGAGATGGACCAGGTTACAGGTTTTAACACTAATCATAAATGTCTTCCAGGAGCCTGTGAGTTCACATCAATATCTTGTCTAAGTGGAGAAGTCTGCACCCAGAAAACACTTTAGCAAGAAGCATGAACATATTATGATATGGTTGGTGGTACATGGACAAAAAGACAGATTTGCAGAACAGACTTTTTATTGGAGAGGAAGAGTAAATACAGAGATGACACTTAGATATGACTTAAGAAAATATCCCATTTGACATCAAGATGGAAACATATATTATACATATGTGTACATGTATTCATATTTATGTATTTCTGAATCCAGAGCTATTAGGTATGATCATGAAATTCTTGACTTTTCCAAATATTTTATAACACAGGTTTGTAGTGGATTTGATGGAGGAAGAATGAAATATCTCTCCACCAGACTGAACCACCTTCTGCATTTCTTTATACATTTTGTTTCCCTTTCTTAGCTACTTTGATTAGAAGATAAGACCATATTAACTTTTGGGTTTTCTTCTACAGAGCAAATAATGATCTTATAAACAAGATCTTGAGTTTAATCACTGTCTTCTTTTCCATTTCTATGTTTTATATTTCCATGAAATAATAACTTACCTTCCCTATCAAATTACATCTTTATATTCAATTGTTAGAATTTATATGAGTATGATTGGTTTTTAGAGCCAAACAAAGTTTATTCCTAAAGAGAACAAATATTATCTTACTAGAACCCAAGTTTAGTCCTGTTCTCAGTATTAGTATGAAGAAATAATTTAAAGAGAAATAAAGGCAGTACACAAAGAGACAATTCTTGAGAGCTGGATGGCTTCAATGATAATTTTATTTATAAGTGGATTTTGGTCTAATTCTAATATAGTTTAAATATAAATGTTTCTACTGGGTTTTAGTCAATAGAAGAATTCTTTTAACTCATGTGTGCTTAAGAAAGTGAGATTTTAAAAGAAGTCAAGAATAGACTGTCTCCTGGAAGCTAGGAGGAAGATCTCAAAGCTGACCCCCATACTGACACACTTTTTTCAACAAGGCCACAGCTACTCCAATAAGGCCACACCTCCTAATAGTGCCACTCCCTGAGCCAAGCATATTCCAAACACCACAAGTAACAAAGCATTCATAAATGTACCAGTTTGACCCAGTACTTGAAGAATGAAATGGCTGATCTTTGACTACACTCAAGTGTGGCCTAAAGTTAGAATAGAGATAAAAAAATAAAGTGATCTCTGATGGAAAATATCAATTATATTATATTGATACATTGACTGGTTAATCAGTTGATATGATTGACTGACAGATGGATCTGCTTTTTTTGTAACATTTACAAGGACTGCCTTGAAAGAATAAAATATCTAACCAAGAAAAAGTGAGATTTTTTTTCAGCTGCTTACATGTCAATAAAATTGGAACCAATCCTAGAAGGGAATCTTTTTGTAAAAAAAAAATATTATTACTACAATATTTTCTGGTCATGATTTTCATCTTTCTCAGCTCCTCCTTGATTGTCTTAACTTTTCTACCCACTGAGCTCTCTGTAAAGAACAAATAAAGACCACAGGGATCCATTTCTTCAGTCTAAGGGCTATGTGTAATTATCTGCATCTGTCTCAGTCATCTGCTTCTTGGGGCTCTCAGAGGGCAGCTATGCTAGGCTCCTGTCTGTAAGCACACCTTAGCATCAGTAATAGTGTCAAGCCTTGGAGTCTCCCCCTGAGATGAATCCCAAGTGGAGCTGGTCACTGGATCACCTTTCCCTCAGTTTCTTCTCCATTTTTGTCCCTGCAGTTCTCATAGACAGGAACAATTTTGGGTCAGAGCTTTTGACTATGGAATGGCAACCCCATCCCTTCAATTGTTGTCCTGTATTTCTACTGGAAGTGGACTCTATGTGTTCTTTCTACCCACTGTTGTGAATTTTATCTAGAGTTCATTGTTTTGAGTCTCAACTCTCAGATCTCTGGTGCTTTCTAGAGCATCCCCACCTCCCACTCCCCAGGATTGCCTGATTCCATTCTTTCTGCTGGCCCTTAGGGCATCTCTCTTGTCTTCCTACTCCTGTACATGATCTTGTTTCCCTTTCCCTTTCCTCATCCCCTCTCCTACTCAAGTCACTCCATTCCTCTACCTCCCATGATTGTTTTCTTCTCCTTTCCAAGTGGCATTGAAGCATCCTCACTTGGGCCCTTCTGCTTGTTAACCTTGAAGTGTGTGGACTGTATCCTAGATATTCTATACTTTCTTTGGATAATATACACTTATTAGTAAATAAATAGCATGCATGTCCTTTTAGATCTGAGTTACCTCACTCAGGATGATATTTTCTAGTTCTATCCATTTTTTTGTGTAAAACTCATGATGGCCTCATTCTTAATAGCTTAATAGTATTCAATGATGCAAATGAACCACATTTTCTCTATCCATTTTTTTCTGTTGTGGGACATATGGCTTGTTTCCAGCTTCTGGCTATCACAGATAAGAGAGATATGAATGTAGTGGAGCATGTGCTCCTCTGTGGTAGAATATCTTTTGGGTATATGACCAAGAGTGATATAGGTGAGTTTTCAGATAGATCTATTTCCATTTATCTGAGGGAACCTCGAGATTGATTTTCAGAGTGGTTGTACCAGTTGGAAGCTGAGGAGGAGGGTGGCACCAAAGAAAGACCAGAAGCCTCAAATAACCAGTACCCCTGAGATCTCTCTGGGATCTCACTGAGCCACTAAGCAGGCAGCATACACCAGAGGGTCTGAGACCCCTGTCACATATATAGCAGAGGAATGTCTGGTCTGGCATCAGTGGGAGAAGAATTGACTAACCATTGAGAGACTTGAAGACAGGGTGTAGGGTTGGAGGAATAGGATGAGGAACTGTGGGAGGCAGGACTGGAAGAGGGCCAACAGTGGACTTAAAAAAGGGAATAATAAGAATAAAGAATAAATAAAGAAGCAAAGAAACAGCAACAACAACAAAAAACACAACAAAAAATAAGACTAAGAAACACACACAGAAGCACAAAAAAAAGCATACAAGCAAAAGAAAAAAAGGACAAGAAATTTCTGAACAAATTAATTCAAGACAAAAAGTATGCAAAAATGTATTGAGCTTATTTTATTTTGGCAATTTATTTCTGGGCACGGACCTACCCTGACATGTGATAGATCTATTCAGTGAAATGTTTTTGTAGGAAACAATTTTTTTTCCACTGAAGGTAACCTTCCTCTTGGTTATTGGTGAGAGCCTGTGTTCACTTCTTTTCAGACTTGAGCCTCGGTCTAGCTTGAACCAGTGTAGCTTTGTGGTGCTTCGATAGTCTGTAACCTCATGGACACATCAGTCCTGCTGTGCCTGGAGGAAACTGTTTCCTTGAAGTCATCTGCAAGTCTCACTAGTATGGTCCTTTTACCTTCTCCTTTGCACAGCTCTCTGAATTCTGAAGGGAAGGTTTAATGAAGCCATATCCTTTAGGAGTAAGTGCTCCAAAATCTCTCATTCTCTGCATATTGTCCAGTTGTAGGTCTCTGTATTAGTAGAAGTACATCTTGGAGGAAGTAACAAATGTCCTAGGCAGATGAAATGAAGAGAAATTAAATGTATGCATTTACTAGGTATTTGAAGTAGAAGGTCTGAGGCACCATTACCTTATTGATGCCAAATTAAATAAGAGTATGTCACTTATTTTAAATGACTCACTATATTTTTTCATTTTTGATAAGTTTTTTTTTAGATTTTTTCTTTTTATTGGATATATTCTATATTTATATTTCATTTCCCTTTACCTGCTTCCCTGCCCCCCAAAGGTCCCACATGCCCTTTTCTCTCCCCCTGTTACCCCATCCACCCCTTCCCACTTCCCTGTTCTGGTATTCCCCTACACTGATGCTTTGAGCACCAGGGTCCACTCCTTCCTTCTTGTTGGAGATCATTTGGTATGTGGATTGTTTCTTTGGTGTCCCAAGATTCTAGGCTAATATCCAGTTATCAGTGAATGCATACCATAGGTATTCTTTTGAGACTGGGTTACCTCACATAGTATGATGTTCTCCAGATCCATCCATTTCTCTAAGAATTTCATGAATTTATTGTTTCTAATGGCTGAATAGTACTCCATTGTGTATATATACCACAGTTTTTGTATCCATTCTTCCATTGAGGGACATCTGGGTTCTTTCCAGCTTCTGGCTACTATAAATGAGGCTGCTATGAACATAATGGAACATGTATCCTTATTGCATGCTGGGGAATCTTCTGGGTACATGGCCAGGAGTGGTATGGCTGGGTCGTCCAGAGGTATTGTGTCCAGTTTTCTGAGGAACCCCCAAACAGATTTCCAGAGTGGTTGTACCAGCTTGCAGTCCCACCAGCAGTGGAGGAGTGTTCCTCTTTCTCCACATCCTCACCAACAACAGCTGTTTCCTAAGTTTTTAATATTAGCCATTCTGACTGGTGTGAGGTGAAATCTCAGGGTTGTTTTGATTTGCATTTCTCTAATGACTAATGATGTTGAACATTTTTTAAAGTGTTTCTCAGCCACCTGAATTTCTTCAGGTGAAAGTCTTTGTTTAGCTCTGTACCCCATTTTTTGATAGGGTTATTTGGTTTTCTGGGGTCAAACTTCTTGAGTTCTTTGTATACGTTGGATATTAGCCCTCTGTCAGATGTGGGGATGGTGAAGATCTTTTCCCAATTTGTTGGTTGCCGATTTATCCTTTTGACAGTGTCTTTTGCCTTAGAGAAACTTTGTAATTTTATGAGGTCCCATTTGTTTATTCTTGATCTTAGAGCATAAGCTATTGGTGTTCTGTTCAGGAACATTCCCCCTGAGCCAATGTCCTCAAGGGTCTTCCGCAGTTTCTTTTCTATTAGTTTTAGTGTGTCTGGTTTTATGTGGAGGTCCTTGATCCACTTGGAGTTGAGCTTAGTACAAGGAGATAAGAGTGGATTAATTCTAATTCTTCTGCATGTTGACCTCCTAATTGACTCACTATTATCTAAAAATAACAGTGTAGATTTGGTTAGGATTTACCATTTTTCAGAATATTTTCTTATTTTCTATCAGTATTTTAAGAAGGCAGTTTAAAAATAGAATGGCAATTGAACCACTAGGTTAAAGTATAAATAATATCAGGAAAATCACTAGACAACTTGAATAGCTAAGAAAGAAATCTGTGGTGAACAAAATATGTATGTTAGTTCATTAAATTAGACTTTGTATCATAGAAAAGGCACATTCAAATAAGCTAAATAAAAAGAGAAAATCTGCTAGGACCACTGAACAGCACAGTGATGAAACACATTCACATGTGCCCTTATCTGCACGTTCAGTGTGGCATCACTTGAACATAGGTTCAACAGTTTATTATTGGTAACTTGAGTGTATTGGTTTAGCCTATAATTAATTTCTTTTGTAGACACAATTTAAAACAGCATAAGAAGAAAGGTACCTTCTATGTTGGTCAGCCTGAGACTTATCCTCCTCCTCTGCTCAGGCATTAGTGTATATTTCAAGTCCAAGATTAACTCTCAGGATTTCAGAATGTTAGCCATGCTGGTAGGGTGCTTGACAGGTTCTTTTAGAAGAGTTCTTACTGGAGTCATTTTTATTACATCTTGTGGGCTCTAAGAAAACTTTTGTTTTAGAAGAGAGGAAGAAAACAATGACTAGCATGAAAGAAGAATGACATACAACAACTGATAGCTAATAAAAAAAACACTGTGTATATCAAGAACATAGGATGAGATATGATTCTATGCCTTTTTGGTATGAGGGCCATTTACGAGGAGGAAGCAGAAGTTAGAGAGTTGGAATGGTGGATTCTTTAGAAATAGCTAGTAAAAGGAGGAACTGGAACTCAAGCCCCAAACTCATAACCTGTTTCTTTCTGTCATGATTGTTGCTTCTACAAAGATTCACACACTTAGTGTTCATAACGTCTGAAGTGATGTGGACTCTGCCTAGAGAAATAAGCTACTGAGTGATGCAGAACCTGGACCAGAGAAGCTGCTAAGTATATTTTTATTTCTATATGTAGAAATTCCACAGAACAATATAGGTTTTTAACATATATGGAATGTAATGCTTTATGATTCTCAAAAGTTTTTCAGCTGAGACTGTCAAAGATCTCTGTGAAGATTAATTATCTCTACCACCAAAATGGTGAAACCAGAAGCAAACGGTCAAGATGCAGCTAAGCTGTCATTCTAGCACACAGATGGCCTTGATCTCAAACAATGAGTTGATACTTGTTTTGTCTTATAAATTTGGGCACACACATAGGACTGGAGAGTCAAAAGACAAAGTGTGACCCAGGGATATTTTTTTCTTTAAGATTTATTTATTTACTTTATTTATATAAGCACACTGGAGCTGTCTTCAGACACATTAATATAGGGCACCAGATCCCATTACTGATGGTTGAGAGCTGCCCTGTGGTCGCTGGGAATTGAACTCAGGACCTCTGGAAAAGTAGTTGGTGCTCTTAACCACTGAGCCATCTCTCTAGTCTGACCCAGGGATCTTATAACTAACTTTTCTATTGCCCAGGAGGTGAAAATGAAAATATTTAAATTGTGTTTCTGTTAACATTAGGTATAATTGGAAACAACCAATATTCAAAGTATCAGATTGAGTTCAGCTCCTGCCTCAATAAGAATGTGAAGATATCATCTTGAAGATAGTATTGCCCTTTGTTTAAGGTACACGGTCTTGTCAAGACTATGAATGTGAACCTTTCCAATTTTGGTCCTCTTTATTATAAAGTTCTATTCCTATGGCCAATAGGGTATACTGAAAATGATGATTGACAGCTTAGTAGCCCAATTAATTAGGCTCTAGGTAGTAGTGTACCTCAAATAAATTTTGTTAAAGGAATCTCTTGGGAGTCCTACAAAGTATGGTGCAGTAGTTTTTGGTTTGAGGCCACAATTTGATAATTCTTACAAGTTCTTTGCATACATTGCCAGCCCATATTTGTGCATTAGGGACAGTCAGTGAGTAGGGTTTAGTAGGATGCCAGAAGTTATAAAGGGTTAGGATTTAGTGTATTTTTCTTATAAAAATCTGCATAGAGAATGCAAAAGACATTGAAAAACAGGAATGGGAGAAATAGTAGCACTTAACTAAAACTTATGGCATTTATTAATCAAGTAAGAGTTATAAACTACAGATTACAAACAGTATTACATGTTAATAAAACCATTGTTTCCCATAAAAGCATCTGCAGGGTTTAGAAAAGTGAATTATTAATATCTTCATAGCTGTTTGTTGTTATGTCTTACGTGGGAAATGACAGCTGGTTTCCCTTTGATGAGCACATCTCCTTCTGAGAATTATGAGGTATGCATTAAAAGCTCCCCATGTCTGACAGATTAAAACATTGGGAGTCTGAGGATTTATCTCATGTGACCAGGTACTTTATTGCCAACTAAAGATGTGTTGGTGTGTCTATCAGGACCAAGTTCTGTACTCTTTCTTTCCCTTTCCAAAGATACATTAATTTCCAATTATTCATTAATTGTATAAAACAGTGTGTTTTGGTCTGCTATTTTTATAAACACACATACATTCACACACACACACACACACACACACACACGCACACACACACACACACATACACACACACACACACACACACACACACACACACACACGTGTATATATAGTGATTTGATCCTAGTCAGGATTGTTTTATTTCTGATGCTCCTTTGTCAGACTAAGTCAGTTATTCTCTGACCTACATCTTCCTCTTGTCTGTTTCTTTTCAAGTAAATGCAATAATTATATATCTGCAAGAAATGCAAATCATTTTTCTTTGCTTTCATAGTCACCGTGGTGACATTCCTTGTGTAGGCTTCCTCCATTTAGCACTTACTATGATTTCAGTAATGAGCATGAATGAATTTCGACAAAAATATGTAAAAATATTAACCTAACATCTAGCAGTAACTCATTGCTCAAACTCTCTTTTATTCCCCTTCTCTCATCTCTTTAGTCAGAGGTATGACTCTTGCTTCATATGTGCCCCCTGCATGGAATTCCATAATAATGAGTACAGTGACCTATGTGATATCCTCTGGGCTAAAGGATAATGAGAGTGGCTCAGTATTTTTGTTGCTATTCTTATTCTGTTTGTCCCTTTGTTCTTTACAGGGCTTCTTTGACTGCTGCCAGGTTGAAAAGAATTTGGGAAGACAGGTAGCCAGTCAGGAACTGGAAAACATGTATCCTGTGCATGCTCTCTGGCCCTGAAGTAGCGGTGTTCTGGGAGCTTAAGTATGTCTTTCTTTCTTCTCTGAATATACTGCAAAAGAAATTAGACTCTGTATTGACATATAAAAAAATCATGATCTCACTAATTTGGAAAATGCTGGGAGAAAAATATCTCAGCCAACTATTGTTTTCCTGGTTACCTGGTACAAGAAAATTGAATTTTGTGTGTTTTTGATTACTAAGGATCATTATTAAGATTGGGGATATAGCTCAGTTGTAGAGCATATATTCAGCATGTTCAATAACCGTAGTTTCATAAGCACTGTCTTCATAAATCACAGGATAGTATTTAGCTGAAAACCCTAAGCGTATGCATATTTTAACTCAATACCTAATAATAGTAGTTATTATGGTAAGGATACCAAGTACATTTCATCAGATTTTATGATTCACATTGTATAATATTGTGTGAATATATTATATTCAGTTCATACTTTTGGTGTATCTGGTTATTACCATTTTTGACCTTACTATTTATCTATTGCCTGTTTAAAGATGTAGCCTTATAGAGAGTTATGAAACTTCTCCAAGTAAAGTTTATCATGTGTAGTTCCCCAAGGTTGGAACTTAATTTTACATGGTTTTGTGTCCTGTATTTGGGCTTCCTGGGTTAGTGCAAGTTATCTAATGGGAGAAATGGGAAAAAAAGATAGACACTCTAAATAAGGAATTAAAAGAACATAAAAAGCAGAAGAAAGGTAAAATAATAGTAAGGATATCTGGAAATTCATAAGAAATCATATTATTGACTATCTTTCTTTAAATTGCATGCATTGTCTAAATTAAATTTTCTCATGTAGGCTGACAATATTTCCTACCAAAGCCAAAAACTGTCTAACAAAAAACCCCAATATCATGTATGTGACTACCTGTTTTGCATTAGTTATGATGACTAAAGAGACTCCCAAAACCCTACATTATATTGTATACAATATAAGTATATTATTATACTTATTGTTATTATACCCAAGATGCAGACAATAAGCCCAAGACACTTCAATACAAAGGTCCCAGATGGCCCCAAGCTGGAAAGCTTCCTCCCTAAAGACTAGCTTTCCAGGTACTAGAAATAGCTATGCAAACTTCCAGAGTAGAGAAGCAATCAACAGCTTTACTGAGCTATTTCTGCATGGGAGTCATAATGATTAACATGTCACAATAACCCTATGGATGCAATAGTGGCATACATACCATAATAGTAACCAACAGGACTCTAATTTTATTTAAGACTATCACAACAATAGTAAAATCATGCTTGGTACTAGTAATCTGTGCAACTATCCAGGGCTAGTGAAGTCTAAGATGTTGGAGGTGAATGTACAACTATGACTTTATTAATCCAAGACTACCCCAACTATACTCTAAATGTTTGTCCTTATATCCATAAATAAGTGCAGCTCTCATCCTCATCAAGGGATCTTATCTTTGCAGAAGATGGAGATCATTAGAGAAAACCATCCACAAACAATCAAAATGTAAAGCTGTGGAGCCCACTTTCAAAGATAATATTTACAGTTAATGCCTTCAACAAAAGACTCATGGATCACTATGATAAAAGGGGAATAAGAAGGGAGGGTTAAGATTCATTAAATCTACACAAAGATACTTATGAAATGAAGAAGTTCTAAAAACAGGAGAAATAATCTTCAATAGGGAAAAGCAAATTGGTCATTTAATACAAGCAACCAATCCTGGAAACATATACACGTCACATTAAAAAGACTAAGCATATATACTCATGTATTTTTGTATGTGTAAGTGTGAGTGTGTGTGTGTGTGTGTGTGTGTCTGCATGTGTGTGTGTGTGTGTGTTTATAGTTCATGCAAAAAGCAATCAAAGAGAGGCTATAAATTTGAAAAGGCGCAAAAAGGGGTACATGCGAGAGTTTGGAGGGAGGTTAGAGGAGAAAAAGGAACACTTTTCCATTGGTGGTAGGACTGCAAGCTGGTAAAACCACTCTGGAAATCAGTTTGGCAGTTCCTCAGAAAATTGGATATAGAACTAACTGAGGACCCAGCTATAGCACTCCTGGGCATATACCCAGAAGATGCTCCAACATGTAATAAGGACGCATGCTTCACTATGTTCATAGCTGCCATATTTATAATAGCCAGAAGCTGGAGAGAACCCAAATGTCCCTCAACAGAGGAATGGATAGAGAAAATGTGATACATTTACACAATGGAGTGCTACTCAGCTATTAAAAACAATGAATTCTTGAAATTCTTAGGCAAATGGATGGAACTTAAATGTATCATTGTGAGTGAGGTAACCCAACCACAAAAGAACACACAAGGTATGCACTTGCTGATAAGTGGATATTAGCCAAAACTTTGGAGTACCCAAGAAACAATTCAGACCACATGAAGCTCAAGAAGAAGGAAGACCAAAGTGGTCTTCCTAAGGTCATTCTTAGGAGGATCAAAATACTCATGGCTCACAACTAAGAAATCGACTAAGCATAGGGTGCCCAGTGGAGGAACTAGAGAAAGGACCCAAGTTGCTGAAAAAATTTGCAGCCCCATAGGAGGAACAATGTATCAAACAGTACTCCCAGAGCTCCCAGGGACTAAATCACCAACCAACGAATACACATGGCGAGTCCATGGCTCCAGCTATATATGTAGCAGAGGACGGCCTTTTCAGATATCAATGAGGGGAGAGGCCATTGGTTCTGAGAAGGATCAATGCCCCTGTGTAAGGTCAGGGAAGTGGGGAGGGGGGGTTGATGAGCAGGGGAAGGGGTAATGGGATAGGAAGTTTTCAGAGGGGTAACAAAGAAATGGGATAATATTTGAAATGCAAATAAACAAATATCAAACAAAAGATAAAAAAAAAGAAAATGGAAGGGAGAAATCATGTAATTATATTTTAATTTTAAAAAGTAAAAGCAATATTAAAAAAGATTAGTGTTTCAGTTCATACCCCTCCTTTCCTTGTGCCTTAAAAATCAATCCTATATGTTAATTTGTCAGGAAGGACTATATTAGTTTAGAATCTTCCATCTGTGAATGGGGTTTCCAGCTGTGTTTTCAAGACAGGAAACATTCTACATGCCCTAAAGATTCAGATATAATGGTCTTGATCTACATCAATTTTTTATAATGTGCTCCATATGGGATTTTTAATCTCTTGCTCCATGTAAAATTCGGAATTTTCTCTATTTTAGTTGGTTATCTTATGAGCCACCGCTTTGACGCATTTGTTGAAGAAATGACTCATCTTGCATTCATCAATATGATTTTATACTCTGCCTTGATTACTATAACAAAGCTACAGCTGTCACCCATATGTTTACAGCTGAAATAAATAAATAACTCCCACAGAACCATATTCATTAAATGGTTGTTATTAGTAATGATTTTTCATTAAAGAAAAAGAGGGCTAAAGATATAGATTCACTGGTAAAATGCTGGCTGCTCAAGCATGATCACCTACATCAGAAGCCTAGACACACATCAAAAGTGGCTCTGAGCATTGGGCATTTATACCTTCAATCCCAAGGATTCAGATACAACCTCTAGAAGTTGCTGGTTTTCTATCCAGAAGCAAAAGAACCAATGGCTCTCAACTTGTTTTTCATAACCACTCAGGAATCAAAAGATCATTTCATAGGGGTTACCTAAGACCATTAGGAAAACATAGATATTTATCATTCATAATCGCAGAAAAATTAAAATTACAAAGTAGCATAAAATTGAATTTATGATAGGAATGTCACCACAATATGAGGAAGTATATTAAAGGGTCACAGCTTTAGAAAGGCAGAAAACCACTGGTCTAGGTGTATCTATGAGCTCTGTGTTTGGTTAGAGATCCTGGATCAAAAATTAAATTAAAAAAAATGATTGACGAAGAGACCTGATATGGACCTCCTGTTTACAAAAAGAGAAAGAAGGCAAGAGAGGCAGGGGGCAGACAGGAGGTTTAGCTAGTGAATTCATTCTTAGAGATTATCTGAATCTTTTAATTCAGGTAAACAGAAAGTAAAATATGGCATTTCTATTCATGTTAATTTTTTATTGTTCAACAAATTTACTGTTTGGGATGGTGAGAATCTAATAATAAATATTAAATAAGGAAAACTCAATTTGTAACAAATCAGTAATATAAAACATAGTATCTAAGCAGAGAGGACCATCCTCTTGGAGACAAGGGAGGAAGAATGTGATGAGGATCTGTGAGAAGGGGATGGGGTGGCAATGTTTGGATTGTAAATAAATAAATAATGATTAAAAACAAACAAATAAATAAAAGTGGAAATGCAAAAAAGGAATTTTGTAAGTATATTTTACATAAAATTTATGCTTTTATGTATGCAAGTTCTATGTGATGCATATGTGTCTGTGTAAAGTATCAGAGTGTGTGAGAATTCTTTTTCAGTTATTGGCACACAGATCCTTTCCATATGAATATGTTCTCTGTGCAATTAACTTAAATTTAATCTATGAAGCCTACTACACTGGTTCCTTAAATAAAACTGCAACCTAGTTTAGAAGTAAAATAAATGAAAGACTAATTCAGGAATATATCCTTGTAGCAGAAGCTCAGTTTCAACCAATCACAGGAATTGAGCTTTGTTCAGACACAGATAGACAAATGTTTAAAGTGTGTTTGAATAAGGCAAACAACAAGTTGTAGCCAATGGGTGTCCATCTATATTTCATTTCCATTTTCTATCTATAAATATTTGCCAGATCCATAGCAGACTGAAGTTTCTCTGGATATTTTCTGATTTCAAGAGCTTCCCAAATTGCAATTCGTGCTTGGCTCCATTAAACTTGGCTAATTTTAATTCATATAAAGCTTTGTTCTTAGTTCCCACAGAGTTTTGGAGTGTGACTCTCAGCAAAAGTACTTTCCAAAACTAACTCCAAAGTTATGTTTATTTTATTCATCAGGAACTAAAAAGAATGGTAGGGTTATGGAAAGGTGGGCAGAAAGGACTATTTAATGAAACACATGGCAATGGGGCATAATTCACGAGAAACTAACTCAGAAGCTTTGCTGGTTTCTTTCTGCTGCTGTACCTAATATCTGACCACAAATGCAGTAACTTTATTTAATTTTTTGTTTTCTATATTTTTGTTTACATTCCAAACAAGTTTCCCTTTTCCGGTTCCCCCCTCCCCATAAGTCCCATAAGCCCTCTTCTCTCCACCCATTCCCCAATTACCCCCTCTCATTTCTCTGTCCTGGTACTCACCTACCATGCTGAATCAAGCCTTTCCAGGACCAGGGACCTCTCCTTCCTTCTTCTTGGGAATCATTTGATATGTTAATTTTGTCTTGAGTATTCAGAGCTTCTGGGCTACTTAATATCCATTTATCAGTGACTGCATTCCATGTATATTCTTTTGTGATTGGGTTACCTCAATTAGGATGATATTTTCCAGTTCCAACCATTTGCCTACAAATTTCATGAATTCATCATTTTTAATTGCTGAGTAGTATTCCATTGTGTAAATATACCACATTTTCTGTATCCATTTCTCCATTGAGGGACATCTGGGTTCTTTCCAGCTTCTGCCTATTATAAATAAGGCTGCTATGAACATAGTGGAGCCTATGTCCTTATTGCATGCTGGGGAATCCTCTGGGTATATGCTCAGGAATGGTATAATAGGGTCCTCCAGAAGTGTCATGTCCAGGTTTCTGAGGAACGGGCAAACTGATTTCAAGAGTGGTTGTACCATCTTGCAATCCCACCAGCAGTGGAGGAGTGTTCCTCTTTCTCCACATCCTTGCCAACACCTGTTGTCTCCTGAGTTTTTAATCTTAGCCATTCTGACTGGTGTGAGCTGAAATCTAAGAGTTGTTTCGATTTGCACTTCTCTAATAAATAATGATGTTGAACATTTCTTAAGGTGCTTCTCAGCCATTCAAAATTCTTCAGGTAAAAATTCTTTGTTTAGCTCTGTACCTCATTTTTAATAGGGTTATTTGGCTCTCTGGAGTCTACCTTCTTGAGTTCTTTGTATATGGATATAAGCCCTCTGTTCAATGTAGGGTTAGTGAAGATTATTTCACAATTTGCTGGTTGCTGTTTTGTCCTTTTGACAGTGTCCTCTGTCTTACAGAATCTTTGTAATTTTATGAGGTCCCATTTGTCAATTCTTTATCTTAGAGCGTAAGCTATTGGTGTTCTGTTCAGGAGCTTTTCCCCTGTGCCCATGTCTTCAAGGGTCTTCCCCAGTTTCTTTTATATTAGTTTCAGTGCGTCTGGTTTTATGTGGAGGTCCTTGATCCACTTGGAGTTGTGCTTAGTATAAGGAGATAAGAATGGATCCATTTACATTCTTCTGTATGCTGTCCTCCAGTTGAACCAGCATCATATTCTGAAAAGGCTATATTTTTTCCACTGGATAATTTTAGCTCCTTTTTCAAAGATCAAGTGACCAAAAATGAGAAATAGCTTTAGATTCTGCAATTTATAGTTCTGCAATTGAGAAGCTTTCATGTCGAGGTATCAGCCAGAATATGTTACCTCTGCAGAAACTCCTTTTTCCTGGCTTTCCAAATACTGGATACTTTGTGCATCCTTAGTTTAGGTACCTTCCTTTTCATTTCACCATTCTCTGCCTCTGTATCTTTGACCAACCCACCTTTTCTAGTTTTTTTCTGAACTCTGGCTGGCTGGTTCAACTCACCTGTTCTGGCTCAAATCTCCTCTCCAAGATGACAGATTCAAACTGTCTTCTCACTGACAAAATCTTGGACATAACAGCCAGTAACCTGGCAACATATAAGCAGGCAAGGCACTAGAGCAGTAGCTGAAAGCTTATGTTTGATCTACAAATATGATGCAGAAAAAGCTAGTTGGTAATGATTGGGCTTTTAAAAACTCAAAACATGTTCCCAGTGACACACTTCCTACCACAAGGACACACTTTCTAAACCTTCTCAAACAATTCCACCAAATAGACATCAAAGAATCAAATATATGAGCCTCTAGTCAACTTTTAGCAGCATTTACACTGGAAGCTGGTTTTCAGTTAAAATGGTTGACTTCACAATGAGAAGAAGCTAAAAATATGGAAAATCAGTTCCTCATGAATTGTTATTCTTGCCCTTAAACTATCTTTTGAAATATGTTCTAATCTTCTAGCTTCTTCTCTTTCTCTAGCTTTTTCTGTCTTCATCTACAACTTGTCTTTGTAAAAGTGTCTTGGTAAAACTGCCTCCTCTCTACACTTCTCTCTCTCTCTCTCTCTCTCTCTCTCTCTCTCTCTCTCTCTCTCTTTGTAAATAATTACTTTTTTATTTTCTCTACTCTTTGTTTACATTCCAAAGGCTTTCCCCTTTCCCAGTTCCCCCCCTGAACCATATGTCCCATAAGTCCTCTCCCCCCCAACTATTCCCCAATCACACCCCCCCCGATGATTTCTCTGTTCTGGGTCTACAAAACTGGATCCAATCTTTTCAGGCCCAGGATCCTCTCCTTTCTTCTTCTTGGGAATCATTTGACTTGTTAATTGTGCCTTGAGTATTTGGGCTTCTAGGCTCATTAATATCCACTTATCAGTGATTGCATTTCATGTGTATTCTTTTGTGAGTGGATTAACTCACTTAGGATGATATTTTCCAGATCTAACCATTTATCTACAAATTGCATGAATTCATTATTTTTAATTGCTGAGTACTATTCCATTGTATAGATATACCACATTTTCTGTATCCATTCTTCCTTTGAGGGATATCTGGGCTCCTTCCAATTTCTGGCTATTATAAACAAGGCTGCTATAAACATAGTTGAGCATGTGTTTTTATTGTATGCAGGGGAATCCTCTGGGTATATGCCCAGGAGTGGTATGCCAGGGTCCTCTGGAAGTGACATGACCAATTTTCTGAGGAACTGCCAAACTGATTTCCAGAGCTGTTTTACCATTTTGCAATCCCACCAACAGTGGAGGAGTGTTCCTCTTTCTCCACATCCTCGCTAGCACTTGTTGTCTCTTGAGTTTTTAATCTTAGCCATTCTGACTGGTGTGAGGTGGAATCTTAGGGTTGTTTTGATTTGCATTTCCCTGATGACTAATGATGTTGAACATCTCTTAAGATGTTTCTCAGCCATCTGAATTTCTTCTGGTGAAAATTCTTTGTTTAGCTCTGTACCCCATTTTTTGATAGGGTTATTTGGTTCTTTGCGGTCTAACTTCTTGAGTTCTTCATATATATTGGATATTAGCCCTCTGTCGGATGTGGGGTTGGTGAAGATCTTTTCCCACTTTGTTGGTGGCCATTTTGTCCTTCTGACAGTGTCTTTTGCCTTACAGAAACTTTGTAATTTTATGAGGTCCCATTTATCAATTCTTAATCTTAGAGCATAAGGTATTGGTGTTCTGTTCAGGAACTTTCCACCTGTGCCCATGTCCTCCAGGGTCTTCCCAAGTTTCTTTTCTAATAGTATTCTGGTTTTATGTGGAGGTCCTTGACCCACTTGGAGTTGATGTTAGTACAAGGAGATAAAAGTAGGTCAATTTTCATTCTTCTGCATGTTGACCTCCAGTTGAACCAGCACCATTTTTTTGAAAAGGCTATCTTTTTTCCACTGGATGGTTGTGGCTCCTTTATCAAAGATCAAGTGACCATAAGTCTGTGGCTTCATTTCTGGGTCTTCAATCCTATTCCATTGATTTACTTGCCTGTTGCTGTACCAATACCATGCAGTTTTTAACACCATTGCCCTGTAGTACTGCTTGAGGTCAGGGATATTGATTCCCCCAGAAGTCCTTTTATTGTATTCTGATGTTAAAACATCTTTTAAGTACATAGGTTGATCTAATTCAGTAGGGTTTTTTGTTTTGTTTTGCTTGATTGTTTTGTTTTGTTTTTCTACAGTCGTGTGTGTCTTTCATCTAATCTTACCACCTCTTTCTGTTTATCAAGGTACAATTAGATCTTTATGAACCCTTACATAAACTAAACATATAGGCCCTCACATTCCATGCCCAACTCCCCACCACCGAGTCAGGCTTTTCACCTACTTAAACACAGAAATAATCAAAACATATTACATAATATGTCAATACATAGCATCACCAATACCTCGTTTAGTTATACCTAGTTGCTAGGTGGAGAGCTAACAGGAAATGCCTGGCTCATGGTGTTCATTGACAGGGTACTATCTGAACCTCTTAGAGCATTTCCTATTAGTAAGTAATTACCTCAAATATCTGTTACTGATCTGCATTCCTTTGACCAATACCGACCCTTACCATACTTTCTATAAATCCCAGAAGGCTAAAGTCTTCTAGAGAAGTCTCTAGGAATGCCTTTTATACAAATTCTTTTCAAACAGCCTTGTCTTTCACAGATAAGGCAGTGGACATTTTGATTTCTAGGACTATTGGCAATTTCTTGTGCAATTATATAGTCATTAAGGTCATTGATAGCAGTAGTTCTAATCCATTCAGACATGGGAGCTGACAAATCTTTTAAAGGTCTAAAACCTTTGCATTTGCAATTTCAAAAGCTAAAATTTCAATTAATGCCTATTTCTCATCTGGATTTGATATTGCTCTGTTTATAGCAGCTAATCCATGTAAGAAGTCAGTAAAAGTCTCTCAGGGACTTTGCATACTGTTGTTAATGAGATAGAACTTTTTTCCTTGTTCTTCATCTTATCCCAGGCTCTTAAAGTTACTCAAAAGCAATTATATAATAATAGAGCCATCAAATTGCATCTGCTGTCTTAAAAAAGCAAATTGACTGTCACATAACAATTGATTTTTTATATTAGCTCCTTTAGACCTATTATGATTTTCCATGATTGCAGCTTCTTCTTACCACCATGTCAGCAATTGGAATTGAGAACCAGCCTCTAATATGGCTGTTGCTAAACCTTTCCAGACTTGAGGGGTAATCTTGGTTCAGGTATTCCAGGTATTTAACCTTTGTCTCACATGGGATGAGTACATTCAATAAGTTACTATTGATTCTTTAAAATGTTTAAGTTCTTTTATTTTAACAGGATTCCCGGCTATTAGTCATTTTGTGAATTTACACCATTATCTGATATTTGTTGCCAGATAACTGGGAAAGCTAATAGAGTGGTAACTTTTTCTCAATTTTATGAAGAAATGATGCATGAAGATTCAATGGTTTGCTTATCTTGAGCCTTAATTTTATTAAGTACCGTTAGCTCACAATTAAGCATTTCCTATATTCTTATTTCTCTTGTTTCATGTCCCAAAAGTTTTTGTATTATCTTAGCTAATTTTTCTTGTGAATTATTTTTTCAACCTTTTTTTGTGAAAAAAAGATAAAGATTGCACTTGAAAGTAGGGAGGAGATTTACTTCAGTGGTCACAGTTGCACTAATTACTATAGTAGTATTCTATCCCATAAGTCCAGATGAAAGACTTTCATCTTCTCCAGTATCTTTGTGTGCTAGATGTAATAGTCATCTCTGAGGCTTACTTCTGAATAAGCTAAGATTTCTACTGCTTTCTGAACTCTTGCTGGCTGGTTCAACTCAGTTATTCTGGTTAAATTGATTCAAACTACCTTATTTTCCATCCTCACTGAATTGTTCTTTCCTGGCCTCAAATAAACCTTGGCAATCTCTTCTAAATTTTTGACTCCTTCTCGTTCTATGGCTTGTTCTTTCTTTATCAGCAACCTGTCTCTGTAAAACTGTCCTGGCAGAAACTACCTCCTCCCTCTCTCTCCCTGCACTGATCTCATAAGTCACCCTTTTTTCTCCTTTCTCATGAGACTTGGGAACAGCCTCTCTGAGAGAGTCAAATCCTTCTCTGATTCATCAATTTGTCTGCCCCTCAACTACACATCACTTTCAAACATTGCTGTTTCCTTCTACAAACTAATCTTTATGGATTATATCTATATATTAAGGATCTATCTGTACTGTAGCCAGAACATTCTGTAATACAGAGCATCTCTGCATTTTAACCAGATCACATAGACCTAGGATGTTTTTGGATGTTGTCCCTTGCCAGAGCAGTCATATTGGTGGATTAAAATTCCTCTACAGATAATAAATCAAACCTCAGAGAATTTGTAAATACTATGATGAGTCTATTGTTTGATCACAATGGAATCATACTAGTAATTATAACAGGAAAGAGAGAAAGGGATGGCTCAGTAGTGAAGAATATTGACTGATTTTGTGGAGGACCAAATTCCATCTCCAGCATTTGCATGGTAGTATACACCTATAATTGTAGCTCCATAGATCAGCTGCTTTTTCATTATAACTCACCAGAATACATGAAGGTAAAACAACCATACATACAATTTTTAAATTATGATTTTTATAAATAAACAATAGGTACAGAAAACCATTTAAATCAACAGATAATTTAAAGCATGCATGTGTATGAGCTTTGTTTTAGAAAACCATCTTGAAGTGCTGTGGGAAAAAGAACATTTAATAGAAAAGTCTCTTTCTTAGTAAATTTAAAGTACTTTTAAAGAAGATAGGTGTGAACATGAAATAGAAATCAGTCAATTGCTAAGTATATTTTGTAATACAAGACTTCCATAAGAGATTTCATATAGCTTAGGCATAGAGCTTGCTTGCAGTATTCTGTTGATATGCTACAGCAAAAGCAGATCACACTTGAAGCCAACCTTAAAAATGATGCTGGAAAATAGAATATCGAACCCACTTCTCTGTGGGTTGTGTTTGTGGGAGGGATATGTTTATGCAATTGTATGAATTATTTACTGACTACTAGGAGGAACCACAAGAGAAGTGAAGCTAAACTATTTGAAACTAACCACCAATTTTAATTATGCCTGTCACAGAGAAAACTATTCCCTCTATTTTCCAACCTGGTAGCAGCTTAAAGTATTGAGAAAAAAATCTAAATCGGAAATTTGCCTTCAGAGTTTCCCTTCCACACAGGAATATCTGAGTGTTGTTTAATTCACATTTCCACAAATGAAAATAATCTCTGAATGATACAATTACACAAAAAATTATAGCTACTTAAATTTGTGAGTTTGTTTTATCTGTAAACTGAAACTAATAAAAATTAAATCAGAGAAATTATAATTTCATTGAAAATTAATTTTTTTCATTTTTATTGGATATATTCTATATTTACATTTCATTTCCATTTTTCTGGTTCCCCATCCCCCAAAGGACCCACGTGCCCTTTTCCCCTCCCCTGCTCCCTCATCCACCCCTTCCCACTTCCCTGTTCTGGAATTCCCCTACACTGATGCTTTGATCATTTCCAGCACCAGTATCCACTCCTTTCTTCTTGTCGGATATCATTTGGTATGTGAATTGTGTCTTTGGTGTCCTAAGATTCTAGGCTAATATCCACTTATCAGTGAGTGCATACCATGGGTATTCTTTTGAGACTGGGTTACCTCACTTAGTATGATGTTCTCCAGCTCTAACCATTTCTCTAAGAATTTCATGAATTCATTGTTTCTAATGGCTGAATAGTATTCCATTGTGTATATATACCACATTTTTTTTATCCATTCCTCATTTGAGGGACATCTGGGTTCTTTCTAGCTTCTGGCTATTATAAATAAGGCTGCTATGAACATAGTGGAGCATGTATCTTTATTGCAGAGCTATACAAAGACGTTTCACCTGAAGAAATTTGGATGGCTGAGAAACACCTTAAAAAAATGTTCAACAGCATTAGTCATTAGAGAAATGCAAATCAAAATAACCCTGAGATTTCACCTCATACTAGTCAGAATGGCTAAGATTAAAAACTCAGGAGACATCAGGTGTTGGTGAGGATGTGGAGAAAGAGGAACACTCCTCCACTGCTGGTGGGACTGCAAGCTGGTACAACTACTCTGTAAATCAGTCTGGAAGTTCCTCAGAAAACTGGACATGATACTTCCAGAGGACCGAGCTATGCCACTCCTGGGCATATACCCAGAAAATTAATTTTCAAAAGTAGTTAAATTTTCTCTTTCTAGCTTAATATTGCAATTTTATTATATTTGCTTTAATGTCATCATTATACATAAATTCTTCAGGGAATCTTGTATAGTCTTTTTGTTAATATGTGTTTTAAGGTAATTGAAGATATCCATCCATTTAGAAATTTTGTGATGAGTTATTTCTGACATTATGGGCTGTAAAAATATTTTAGCAAGACTTTTTGTCATTGTATCAATACCTTACCATCTTATAAATATATTACTAAAGTCAGACTTTCTTCATATGGTGGTAGATATATACCTTGGTATTAAAAGCATCCATGTCTCCTTCCAGAGAAATAGTGTTAGTTCATGTGCCTTCTAAGTAACTGAGCAACATCACCACTATCACTTTCTGCTATGAGAGGAGAAAGAAGAAATAATGTGCCCCATATCATTCTCAATTTGCTGCTCCATTTGGCTTCATTTCTGAAAATGGAACAAAGAAGTCATCACAACCTCTTTGGTCTAGACTCTGTTCTGAAGTATATTCTTTTCTGATTATTTCCTATTTCAAAATGGACAGAGGCCTCCTTTTGCACATACATTCTCTTAGACTCTTCCAAGTATAAAACTCCAATGTTAAACACTTTTAAGTTCCTCTTCCCATTGTAAAATTCAAAGCCATCTACAACCACCTTCATAGAGAAAAAGTAGTACATTTTAAGTTTATGGATTCTTGTCTTGCTCATTTGATTGGTTAGATTTTGGTGGAAATGTGGTTGAGTAATTAACCTCTCCAATAACCAGCTATTGAAAATAATGTATTACTGTACCCTGGTCTACAGGTTGGTGGGCTTTCAGCTGGTTTAAACAGCATTCATTTCACTCAGTTCATAGAGCTCTTATTCCATTCCTCTTAAGATTAGTATATTAATTTTGTGTCCATCTCACACACAAATTTTAAACTGAAACATAAACTTGTACTCTCATACTATCAGAACTACCAAGCTGTTGTTTCTCTCCATATGCCTCAGGCAAAAGCAAAACACTAGCCAAGGACAATGTCAAGATCAAATGTAGTAAATGAGGTGATGGATTCTGTAACAGGTTTAATTTAAGTACTACTAACAAAAATCCACTATTTGGTTCTTAAATTAGATACATTCCTTATTGTTGCAAAACGACATAATCAGCCTTGGTAGGAAGGGGTTTTTTTGTTTGGTTTGGTTTGTTTGTTTGTTTGTTTTGGCTTACTAGTAGAGAATACTGTTATCATGGTGTATAGAATCCTGGTGGCAGAAGCTTGATGTATCTACAGTTGGGAACTAGAGAGGGATGAAAGCTGATTCTCTGTTCACCTTTTCTTTTCATTCAGTGCAGGACCCCAGCCCATGAGATGGTGCTACCGACATTTGTAATGTATCTTCCAAGCTCAATGTAGTGATGTAAATGAAAAAAGTGCCTCCCATCGACTCAGGTATTTGAACACTTGATCTGCAGTTCATACTGCGGTTTGGGAAAGCAGTGCAGACTTGTTTTAGGAATTAAGGCACTGTAGGCTGGCTGTGAATATTTGCAGCCTTCTCCTACTTCCAGTTTGTCTTCTGTCCTTCTTGTTTATGGTTGAAAATGTGAACTCTCACATTTCTGGTCCTTCTGGCTTGCCTCTATGGCAATATGGTTTCACCTTTTGGAAACAGATGTCACTCTTTCTTCCATAAGTGACTTTTGGCCATGGAGTTTTATCACAAAAACTGAAAAATCAAGTGAAAAAGTCAATCCAATCCAGAAATGTCTTCAAAGTTATGCCCAGAAATTGTCCTGAGGTGATTTTATATGATATCAAGTTGACAATATTAAAACCAAACATGTCTAAAACTATTCACTACCTAGTGTGATAAGGATCTGGGCTCTTATTTTGCTATTTTAACACTTGTTTGAATTGATCATTATGCCCAGATATTTTCTGCCACGTGAAAGGTAAACATCACTCAAGAAATTTGCACACATACAAAATTTTATCTCCACAATACTAATTATAGCAAAGCTCATGTGACTCACGTGATTATGAAAAAGCTTTAATGTGTTTAGTACTGTTCTTTGACTTCAGCTCACTATGGGAAATCAATGCTATGGTTCAGCACAATTAATATCTAAGCAAGCTACATGAAAATATTTATTATGTGAGTCAATAAATCCCCAGCTCTAGGCTTCCAAATTTCTTATTCATATTTTTATTCAGTTATGCTCAATGTATTACTGATATTCATATTTTAATCTAGCTATGAATTGTGATGGAGAACGACATAGTAGAACTCACTTGAAAGAACTGGCACATAATCACACCCAGACTCTATTCTCTTTGATGTCATCTAAGCTACTTAAAAAGGAAAAAAAAAGACTATTCTGTTTGTCTGCACCTGATTTAACAGCTCTCTTCTACTTGATAGACTAATTGGCAGTCCATACCTATAGCAACATGCAGTTTCTTGCGAAGATCATCACTTGGGTGAATTTTCCACTCACAGAGATTTTATTGGTCTTCTATATGCTCATCCAACATAGGGAAAAAATAAACAACAACACTTTTAATATTTAAATGAGTCTTGTTTTTCTCCATAAAAAGACCCTATATTATATTTTACCTTTGGAGCACTTGAATGTTGACAATTTTGGATAACTGCTTTAAAGTATTAAAAATCATTCAAGATAGATAAGAAGGAAACCATTGAGTAATAATATTTAATTTAAAATTTGGGCATATATCTGTGTGACAGCCTGTTCTCCTGAGTGCCAGTGCCTGGGTGGATAGCTTGGAGCTGTAGTTACAGGTAGTGGGTAGCCAGTGCGGTGCTGAGAAATGAACACAGGTCCTTGAAAAGAACAGTACATACATTTAAGCACTGGGCCATTTCTCCAGTCCCTTTTTTTTTGTTGTTGTTGTTGTTTTGTTTTTTTTGTTTCTGTTTATTTGATTATTTCCTTTTTCTTTTTCTTTTTCTTTCTTTTCTTTTCTTTTTTCTTTTCTTTTCTTTTCTTTTCTTTTCTTTTCTTTTTTTTCTTTTCTTTTCTTTTCTTTTCTTTCTTTCTTTTTTTTTCCGAGACTGGGTTTCTCTGTGTAGCCCTGGCTATCCTGGAATTCACTCTGTAGACCAGGCTGGCCTCGAACTCAGAAATCCACCTGCCTCTGCCTCCCAAGTGCAGGGATTAAAGGCATGTGCCACCACCACTGCCCGGCGATTATTTTCACATGTACCTTCTATAATGTTTTTATGGATTATTTGGGAATTTCACATCACGGACTCTGAACACATTCACTTTCCAATCCTTCAAGATCTATACCCATACCTTTGTGTCCCCCTCTCAAATAACCATAACAATAATAAAATACAGGTCCAGTTTGCATTGCTTATACATGCATACTGGTAGGATTTGCTGAAGGAGGAGGTGTCAGGAGGGGCAGGAGTCCCAATTTTAAGGATTAAAGAGATGATTTCTTCTCTGAGCTGATGATTTGAGCTAATTGGAATAATGTTTTTATTTTATTGGAGGATATTTAAAATTAACTTTAGTTAGTAAAATGTTTGTTAGTTTAATTGCTGAACACTGAAGTTTTATGTTATTCTATGAAACATCAACAACAGAGAAAATCTCTACTTTTAATTTTAATGCTTTTTTAAATGCTAGCACCACAGTTACCTGTACTTAACCACTTATAAAATGGACTCACTGCGATGACTCGGTGGGAAAATGAGCTTGCTAACAGAGCTCAGTACTTAGGTTCAATGCTTGTACCACACACAGTGAAAGAAGAGAACCAATGCCTGCAAGTTCTCCGACCTCTACACACATGCATGTACAAACACAATAAATAAATGTCTAAATGTAGTAAGCATACATTCAAGAACAGATCGATGTTAAGTACTTTGATATGTTTTATCGATTGTACTGTTTGTTCACTTTCTTAAGTTGCCACTTGTAGAAAACAATGCTCTCTTCCAAGATTCCACAATATTAGACAAAATATCCCTAAGCTGGACATTTTAAAAATCACAAGTATGGTGCCTCAACTTGAGAAACTACTGTCTACTATTGCTAGACCTAGTAAATTATGTACAAGAAATTGTTGCTTTATTTTATTGTCTTTTACTTAAAGGCATCATGACACAAGCCTTCAATATTTTATGAGAGGGAAAGCCAAATGCAAGGTTAAATTACTGGGAAAATAATATTCTCATAAAAGAGTCTTGTCTTATCTTGTGGAGAAAAAGATTTCTTTGAAATTTTGTGCTGTTTGATATCCTAACAAATAAGTAGATGCTAACTGTACCACATGGCCTTTGGTCCTATGATTTCACTACAGTTATCCATTCTCTAATCTTTGTGAACCCAAATGGCAGGTTCTGTGTCTTGCTTTTGTGTTTTAGCTATTCAACAATGCTTAGAACTTAATTATCATACCTAAAGAGTAAATCTTATTAATTTCTAACTCACTTGAGTATTGTGTATCCTTGAATCCTACCGAGCATTTTGCCAGTTTGGTTGTTTTATGTAAAACCTTGACATCTTGCCAACCTACATTTTAAAAGAGTATGAATTTGTTTCAACTCTTGATGGAGAATACCCATGGGGAAGATGCTGGCCTCGAATTCATTGAGGTAAATCACAGGTAAAATTTACTTACCATGGATTAGTTTGCAAATAAAGATTTGACTGAATCTTGTGTAGAGAGAAAACAATACAGTGAGTGAAAAAGGGACATGTGTCATGTTTCACTTGCTGGCCTATATTGTCATTGTCATATGGCATACCTGTAACTGGGCAGACAGACACCACTGTCTTACCAGTTTTGTTGGCAGGGCAAAACTTTGTATTGTTGTTATTATTACTACTAGTAGTAGTAATCATAGTAGTAGTAGTAGTAGTAGTAGTAGTAGTAGTAGTAGTATTTTTTGGTCATTTTCAAATCATCATACACCTGAGTTTTATGGAATTTCTATGTATTTGTGGTCAAGCTTCTTATTTCGTAGTCTAATTGATGAGTGCTTCTCTGTTCTTTCTCCTGGAGGCTTCCCTGGCTTTCTTGTCTTTAGTTGCAGCTCTCTTCTGTGCGGCAAATAATTTGTCAATAGGGATAGGCAGTTTTCTTTTTTGATTGTTTGATAGGTTATGGTATTCATCTCATACTTCTGCTTATAATGGTAACTGCCATACTTGTTTCTGAAGTTTTTGTTTTCCTTGTTTTGTAAATATTTATTTAATTTAAAAATATTTATTTATTTATTTATTTATTTATTTATTACTTTTGTTTAGCCCTTAGTGTCTTGGAACTCACTCTATGTACCAGGCTGGTCTGGAACTCAGAGATCTGCCTGCCTCTGCCTCCTGGGTACTGGGATTAATGGTGTGCGCCACCACTGCCAGCCTTTGTTTCAGCAGTTTTGTTATCTCTGCTTAGATTCCAACTGAATTTCTTTCTTCAGGGATGTTTTTCAATGGTATTTTATGTCTGTAAGTGCTTTACCTGTATGTGTGTGTGTGTGTGTGTGTGTGTGTGTGTGTGTGTATGTGTGTGTGTGTGTAGAAGGGGCATCAGATCCCCTGGAACTGGAGTTCCAGGTAGCTGTGATGAGCAGTGTGGACACTGGAAAAGGAACCATGGTCCTTTGATAGAATATAGAATGCTCTGAAATGCTGGGATATTTTCCCAGCCACATACATTTAACCTAGACTCCCACATACCTTTAGCAGCTGGGGCACAGTTGTCAACTAAGACTGATATGTCAAAGCTTCTAAGCAGCTTTTTGGACTCAATTGTTTAAATCCCTCCATTTTCTTCTCTATAATCCTTCTTATAAAAAAATTGCTATTCTTCAGGATCCCTGAAATAGACACTTTGGCTCGGAGATTTCATCATTTCCTCAAATTGTTTGTTCATGCAAAAATTCAACATTACCAAATTCTTGTCCAGTCCTCTACTCTTTTTCTTGGTTCCTCCTTTTCCTTTCTTTTTATCTTTTCAGTATTGTGGATATTAAATCTAGAACCTCTTTCATCCTAAACAAGTAGCCAGCTTGCTGAGATGCATCCCTACTCCTGATATCTTATTATAAAGCACCCTTCTCTGTACACTGGCTTAGAAGTTTTCCAGCATGTTTGGATGTGTGGTCTCTTTCCTGCCCCCTCTTCTGGTAATGAACCACTAGACATTAAATTTATTTGAATGTGTCTCTTTATTTTCATTGAAGAAATGACTTTTCCTGTCAAATGGCAGTTGCAGGTTTACACAGGTTCTGTAGTCACCCTCAGATACATTTGTATAGCTCCCCTGGGAGCGTCACATTTTCTTTTAATGTGTTTGAATCTTTTAAGTTGTGTTCAAAGTTGTTTCTGTAATATGCCAAAACTTGAATGACTGTTTTTCCACTTGGAAACATACTTGTGTTCTGTTGCCTTTCCAGAATCACAAACTAGGGTTTTATTTTATTTCAGGTCCATATTATTCTTAAACATCCTCTCCAAAATTTGCATTCTTTTTATTCTTTCTACTTTTTGTCATTTAGATCAACATAAAGATGGGTATATGTATGTCTTTCTACTTAACATTTTTCTCACACTGTCCTTATATTTAACTCAAGTAAATAAAGCAGGTAGAATCTTATGCAATGTGGAAATAGTAGTAAGGGAGCAAAGAGATTTGTAGAAATTACTGATCTCAACATTCACAAATGATAAGTTATTTGCATAGAAACAGCTCTTTGTGTGGCTTTATAAATCAAGGGAATTATAGTAGAAGACAAGAAATGGATTTTCTTTGGTAATATATTTACTAAGTGATAAAGTGGGAATTCTCCATTGGAGCAGACATTTCTACTGGTAACAACTGCTTTTAGCAGCCTTGCAATTTCCAATCTTCATCACCTTCTTTTCTAAGTCTCAGGCTTATCTTTATAAGAGAAAAGAAATAAGTCAGTAACTGGAATTCAGTGATCCTTGATTCAGAAAGTAAAAACTTGATGCATTCAGCTTCAGAGAAAGATTGATTCTATAAATACTTAAAATGTCTGCAACTTAAATGAAAAATAGCACTTTTTCTAGCATATATGTGTGTGTGTGTGTGTGCGTGCGCACACGCTCTAATATATGATGTTATCTTTGACAGTACATAAAACCAAAACACATAGAAGAACTAATTCCTACTTCCCTCCACATACATGGAGTGAGTTAATCAAATATATCATGTTCTATGATGTTTATATTCATGTCTTTGTATTTTAAATGAAAACTACACACTAAAGTTCTGTTGAAGTAGTTTATTTTTTAATTTATCAAAAGCCATGGTCTGGATCCATAAGAATTCTAACACGAACCTGCACTGTCATCTGAAAATGCAAAATCACTTTCTTCTGTGGAGCAGGCAGAACTCAGGCTCTCTTGACCTTTATGGAATTTTTATATGATCAGGCACTTGGACTTCTTCCATCCATGATAAGAGTGGTGGTAAGTTGACAGAAACAATTTCTTTTTATTTACTGGCCATTACAGTTGTAAAATATGGCAGACACAAGTCTCACATAAATCAGTTCACCTTAGATGAATGTGCCCTGAGAGAAGCATTCTGCCAAGGTTGCCTCCCCTCACCTCAGCTGCATCTCGCCGTAGAATTCTTTCCCTGCCTTTACCAGCCCTTCTGAATTTATTTTAGTTTTAATTCTGTGCAATTCTCAATCAGAAGACATAAACACAGTCCGGTAGCTTTCAGGATGAACAGGACTCAGAGGGTACAACCACTGTGTCATCTCTGTCAAGATTCTTTCTCCTTGCAGATATTGGAGAGGGGATTAAAACTTCCTGTAGTGAGGGTCTTTGTAATTTCATCTTTAAAATGGGTGTTCTTTGATCTAGTGATCTGAAACTCTGTTTAAAGATGACATCACTTCCTGTCATTCGACTTTTTAAAAAACAGAAATGTGTGCTCACAGGTGCTGGTGGTCCCTAGTACAAGGAGTAGGTAATTGGTGATTTACTTTAATATATCAGAATCTATTTACTCTGTTATTTGGCAATACTGCTTGTGCTTTAAAAACAACATGGCCTCACTACAAATGGAATGAATAGACTGGGCAAAAGGAATACCTAGAAAGAAGCAAATGATACACTCAGATATACCCTTTTCTATTACAAATGGAAAGCAGACATTAAAGAAGACATCAAGACAACAGAAAACCGAGTATATGTATGGAAATGTAGAGATTTTGTACGGTCAGTTGGGCAGTAGTATGTATCAGAGGGGATTAGGGATCCTCATCCTGGATGTGTTTTCAATATCTGTTTGAGTCTCTGTGTTCTTCATAGAGCTGGCTGATCTTAGAGAAGTTCTTTGACTCTTAATTTCTCTGACTTTCAGTTTCCTAAGGCTTCACTGGGGTTTTTGTCCCACAATATAGAGACAAGAAAAAAATTGCATACAATAACACAAGAATCATTGGACCAAATACACTGGCTTATGCAGTCAGGATTATGGTTGTACTTTTATGGCTTGTACATGCCATTTCTCAGCTATATCTTGAAGCAGTTTTAGTATAACTTTTGTAAAGGGGCATCAGTAGAATGGCATGTTTTTTGAATTATAATGACCACCTGTATATGAGATGTGTGGATAGTATTTGATGTGAACAGCCTCATATAGGAGAATCAGCTTTTTAGAATGTTTATTCAAAGTATACTGCATATCATATAATGCAGGTACCACAGATACGCTTACATAGCACAGACAGCAATGCCTGCCTGCTACATTTATTTTAAAATGTTATAGAAAGAAAGTATACAAATTAATCAAAAAATATACAGTTTTATTACATGGATTGAGGGTTACAAGACAATGAAAGCAGATGACTCTTAAGGGGAAAAAAGGGAGATTGGTTTCAGGCTTAGCTAAGATGTTGAAGAAGTTAGGATTTCAGATTAGTACCTGGTTCAATTGTATGACTGTAATTCTAGGACACTAAAATGCAGCTTGAAGTAGAAGATTATCCTATATTTGGTTAACTTGATGTACCTGAAAAGTGTGAACCTCATTTGAAGTAATGTCTCTATCTGATTGGAGGGAGTATATCTGTGATTATTTGTATATGCTATGCCTGGGAATGGCACCATGAGGATGTATGACCTTGTTGATTAGGTGCATCAGTGTGGGTGTGGACTTTAAGACCTTCATCCTAGCTTCCTGGAAGTCAATCTTGCACTAGAAGTCTTCAGATGAAGATGTAGAGCTCTCAGCTCTGCCTGTACCATGCCTGCCTAAATGCTCCCATGCTCCTACCTTTATGATAATGGACTGAACTTCTAAATCTGTAAGCCAGCCCCAATTCAATGAATTAAATGTTCTCTGTTGTAAGACTTGACTTGGCTATGGTGTCTGTTCACAGTGATAAAACCCAAGCTAAGACAATGTCTATGGGGATATATATGGTACTAGGGGCCGAGTTATCCCTGGACAGGTAGGGCTCAGTTGTGTAAGTATCTGAATAAGTTGGATGCAAGCTAGGAGCCAGCATCCCTCCTTGCTCTCTGCTTCAGCTCCTGATTCCAGTTTCTGGCCTTGAGTCTCCTCTTTCTGATGGATTATAGCATCTAAGCCAAATAAACCCTGTGCTTTCTGAGTTGTCTTTGCAGGAGTATTTATCACAGCAACAGAAAATAAATTGAGATATCTTGCTTTGGAAAGTGCTTGAAGAACTTCTTCCCACTTTTTGTCTTGTGAGTATCTTGCTGGACAGTGCATTTGCAGTGATGGTATCGGCTCACACACTTCCCATCTTCTGCCTGGTCCCCTTTCATTCTACAGTACTTATTTGCTACTTCTTCACACAGCATAGAGTATATATTATGTAAGTCTAGATGCTACATCTGTAAATTATGCTAACTGCATAGTGGAGCAATTAATTCTCTATTTTCTTCTAATTCCTAAACACCTACAACACGTTCTAACACATAGTAGGAGTTCAATCAAAAATTACTTGAGGTAGCTAGAAAGGGAGAGCTAATCCATGTAGTATGATAGTCAGAAAAATAATGGTAGGGCTCATTGTCGAGTTGTATGTCTATGATCCCAACCCCTGCTTTTTCTTTTTACATTTTTTATTGGATATATATTTACATTTCTTTTTCCTTTTTCTGGTTCCCTGCCCCCCCAAATGTCCCACATGCCCTTTTCCCTCCCTGTGTTCCCCCATCCACCCCTTCCCACTTGCCTGTTCTGGTATTCCCCTACACTGATCCTTTGAGTCTTTCCAGAATCAGGGTCTACTCCTTCCTTCTTGTCGGACATCATTTGGTATGTGGATTGTGTCTTTGGTGACACAAGATTCTAGGCTAATATCCACTTATCAGTGAGTGCATACCATGGGTATTCTTTTAAGACTGGGTTACCTCACTTAGTATGATGCTCTCCAGCTCCATCCATTTCTTTAATAATTTCATGAATTCATTGTTTCTAATAACTGAATAGTACTCCATTGTGTATATATACCACATTTTTTCTATCCATTTTTCCGTTGAGAGACATCTGGGCTCTTTCCAGTTTCTGGCTATTATAAATAAGGCTGCTATGAACATAGTGGAGCATGTATCCTTATTGCATGCTGGGCAATCTTCTGGGTATATGTGATGGTTTCTTTATTAATGGGGTTGTTGATGTTCCCAGATTTCGGCACCATTGATGGGACTTAAATGAGAGAAAGGGTGTTAGTGAGTATGGCTTGGCGATGTGGGGGGAGGGAGTGCCTAAGCGGGCCCATGCCTAGGCATCTCTTCCCCCTGAAGGACCACACATACACACCAACATGGTATAGAATAGAGTTTATTTAGAGAATAAGATGAGAGTAGTAGTAGTAGTAGTAGTAGTAGTAGTAGTAGTAGAGAGAGAGAGAGAGAGAGAGAGAGAGAGAGAGAGAGAGAGAGAATAGAGAGTGGAGGCCGGCCATGACCACGTGGAGAGAGGGGGGAGGGGAGCCCAAGAGGGGCAGAGAGGTGAGAGGATGAGAAGAGAGAAGGGAAGGAGTGGGGAAAGAGAGAGAGGACGGGGCAGGCAGCCCCTCTTATAGTGGAGCAGGCATGTGGGGCGGGGCATACCTGGCTATTGCCAGGTAGCTGTGGGGTGGAGCTTGAACAGAGTACCAACAATATGCCCAGGAGTGGTATGGCTGGGTCCACTGGAAGTACCATGTCCAGTTTTATGAGGAACCGCCAGACTGATTTCCAGAGTGATTGTACCAGCTTGCAGTCCCACCAGCAGTGGAGGAGTGTTCCTCTTTCTGTACATCCTCGCCAACACCAGCTGTTTCCTAAGCTTTTAATATTAGCCATTCTGACTGATGTGAGGTGAAATCTCAGAATTGTTTTGAATAGACAAGAGGATCGGTTGTTTAAAATTAACCTTTGCTAAAATGCAAATTCAGAGACATCCTAGGCTACATGTGACCCTTTCCCCCAGCAAAAAGTAACATTTTATGGATGATATTGAGGCAAGAATACCTGTACTTAAATGATTCAAATTATTTTCACTCCTTTGTAATGACACTGTCAAATGAAAATCACAGTATTTTCCAAAACTAAAACATTGCAAAAATGACATAAAATGAGATAATATTCAAAGCTCATACCCTGTGTATCAGTGTGACAATGTGACACATGTTTCTGCTACTGGTGGTCATATTGTGCTTGTTTTACTGGTTTTATTGGCCACAGATGGTGATTTGGAGCTCAGCATTCTCCCAGCATAGAGCAGGCAAATGCTGTCATTGGCATTGCTGGAAGGTTCCCTCAGATCTCCAGTCCTTCCCTTGAGTTTTTTGATCTGATGTTTTGGTTTCAGGCATGGCACCTCTAATGCTCCAACTTCACTCTCATTTTGTCAAATGATTTTGCTCTCTCTCTCTCTCTCTCTCTCTCTCTCTCTCCTGTGCCTTTATTACCCCCTCTCTCTTTATTTAAATACTCTCTTTATTTAAATACAGAGTCTCATGAGAATGGAGCAACAGTTCTTACCAATCTTATGGTAGTGATATCTAGCATGGAAAGAAGGAAAAAAAATCATTTAAGCAATTAAGGAAACTTTTATTCTTTCTTTCTCTCTCTTTCTCTCTTTCTTTCTTCCTTCCTTCCCTCCCTCCTTCCTTCCTTTCTCTCTCTCTCTCTCTCTCTCTCTCTCTCTCTCTCTCTCTCTCTTCTTTCTTTCTTTCCTTTTTACCCTAAAGTACTACTGTTTCAAAATTCAGTTTTAGAAAACACCATTCTGAAATATAGACTAATCCATGTGTGAAGATGGTCCCAATAAGATATATTTTATTTCTTTGTGATATTTCTTTAGAGTTAATGTGTATTAAAATCAAAGAATCTATTCTCAAGAAGGTAAGCACAGGAAGACTGGAGGAGATTTAAAAGTGGGAACTGAGTCAGGAGAGGTAAGTCAGTGGATGCTTTAAATTCCTCAAGTGAGATTTAGTAAAATAGCACTTCAGGGATCACTGGGAGCTAAAGTAGATACTTTGCAATTTCTAGGGAACCTTTTGCCTTTGGATTAAATGGAAAGAATCTATAGTCTCCATGAAATTCTGCAAAGAGGTTGAAAGTAGTCGACCTCCTCTGTAGACCAAGCCCGACTCTTTCATCCTTAGGCAATTTGGCTCCAGGGCTGCAGAATACTTCTGGCCCTCCTGCAAAGCTGCTGGGAACAGAACTGAAAGGCATTGGTTCTGCCTTTCATTTCCTGGACTTGCCACAGCTCTGCCTTGGGGCAAACACATCACAGTCAGCTCAGAGGTTTCACCCTGAACTGTGGTTTCTTCTGAAAAATTCAGTGTAAAAACCAATCTCAGCATGGTGTTTCTTCCTGGTCACAAGCTCATTTCATTTTTCCTTCATTTTATTAAGCATTGTTCTATGGGAATGTGATCTATATGTGTGAATATCAACACATATGTGCTATGATGTACATGTAAAGGTCAGAGGGTAGTCAGTTTGCCACGATGAGTTTCAGGGACTGAACTCAGGTTATCTTGCACTCTATCCCAGTGAACCATCTCCCAGGCCTAGTTTATCTGACAATACTGCATGGAAGGAAATGGCAACTGAGTGTTTGTGTGTGTGTGTGTGTGTGTGTGTGTGTGTGTGCATCCATCTATGGAGCTCTATGTATGTATCTATGTATGGGTATATATTTATCTCTCGCTGTGCTGTATGCTTTGTATATGTATGCAAGGACATTTAAGCATATACTAATGAAAGCATGAGTAAGTCTTATGTCTGCCTCAGTGACTTTTGTTTGTTTGTTTATTCATTTGTTCATTTATTGTGACAGGATCATTCACTGGCCTGGAATTTGCTAACTCAGCACAGCAGACTAGTCACTGAGGCCCCAGCTATATCACTCCCTGGCATATTACCCAGAAGATGCTCCAACATGAAATAATGACACATGCTCCACTATGTTCACAGTAGCATTATTTATAATAGCCAGAAGCTGTAAAGAACCAAGATGTCCTTCAACAGAGGAATAGATACAGAAACTGTGGTATATATGCACAATGGAGTATATTCAGCTATTAAAAACAATGAATTCAAGTACCATTTTAATACGAGATATTTAAAAATATTTTGTAAAATAACTAAAAAGTTTCCAGAAAATAAATTGAGTGGATGCCTTTTTTCAAGGTTGGGAAAGAGCTATATATAAACTTTGCAAAGTGGTAAGAAATTTTCACAGTAAACATTGACTGGACTTTAAAGTATTATAAATGCCTATGTTGTGTGCAGAGTCATGCCAGGAATCCCAGGAACTTGCTGGTCAGGTCATATCTGGAAAGAGGAAGTTGAACTTACAGGTTTGCCAAGGGCTATGTAACTTTCTTCATGTAGAGTGTATGGTGGTGGGGTGGGGGTGGGGGGGGCGACGGGTGGGATGGGGGGGTGGGTTGCCCAGACAAGGTCAGCCCTGTTGGTAAAGAAAGTCCTCCAATTTGTGCTCAGATCAGAGGAGATATCTGAACTTGGTAGACTGTTACCTTAATTAACATGGTATCCCTACAATAATCTAAATATCAGTGCTTTCCAATGGTCTTATGCCACCCCTGAGAAAGGACCATTCAACCCCCAACAGGGTCACAACTCACAGGTTGAGAAAGGCTGCTTTGCTTGAAGTTGTAGAAGGGAAAGAAGGAAAACTCATTTAAAAATGTTTCTCCCTCTTAGCCCCCAGGTGTTAAAATAGTCAGAAGCAAATGTAATTATGTAAAAGTAATTATTGAGTCATAAACACAAACCATCAGGAACAGGGGCAGCCTCCATCTGGTGTAGAAATAGTTGACAAGGAAGAGAGTCAGACATTTGACCTTGGGGCCATCAGGGAGGGAAGCACTTAAAGTTGCCCTCACCTTGACTCTGCAGAGTTAATCAAGTGAAACAGTGTGGAGAATTGGGTTTGGAAATGCCCAGAAAATTACTCATCACAGCTGCAATATCATTGGTGACTCATGCAAACATTAAACCAAGTCATTCTCTCTAGTCATAATTCCAGAGTCTTCCTCAAACTCCTGAGTCAGAGAAATCTGGGGGAGTTAAGGGTAGAGAACTTAGGGTTGTCTGATTAGTGATTCTCAAACTTGATTGCTTGTCTTTTGTGAGCTGGATGGAGTGTTGTCTTAAAATGCATCTGTTGAAAACCAGCCCTCAATGTGATGGCTCTTAGGCATTAGTATTCCCATTAAAAAAATTATGATTTCTCCCTCTATCTCCCCACCTCTCTTTGTTCCTCTCTGCTTGTATCTCTCTGTCCTTGTCTATGTATCTGTTGGTTGTCTGTCTGTCTTTCATATATATAATATATATGTGTGTGTATATATATATACACACACATATATATATATATATATACATACATATATATGTGTGTGTGTGTTTGTTTATGTGTGTGAGAGAGAAAGACAGAAAGAGAGAGAGGGGGGAGAGGGAAACGGAGAGGGAGAGAGAGAGAAAGAAAGAGAGAGACAGAGAGAGAAAGAGACAGAGAGACAAGAGAGAGAGAGAGAGAGAGAGAGAGAGAGAGAGAGAAACTCTGGAGTGCTGGACCCAGAACACTTGACTTCCCACTGCCTAGAACAGAGAGACTTGCATTACTTAAGCCTCCAATCCCTGATGCATTTGGTAGAGAGCAAGAATTCAATGGCACAAGGCAGAAATCTCTTGACATAGGGTGGGTGCAAGGGTAGATAGATTTAGTACACTAGTAAAGCTATTTCCTCTGTCCTACAACCACCATTATTCCATGGCTCTCAGTGCCAACAAGAGCATGACTGTTATGCAATCCAAATGGTTCTGTTGGGAAGCAACCTAGTTCATGCCAACCTAGGACTCATAAAAGTTACAAAGCAGAACAAAGAGATGGCTTGCTTGCTTTCTGTCATCTTTCTCTTTGTTTAATTTCTTCTTTTTCTCCTTCTTATTTTTGTGAGTCTTATAAGCAATGGATATCAAATTGTAGACTAGTGGATTACGTTGGTTAACTACCTATTCATGCCAAGAGTTACAAGTCCTCACATCTGGGTCCAATGTTCCCAGGTTCTTGACTTGTTCAAAAAAATTGAAGTAAAGCATCAGTTAGATTATAAGAAGAAAGTTTTCTTAGATTTATTTGTTTTTTTTTATATGTATGAGTGTTTTGCTTACAAGATGTGCTAAAATAGAACCTAAATTGTCTGTCAGAGCAACAAGGGCTCGTAACCTCTGAGCCATCTCCAGTCTTTTAAGTATTATTTGCAGAAAAACAAAGTAAAATATCAGAATGTACATGAAGGAGACAGTGGCCACACAAGTAAAGATAGTCAATGACCATGAATATTGTTTGGGACTTTGGTAGAGTTTAAGAGACTGAGGGATTTGGCTATTTAGGAATATAATTTCAATGATTCTTTGTTTTGTTAGGATGATTTCTTGCTTTGCAATTGGATTAAGTAAGCCTTTTCCTCACTATATGGGTTCCTTTCCATAATGCAGCTGGCTTTAATTATGTGTGCATGCTATTATGCAAAGGCATAAGGGAACTCACCCTAAACATTCACTTGAGGGCTTAGTTTTGCCAAATTTAGCATGTTCCCTGTCTTAGTTAGGGTTTTACTGCTGTGAACAGTCAGCATGACCAATGCAAATTCTATAAAAGACAACATTTAATTGGGGTTGGCTTACAGGCTTAGAGGTTCAGTCCATTGTCATCAAGGCAGAAACATGGCAGCATCCAGGCAGGCATGGTACAGGAGGAGCTGAGAGTTCTACATCTTCATCTGAAGGCTGCTAGTAGAAGACTGACTTCCAGGCGACTAGAGTGAAGGTCTTAACCCCACACCCACAGTGACACACCTACTCCAACAAGACCATGCCTCCTAATAGTGCCACTCCCTGGGAAAAGCATATACAAACCATCACATTCCCCAAACCAGTTTAAACTGGAAAAGTCCTACTCTACTTGGACCAGAATTCATTAAGAATATGTTTTACTAAGTCCAGTGGTCATTAAAGAGATGATAAATTGAATACAAATTAAGCCCAATGAAAAGTATGTGTCTGAGGTGGCTAAAACCATTGTTTGTAGAAGGGTGTGTTGCATAATATGTGTGGCCAAAGGAGCTAGACTTCTAAGTACATTATTAGAAAAAGGCATGAATAACCCAAACCAAGCAGAGCCCTTAAACTATTCCCGGTGCTTACCTGTCTCACAATATCTTAATTGTCTTTATCTTTGTTAATCCACTTTATTCATTGAACATTGCTGGAGAAGATATGTTGCCTGGGAAGCCATCTAGCCAACAGAGAATCTGTAGAAACCAGCCTTTGAGTGAAAGGTGACATATTGTATGGCATACAAGAATATAAAAAATAAGAAAAAATACTTCAAAAATCTAAATTAAGAATAGATTTAACATAATGTGCTATTTTAATTCTCCACTATAACAAATTATGAATTGCTAATAATAGAAGATAATAGGATGGAGGTGTCCATATATTGAGAATTTATTTAAAAAACAGGTACAGAAAATTAAAAACCCTGCTCTCAGGAATGCAGCTAGAACTCAGATTTAAATTCAGGTTACACAGTATGTTTTAGAATAGAATTAGCTAACTCTCAGAAATATCTAACATGAGTCCTAGTGAACAAAAATATTTTGTTGCCTGGTTCAACCTTTACAGAGAATCCCAAAATTTCCCCTCTCCAGGAAGTTTTTTATTCTTCCCTGTGGATAGTTATTACATGCGGACAACAAAGTCATTGCCATTTATACTGAAAACCTTAGAGAATGTGAGCCTGAATACAAACATCAGTAGAGACAAAACCAAGCCAAACCAAAAAAAAAAAAAAAGCCTGCTGTGAAACAGTCCATAACAAAAGTAAACATCTTACAGAATGGAGTTTCACCCTGGAGAAAAGTTAAATATCCTGAATCATGATGCTCCAAAGGTGGGAGTTGAAATAAAACTGTCAACCACTTTTCTTATCAAAGTTATGTGTAGTAAATTTTGTTTCTTTATGTGTAGTACAATTTGTTCTTCTTTTGTAGCTGTTGCATACAATAAGCTGCTATTAAAGGAACAAGTCTTTAACCTTTGTCATTATGATTCTGACAGTTCTCATGCTCCCTTGGTTATCAGGGGTAAAGTAGAGAAGAGTAGATTTCCCCAATTGTCTCTGCTATTAACAGAGTTGTACCAAGTTTACCAGGTTTTTGTTTGTATGTGTGAATATGTATAGATGGGATTTTAATGCTGAGAATACCTCTAAGCCATCAAACTAGCTTGGCTTCTTCATAGTAGAGCAAGTATCCGAGACCCCTCCAAAATAAAAAAAATAAATAAATTATTCTGATTCCCAGATCCACGTTCTATATCTCTGTGCTCAAATCTCTTCTACATCCATTTCCATAGGGCATAAAATTAAATCTTGTGCCTTTCCTGTCTGATTTCTGTAGGTTCCAGGAGAAAAGTCTGCTCTGTATTTTCCAGGTCTTGCCTAAGGATCGGTGTGTTTGCCTATGTGTGGTTACAATGGTTGTTTCTATTGTTTGTGTTACTGGGTTTAAAATAACTTGACCTTTGGTCAAGTATGTAAGGACATTTCCAAAAACACATGGGATGATCTCTCCCCAATGGGGAGAGCATGTTCGAATCTGAAATCCAGATAATAGAGTTTCCAGAAAATGTGCATTTTAATTCCTACCATTTTGGGGGGATTTCCGGGAATGCAAATGTGACTATGGTGCTGCTGCCATTTTGCATTAAAACAAGACTCCAGCTGCCCAGCCTTCACCTATAACGTAGCACACTGATTGATCTTCCAGGGGATTTTTAGGCCTTTAGTATCAGATAAGAACTACACTGATGTCTACCTTCTGGGATTAAGGAGTGAAAGGATTCTCAGCCTTCCTAGCATGCAAGCAACCAGTGTTGGACAATACAGCCTCCTACTGTGAAAGGCCCATACTGTTGAATAAATTCCCATATACACTTTATATTAATACCTGTCCTACTGAAAACTCTACCTAAAGCAGAGAACGCATTCTACTCTTCAAGGGAAAATGTATTTTTAATTGATTTACAGTTGTCTGCATGTGTGTGTAAGTGCAGCAAGTGTCTACAAATGCTTCTATAGTCCAAACAACAGTTATGAGCTACATGTGGGTGCTGGGTACCAAATCCAGGCCCTCTGGAAAAGCAGTAAGTGCGATTAACCACTGAAGCTTCTTCCTAGAACCATAGGAAAGTCCAATAGTTATCCTGTCCAATTTAGAAATATTTAGGATAGGATTTAACAAAATATTTTTCTTATTTTGTTTAATGAAAAAAGTCATGCAATTGCTAGAATCTCTGTTGCAAACAGCATGTATAAGAAAGATTATCTCTTCAGCACTATGAAGGATGAATAAAGCCAAGTCCAAGTTGTGCCATATAGATTTTCAATTAATTTATTTTTTCACTTTCCATCCCAGTAGCCCCACATCTGTGTGTGCCGACACCCCTCTTCCTCATCAGCCCTGTGCTATGCTGTCCTCAATTCTCCCTCCCCTATAGTACCTGTTTGCTTGACACTGGGAAATGGGACTGAGGTGCATATTTTATATATTAAAGAATAATACCTGATCTCCAGATTCTCCTGCATCCCTCATACTCTACCTGGCATAGCCTGCCCCAATTCTGAACTTTCCAGCCCAGGGCCTGAGCTGCCTTTCTCCCAAACTTTTCCCCTATATAACCCAGAAGTTTTGCATCCACTGCACCCACTTCTCTCTCTCCCTTGAGTATGAACAGTCGTTCTTCCTCTCTCTTCCTCTCCTCACAATCCCTTTTCATGGCCCCTTCACTGGCCTCCTTCCTTGGGACATGTAAATTGTCCCATGCAAGAGCAGCTTCCCAATGGACCTTCATTTAATATAATCTAATCTGGTTTGAATGGTTCATTTAATAGGCAGAGAAATAACTTATCAGCCTCTTCCCCTAATATCCTTATCCTTTACCTCTGAGAAGGGCAATGTCCCCTCCTAAGTACCAAACCACCTTGACACTTTAAGTCACTAAAGAACTAGGTACATCCTGAACCACCGAGGCCAGACAAGACAGAACACTTAGGGAATCAGGATCCACGGCAGGTTACAGTTAGGGTAAGTCCCCCTCCAGTTGTGGGGGACCCACATGAAGATCAAGATGCACATCTACTACGTATGCATGGGAAGTGTGGCTAGATCCAGTGCTTGTATGCCCTTTGATTATTTCAGTCTCTGAAGCCCCCAAGGGCCCAGGTTGGTCTACTTGTGGAGTCCCAATCCCCTCTGGATTCCTTAATCTCACTTCAACTCTTCCACAAGACTCCCCAACCTCTGTCTGATGTTTGGCTGTGGGTCTCTGTGTCTATTCAGTCAGCTGCTGGGTGTGTCATCTCTTAAAACCCAAGTGTCTGTCTATATGACAGTCACTGAAATCAAATATACCAACATACAAGTTTTGAGACTAGTTAAGGGAGACTTGCTCCTGAAAGATTTAGTGCTAGAGAAAGTGAACAAATAAACATGGCCATGCTTTAATACAACCAGTGCCTGAGTATAGTAGAGGAGAACAAATAAATGTACTATATTGTCATATAAAATCCTGCAGCAAGGTGGAAGCACCGTATAGGATATAGCCCTAAGACGACCTGGCCATATAATTCTTTAAAACTTCCTCAAGTGTCATTTCCCTTAGTCATTGACTCAGCACTTTACAGGTTAATACCAGAGCATCCATTCAGAATTTATTAAAAACTAAGAAAGAGCTGCGATTATGTCCCTGAGGACATGAGGAATACATTTTTAAAATATTTTTAACTCCTAATAGGGAAAAAACAAGAAACCTTTGAGCACCATAAGGACTATTGTTGAAAAACTTAACTAAATGCTAACCAACAAAAGTAAAGTTTTAACTAAGAAGTAAAAACTTGGACATAATTACAGAGCAAAAGTTTTACTTCACTGATTAGGAAATTAGTACACATGTGCATGCACACACTGGCTTTCTGGGTAACTGAATCTTGTAATCTTATGGAAAACATTTCTTCTTTTTCCCCTTTTTTATTCACTTTATTTTGTGTATGAGTATTTTGAATGCTTATATGTATGTTAGCCACACACATGCAGTGTCTGTGAAGGCTGGAAGGTTTAGGGCTTCAGAGTCCCCAAACGCTGGAGTCATAAGTGGTTGAAAGCTATCTGATGGGTGTGCTGGGAATTATATCTAGGTTTGCTGAAAGAGCAGTACGTTTTCCTCCTGCTGATGGGTATCTATCTGGCTCTGGACAACATCTACTTTTTAATTCAAATATCTATGTGAGGATGTGTGCATCCTTGCCTGAACCAAAAACTGTAATTTTGATTGTATCATTAATGCAAAAAGTAATCGCTATGTTAGCAAAAGCATTCTTTTTTTTTAAATTTTTATTTTATATATTCTATGTTTACATTCCAAAGGCTTTCCCCTTTCCAGTTCCCCCCTACCATACGTCCCATAATTCCTCTCCCCACCAACTATTCCCCAATCATTCTCACCCCCCCACACACACACACACATGATTTCTCTGTTCTGGGTCTACAAAACTGGATCCAATCTTTACAGGCCCAGGGTCTTCTCCTTTCTTCTTCTTGGGAATCATTTGACTTGCTAATTGTGCCTTGAGTATTTAGGGCTTCTGGGCTCATTAATATCCACTTATCAGTGATTGCATTTCATGTGTATTCTTTTGTGATTGGGTTAATTCACTTAGGATGATATTTTCCTGATCTAACCATTTACCTACAAATTGCATGAATTCATTATTTTTAATTGCTGAGTAGTATTCCATTGTATAAATGTACCACATTTTCTGTATCCATTCCTCCTTTGATGGATATTTGGGCTCCATCCAATTTCTGGCTATTATAAACAAGGTTGCTATAAACATAGTGGAGCATGTGTCTTTATTGTATGCAGGGGAATCCTCTGGGTATATGCCCAGGAGTGGTATGCTAGGGTCCTCTGGAAGTGATATGTCCAATTTTCTGAGGAAACGCCACACTGATTTCCAGAGTGGTTTTACCATTTTGCAATCCCGCCAACAGTGGAGGAGTGTTCCTCTTTCTCCACATCCTTGCCAGCACTTGTTGTCTCTTGAGTTTTTAATCTTAGCCATTCTGACTGGTGTGAGGTGGAATCTCAGAGTTGTTTTGATTTGCATTTCCCTGATGACTAATGATGTTGAACATCTCTTAAGGTGTTTCTCAGCCATCAGAAATTATTTTGGTGAAAATTCTTTGTTTAGCTCTGTACCCCATTTTTATAGGGTTATTTGGTTCTTTGGGGTCTAACTTCTTGAGTTCTTTTATATATTATATATTAGCCCTCTGTAGGATGTGGGGTTGGTGAAGATCTTTTCCCACTTTGTTGGTTGCCATTTTGTCCTTCTGACAGTGTCTTTTGCCTTACAGAAACTTTGTAATTTTATGAGGTCCCATTTGTCAATTCTTGATCTTAGAGCATAAGCTATTGGTATTCTGTTCAGGAACTTTCCCCTGTGCCCATGTCCTCCAGGGTCTTCACAAGTTTCTTTTCTAATAGTTTCAGTGAGTCTGGTTTTATGTGGAGGTCCTTGATCCACTTGGAGTTGATCTTAGTACAAGGAGATAAGAGTAGGTCAATTTGCATTCTTCTGCATGTTGACCTCCAGTTGCACCAGCACCATTTGTTGAACAGGCTATCTTTTTGCACTGGATGGCTGTGGCTCCTTTATCAAAGATCAAGTGACCATAAGTCTGTGGGTTCATTTCTGGGTCTTCAATCCTATTCCATTGATCTACTTGCCTGTTCCTGTACCAATACCATGCAGTTTTTAACACAATTGCTCTGTAGCATAACTCTAACCAAACAAGAGAAAGAGCTGTATGACAGGAACTTCAAGTCCTTGAAGAAAGAAATCGAAGAAGACCTCAGAAGATGGAAAAATATTTCTTGCTCCTGGATTGGCAGGATCAATATAGTAAAAATGGCCATCTTGCCAAAAGCAATCTACAGATTCAATGTGATCCCCATCAAAATCCCAACTCAATTCTTCATAGATCTAGAAAGAGCAAATCTCAAATTCATCTGAAGCAGCAAAAAACCCAGGATAGCTAAAACTATTCTCCACAATAAAAGCAAAAGCATTCTTTCCCCAAGTCTTGGTGGTCCTAGTCTAACTTTGTAGTTTAGAGAGTCTTTAATATTGGGTAAAGTATTTGATGTTTCTGAATCTTGAAGTTCCCATCTAGAAGTGGGAAATAATTATATATTATGTACACATATATTATTATATACCTGGGCATACATTATATATACTATGAACATACATATATATGTATATATCATGAGTTTATTAAGAGAATAAGAGCAAAAGTAATCCATTAAAATGGAAAATCAGGTAGCTACTGGTATCCATTATAAAATAATATCTATGAATATCAGGGATGATTGTTGTTGATGCTTACAGAATAGATATATCTATTGATATGTGTCAATACCTGCAATTAAATACCTTGCATTTTCCACCATTCCTAATTTTATCTCCTCTCTACCAATACTTCAAATCCTACTTCTAATCTAGTATACCCTAAAAAGCTAAAAAGACACTTTATGAAGTGTGAGATTTAATGGACAGCAAGAAATGTAAGAAAGGCTTTGCCTTTAGTATAGGAATCTAGGAGAAGGAAGTCTTTTGGACAAGATCTGTATTTATTACTGAGCTTGGGAATTGCTAGAAGGTTCACTGTTAAATGCCATGGTATTATTATAAGTATAACACCTAAAACAATATTTTTCCTTATTCCACACAAACAAAATTATTATTTTTGAAATATAAAACCAAGTTTCTCATATCTTTTGACTACATGGTTGTTTTAAGAACACACTAATATGAAGAATTATTTTGATGTGTTCAGTAATATTACAGTTTATTTTTCGAAGCAAATTATTTAGCCACTTTTACACAAAATAAAAGAATTCATACTAATTTAATCTTTTTAAAGTTCATTTATGTTTGATTTGTATGTCTAAGGATAAAAACCTCATCTACTGCCTAGCCTTGAACTCACTGTGATCCTTCTGCCTCAACCTTTGGGGTGCTGCATGATTCTAGTTTTGTGCATCTTCTTTAAATTCATCGGAATGAAGACACAATTACATCATCTGGATCAAAGAACTCCCATGTCAAAGTGTAGATAACACAATACTTTCTCACCAGGATTTGGAAAATCTTTAGTCAGTATCTTCTGAATCTGAAAAATAAGTTTCTTCTCAAACACAATTTCAATGCTTAATAAACAAGAAAACAAAGTGTTCCTCTACAGTAGGTTTTATTAGTCAGTTTCATACAAAGGAAAAGATAACTGTGTCTTAATTTTACAGATGGTGATGGTAAATATTTTAAATCAAAGCCAGTTCAGAACCTTTCCTTGCAGACATTTTCTCCCTTGTTATACATATTTTAGTCAGATACAGACACCTGTTATTTGATAAAAGGTCATAAAATTATTTTCTTTTAAAGATATCACCTTCACAAATTGCTTAACCAAATGTTTAAGTACATTATATTCTGAAAGGTGGTCATAATCTTATAACACAAATTTAAATTATGTTAAAATATATACATATATATACATATGTATGTATGTGTACATGATATATTTATCATATGTATGTATACAATATTTCTGTTGCCTCCTGAGGAGTTTGTCCTTGGTTTGAGTAATATTTAATTTATGTCTTCTATGTTTATGCTAATATTTGTCTGTACTGAATTGGGAAATATGTTAGGTTTGAGTAATTGTGTTTGATATTTTTGTTTTTGAAATGTTAGGTGCTTTAGGCTAATAAAATATGAGCTGAAAAATTTAAAGAATGTACACAGTAGAAATAGAATGTCTGTACTATTGTTCTAGTGCTGGGTAAATAAACTTGTGATATTGGGGTGGAAGAAGAGAAATTTCTCCTCAAATCTTGAGAGTTAGGAATTAATTATTACTAAGAGCAAACTCAATGGAATTATTTGAGAAAGTATTTATTGTTTAAAATTTCCAACAAAAGAGCATATCATATGCTTCAAAGTGTCAAAAAATTCAGATATTTATACAAGTACTATCTATTGTCTATGGAATAAATTCAAATTTTATTTTCATTTAATTTTATCATCATACCATAAACAGTATTATTTGAGCAGATTATATGAATCATGAATATGATCTTTAATTTGAAAGAGTGCAAATGTCTTCATCACTAAAGTTCAATAGTTCTGGTAGACAAGATGTCTGCCATAATCCTCTGATCCTTTGGAAACTTTATGACAGTTAGGTTTTGTTTTGTTTTTTGTCTCCCCTCTGTTCTCTCTTGACTTCATTCTTTTTTATTATTTGATATTTTATTTATTTAAATTCCAAATGTTAACCTTTTTCCTCGTTTCCATTCCACACACACCCTATCCTATCCTCCTCCCCCTGCTTCTATGAGGGTGTTATTCCACCAACCTACCCACTACCACCTGACCTCCCTGGCATTCCCCTACATTGGGACATCAAGCCTTCACAGGACTAATGGCCTCTTCTCTCACTGATGGCAGATAAGGCCATTCTCTGCTACAAATGCAGCTGGACCCATGTGTCCCTCCGTGTGTACACTGTGGTTGATGATTTAGTTCCTGGGAGTGCTAAGGCTCTGGTTGGTTGATATTGTTGTTCTTCCAATGGGGTTGCAAACAACTTCATCAACAGTGCAATGTCATCATAACCATCCTAATTCCTGACTATACTTCTCCATTACAATTTCACTGTTCAGATATTGGCACCAAGTACCCCAGTCATCACTGTTCAGAAAAAAATACCAAAATCTTCCTCTATAGAAAATCCTCTTCTCTAAATTAGCCATAAGTTATAAACATAAAAATAAATGTCTTAAGATTTGTCTGTCTTCCTGAAACGTCCCCATTTAGTTCTTTTGTCCATCAAAAAATGGCTTTTCAGGTTCACCAAAATAAATATATTAAGCAGGCATATTTCAGGGCACAACTTTCTGATGAAGTGAGTGCATGATGAAAATATAATTAGGCCTGAATTGTTCAGAATCCCAAATCATCCATAAACATAGAAAAGCTTTTTTTTTTACAGCTCCCTGTCCTCTACCTTCCTGTATCAGAATTGACAGCTCCTGTATAATAATCATGTGTAATCCTCAATATCTGGTAACTTCTGTTTTTTGGGACATGAACAAAAAATTAGATTTTATTAAACTTTATCCTTGCTTGTCATTCACAAAGACTTATTTGACTATTTCTTCCAAGCGTCTCTGCATCATTCATTCATCTCCCCTTGGTTTGAGATTACAAATGAACTCATAGCACATACCTTCATCTTCCCCTTGTATTTCTTTGTGGGAGTTGTGGTTGTGGTGACATCAATCCACTATCTAAACACATGTGCATGCATGCACGTGCACACGCACACACACACACACACACACACACACACACACACACACACTAACCAAACACGTGAATGCATTGATGAGGCATCTAAAATAGTATACACAAAAATAAACGGTAAAATGCTGTGTTTCCAGCCACTAGATGAAGATGAAAAGCTTTATTTTACTCTATATGGAGCTTGTGAAACAAAGGCAAGCTTTAGAGGACATAGGACAGTTTCCTCATGTGTCCGTGTGCACTTAACTACTCATATGGAGGGATAGATTTCACACTAGTTTGTCTTACCCCATAGAGAATATACAAAATCTCATTCATAGGACCTCTAAGCTTTCAATATTTTTCCCATAAGTTGATATTGATATCAATTATATAGCAGTTGGAGGTACTTCAACATAAAAAAATAATCCAAAAGAGAGTCACAACATTGTATCTCATGTCTGTCACTCTGTAAATGTGAGAAGAATTCTAGTGAGATTCTGTTGAGAGGAAATGTAGATCTTGCTGCAATATGCACGGACTACTTGTCCACTGTGTTACCTGTGTAATCCATCTGGGTTTCTTCTAAAGGTAAGATAGTCAAGAATATTTAGCTCCAGGCACAATTTATATGCATTTAATTTTACAAAAATTATATACCAGAAAATCTCTTTCTCATGCTTCCTCTGGCACTTTATTATTGCTATTCAGGTAGCAGATTTTGTTGCTCAGAAACTATCTCTAAAATAGTTTCCTATGTCTCTGAATATATTTTCTATTAATTGGTAAGAAAGTCAACTTAAATTAATCAAAAAGAAAAAAATCTATGCCTATATATAATTACATTATTATTTTAATTTAAGAAAATTAATTATTAATTGGTGAAACATCTCTGTGGTGTCTTCTATATAGGGAACAATTGCCCTTTAGCATCAGACCCTGTTTGTCAATTTTCAGTGTACAGAGGTATTGTCTTAGGTATAAAATGGATAAAGAGTTATAAAATTGGCTTTGCGATCTCATAATTTGTACTTCTGTGATTTATGTAATAAAGATGTAAAAATTGAGACATAGGAAATATAATGAGGTTTAGATATGTAAAGTACAAAATTCTTTATATTAGAGTAATAATTCATAGTATATATGATTGACAGAAGCATGAATCAATGGATCCATGCATTTGGTTGTGTGTGTGTGTGTGTGTGTGTGTGCGTGTGTGTGTATAAAACATAGATGATAGAGTGGTAGAGTTTAGGCTAAAAGTATGGCAAGGAATGTTAATGTTAGAAGCAATAATACTTTAAGAAGAAAAGAAAAATGTGTACAAAATTGTGGCCAGTTATTGCTGTATATGTGTGAGACAGTAAGGAGATATGCTTGATTATAATAGTGTTATAATTATAATTTAAGTATTAAAATTATGGTTGCAATTTAAGTATTAAAATTATATTTTCAATGATAAATATGTACATGGGACAATGGCCATGATCACAAAATATCAGAACATTATTCCTAGGAAAAACATGATATGAACAAATAGAATTTGCAAGCTAAATACAGTCACTGCAGATGAGCAATGTGATATTCCTGTGACATACTTCACATTATTGGTCTCCTAGCCTTGAGCAATGACAGATAGTGATAATTATTTGTACTACCACTACCAAGACTTATAGGTCTTGGTATAATCCTATATCTGGGGTCTTTATTGGTCTCCAGGGTGACATTCTTGGAAGGAAATATAACATAAAAGCCATAGTCAAGTGTCAAGATTTTAAGGGTCATTGGAGCACATGGCCTTGTCTATCCATTGTCACATGCTGCTTGCCATAGTGTGCTGCCTCATTATAAGCTCAAAAGGAACAAGACCAGATGACAGGACTGAATACTATCAATAAACTGAAATCTCTTTCCTTTTATAAGTTGTTTGTCTTGGGTATTTTATGATAATGGCAAAAAGTTGACTAACCCATGTTTTAATTCATTGGGAGAATAGTTATTCAAAGAATAATATGATTTAAAACGCAAGATTAGAATATCTATACTATAGTCAAAATATCTTCCATGGTTGGCTAAGATACTTTCATGAAAGATAGAAATGCCTTATTTTTAAAAAGGTGTCTACTGGCTCAGCCACCCAGCTAGATGTGTCCAGAGAAACACAACCCTACCTCCTAATTAAAGAAGCTTCTTTTTGCAGCAAATAGAAAATGAAACTTGCTATGGAAATCCCCAAATTATAGAAGTAACCACTCTCAGTTTCTACATTTATAACACAATCCAAATAGTTACAGCTCAAGCAATATAGCAAAGAGCAGATAGAAGCATCAAAGAGCCACAGGACTATAATATCAGATGCAAAATGGTACTACACCCCAGAAATTTCAATAATATAGTTACTTAGATAAGGTCTGAATTATGACATTACTAGTCAATATAACAATATGGATTAGGGAAATTTTACCAGGCCCCACCACAAGTCAAAACGCTACAGGCAAACAATTACTTAGAGAAAGATACTTTTTCCTCCAGCTTTAAGAGCCCTGAAAAGTTAACTAATCCCAAGAGGTTAATTCTAAGCACATATAATATGATCAACACTGCATGGACTATATACATGTTTATGCACATATGTCATATTTATACACCCACATAAAATATTATATATGCTTCTATAAATATTATTGTTATTTTGTACCTAAGTACTATATTTGCATTATTTTCTTCTTTCTTGCTCCTCCAAGTCCTTCCACAGTCCACTACAACTTCTTTTCAAACTTGTGACCATTGCTTCTATAACTATTATTGTTATATAATTACTACATACAGAATCTCCAAATAATAAATTCAATTTCTTTTTTTCTTTCTTTTTTCTTTCTTTCTTTTTTCTTTCTCTCTTTCTTTCTTTCTTTCTTTCTTTCTTTCTTTCTTTCTCTTCCTTCCTTCCTTCCTTCCTTCCTTCCTTTCTTCCTTCCTTTCTTCCTTTCTTTCTTTATTATTTTCTATATTCTTTATTTACATTCCAAATGCTTTCTCCTTTCCTGGTGGCCCCCTCCCCATAAGTCCCATAAGACCTCTTCCCTCTGGCCATTCCCCAAATACACCCCTCCCATTTCTCTGTCCTGGTACTCCCCTACAATGCTGGATCAAGCCTTTCCAGGACCAGGGACCTCTCCTTCCTTCTTCTTGGGAATCATTTGAAATGTTAATTGTGTCTTGAATATTCAGAGCTTCTGGGCTAATTAATATACACTTATCAGTGACTGCATTCCATGTGTGTTCTCTTGTGATTGGGTTAGCTCACTTAGGATGAGATTTTCCAGTTCCAACCCTTTGTCAAAAAATTTCATGAATTCATTGTTTTTTATTGCTGAGTAGTATTCCATTGTGTAAATATACCACATTTTCTGTATCCATTCCTCCACTGAGGGACATCTGGGTTCTTTCCAGCTTCTGTCTATTATAAATATGATAGCTATGCTATGAACGTTGTGGAGCATGTGTCCTTATTGCATGCCTGGGAATCCTCTGGGTATATGCCAACGCGCGGTATAAGAGTGGAGCATGCCTTTAATTTTAATCCCAGCACTTGGGAGGAAGAGGCAGGCAGATTTCTGAGTTCGAGGCCAGCCTGGTCTACAGAGTGAGTTCCAGGACAGCCAGGGCTACACAGAGAAACTCTGTCTCGAACCGCACCACCCTGGAATAAAAAAGATGCTGTGGGTGGGAATTTTTTTTCTACAGAGTAAGTTCCAGGACAGCCATGGCTACACAGAGAAACCCTGTCTCAAAAAAAATTCTTCAATTTCTTAAATAATAAGTTAAAATGTCTCTGTTTAAGCATTCTGAGTTTGTGTATACTCTTATTTTCCTAGAAAAGCTTAAAATTTTATTGTAGACTTTGAATCTCTGATTAACTTGTCACTTTTTCTCCTTCTAAGCTTCAGTATATAGCATTACATGTATTTCTGCGTAGAGCACTAATTAGATGCTCAAGGAATGATAATACTATATGTGTTGATCTGAGTGATAGCAGTCAGTTATATGTGGTCATTTTGGTCCAGGTTTGGCAGTGATCAATATTTTGTTTCAGAGTCCCTTTTAGACTTTTGAACAGATACTAGACATTTATCGGATACCTGTCTGATACAATTTGTTCATTAACTATGGAATGTTGAAATGGAAGGAAAATAAAATTCCAACCTTCTGTGTAATAGTCTATAAACACAGTATTACACATCGGCTTGTCATTATCCAATTATCTGGGTAAATTCCTTTCATGTTCTCACTACTAAACAATTATTTGGTTTACCACAGTTATCATCTGAGAATTTATCTGACAATATTTATCTTAACTCTTAGAGAATCTACTCATTAATTCATAAAACCATATATATATATATATGGCTTAATGGGATATGTGGTTTGGTGTGGTAATGATGAAAAGGCTTTGTTTGTTTGTTTTTGTGCCTGTTCCTGAAAGTGCTTTTTCTGTGTGTTCCTTATTTATTACTGCACCCTAGAGTCATATTTTAAATGCTTTATGATGAATTAAGGTCTCTAATGATTCTTGGTTTAGGTTTTGTAGGTGATGAAAAGACTTATTGTCAATTCCTGTCTTAACAATATGTCCCAGAAACAACAAGCTATAGCCTACTAGGAAGGACACTGAAGTGGACTTGTTGTGCACATGCCTGTTAACAGTGATTACTGATCCAAAATGACTGTTTCAATGGCAAGAAGCCTTTCTGCAAAGTCTTAGGTAGCTGCTGATCAGACCTCCCTGGACTTTCACACATTTCCTTCCCTTCCCTCCCCTCCCCTCTCCTCCCCTCCCTTCCCCTCCCTTTCCTCTCTCCTCCCTCCCTTCCCTTCCCCATCCCTTCCTCACTCCCTCTCTTCCTCCTACCCTCCTTTCTTTCCCTTCCCTTCCCTCCCTTCTTCCTTTCTCTCACCTCCCTCCCTCCTCCCTCCCTTCCCTTCCCTCGCTCCCTCCCTCCCCTTCCTCTCTCTCTCTCTGTCTCTCTCTCTGTCTCTCTCTCTCTGTCTCTGTCTCTGTCTCTCTCTCTGTCTCTGTCTCTCTCTCCCCTTTTCTCTCATTGTCATTGTTGAAATTATATTTTTCTCTCACATAATACTTCCTGACTACAGTTTCCCTATCTACACTCTTCCTTGCTCCCCACTATCCTCGGCCTCTCAGTTTTCCTTCAGAAAAGAGCAGACATCCAACAGAAAACAAAGATAAAAAAATAAAAAAAAAGATACAATAAGACAATGCAAAAGCCTCAAGTCCAAGGTTGAACAAGTAGGCTCCATATGGGCTTACAGAGATAGAAGTGACAATCACTAGTCAAGTAAGCATCTATACCAGGTCCTCTGTGCATATGTGGAGTAATTATGTCTCAGACTCTTTGGCCTGGACTTATGACTCTTTCTCTTATCAGGTTTTTCTCAAGCATTTCAAAGACAAAATTACAACTACAGACTTTACTGTGCCTATTGGGAATTTGCTTCACTACAGATGGCAAATCCACCACATACATGGTATAATATTTGTGTATACTCTGCACATGTCTTCCCTTTGTACATTCAGCAAACATGGACTTTTCCCATATTTATTTTTCATGTATATTTGAGAAAATAACCTACAGCTGTGGAAGGCTGCCTTGGGTTACAGTAGCAGAATACTTCGTTAAAACAGCAGCTCAGTAGTTAGCCTTCCCACAATGCAGTACTTTTATGATATTAAATTAATTATTAGAATCTTCAGTTACTTCAATTTTCCAATGGACATAAGAATAAGCAAATGCATAAAGTTGTTGCAAAGACAAATTGAAGAGGTGGCACTGTAATTGGAACTAAATAAAGGCCTGTCAGTCTGTTTTCACAATTGAATCTAACTTTAATTAAAGCCAATGAGTTTGAAACTTCAAAAATGCTTCTTTTGAAGTTTATAAACCACATTTTTTTTTGCTAATGATCAAAGATAAAAGAAAGTGTAAGTTGATTGGCACAATGGTATCAGCTCCGAAAATTACAGGTGAACACTCCAAGGTACTGGCAGAAGACTATGTCAGAGAACTTCTTGTTATGCCATGAGTGAATTTGCATCTAGACAGCAGGGTTATGAACAACTGTTCTTCATTGGGTTCATTTACTCCCCCAAATAATGTGTAAAATATTTTAGAAACAATAGACAGCAATAAGTGACAATCTTTATTAAAAGAGGAGACATTCACGGGTGTGCACAAGCATGCAGGCACACACATACACACACACAAATGGTGAAGGTACACAATGAAAAAGTTGTTCCTCAAAGGGGGTGAGGAAACCAAAATCTGTTTCCTCCTAGAGGTCTGTCAGCTTGAAGTGTTTTGGTATATCTGGGATGGGTGCCCTTTCCTAATTTTGGATTGTTCATTTTAGATAAAAAAGGGAAACTGATAGGCCCAAAGGTTAAGGTAAACATGTTTAGGATTGGCCTTGAATACAACTACCAAGTCTGGAATAACCAAAAGTGATGCTTTGTTCATCGAAAAAGAATACAAACTACCAGGCCTTTGTCTCACATCAAGAGGAGGAGAGGAAAGCCAGAAGTTTTCTATCTTCCTATTTGTCTGTGTCCTCTGTCTGAATCTGACATCTATCAGAGAACTTTTGGGCCCATAGTCCCTCACATACTTGCTCCATATCTATCAGCCCTTCTTTGTCCCTTCCTCCCTTCCTTTTTCCTTGATTTACTCCTCCTTGTTTTTTCCTTCCTTGCTTCCCTCCTCCTTTCTTCCTCCCTTTTCTTCATTGCTACCATCTTCCCCCTTTTCCTCCCTCCCTCCCTTCCTTCCTTATTTCAGTAATTTCTTCCTTTCTCCATGTCTGTTTAAATGAGAATTGTTTTTTCCCACTTCCTTTATGATCTGTCTTATTATTTTTCTAAATTTCTGTATTTTTTCAATGTTTTGAGTGCTGATCAGATCAGTTAATCTATCTTCCTCTTTTTCTGTCTTTCTCTGTCTCTGTTTCTGCCTCTGTCTCTATCTCTGTCTCTGTTTCTCTCTCTCTCTCTCTCTCTCTCTCTCTCTCTCTCTCTCTCTCTTTCTCAATCACCCATTAGTTTATAGAGTTAATTTGTGCCGGGCGTGGTGGCACACGCCTGTAATCCCAGCACTTGGGAGGCAGAGGCAGGAGGATTTCTGAGTTCGAGGCCAGCCTGGTCTACAGAGTGAGTTCCAGGACAGCCAGGACTAAACAGAGAAACCCTGTCTTGAGAAACCAAAAAAAAAAAAAAAGTGATAATTTGTTAACTGTCAACTCTAATTGTGTAGTTGATATAAAGGATATATCAGAGATACAAAATGGCCCCATTCCTTGGTTGTGAAGTTTAGAAGCAGAATATTTGAGATCACCGGAAAATAATGTATCCATGGATGCAATAACTCTCTTTTTTCGGTGTTCCAATTGCTTTTACTTAGTGAATCAGTTCCATATAGAGAATAATTGCTAGTTATTGCTATGTTCTGGTTATTAGAACATAGAAACAAATTAAAATGATTAATGTAAAAATGGTTCAGTCTAAGGAAACATGCATTTTAACTAGTTAATTTGAAGTCTCTATATTAAGAGAAAATAAAGATTTAAGAGTGTACTTTTATGCCACAGTGTTATAGTGTGTCAATGGCATGTTCAATGAGATAAACTGACTAAATACAAGAAGATACATTTGACACCACAGCCTAATGATGCATTTTTTACTCCCTGTGTATATTTATTTTCTGATCATCAAGAGCACACACAACTGCCCAAATTTATTTATCTGAAATTCTAAACTATATCCAGAAGATAATTATGCTTTTACTAAGAAATGTAGCAGTGTGCAATGCATCATAACAGAGGCTAGGAAAAGAAATATTTCAACCACAGAAAGGTTGAAAATTAATTATTCCATTCTGGTGTCATTTCATGGGCAAAGTTTAGTAATTTGTCTCATAATTCAGCTCTTGCTCTTTCTTAGCATTAAATAAATTCAGATCATCAAAAGTAAAATGACTGGGAGTCACCAATTTGCTAAATATGCCTGGTTTACTCCCAGTGAAATTCATCACTTCTCCAAGATAGCCTCATGCTGTGAAGTTAATAAGCAAGTGCCTTGATATTTTTCAAATACATAAAGTTATCAACATGTTGATTTCTTATGTTTAAAGAACAGCAACCAATCAAAGCTCAGTGCTCCTGAACAAGCGGCAAATAACTTAGACCAGAACACATGTATCTACAAAGTGGGACCTGTGGGCTCTATGGGTTCCACAGTAACCATGAGACCAACAACAAATAAGTCTGAACATGATAATTAGCAAGGAAGTATTTTAATTAAACTCTATACTATTAAGACAAAAATTATATGCCACAGATAAGATTTTTGCACATAAATGATGAAACTACTTTCCTGAAATGGCAAAGGTCTTGTAGTATTTTACACTCATGAATGGTTAAGCATTAAGAAAGCAAGTATGCTTGACTATCATATGTTAACCTCATTTGGAAGGTGACATCAGCATCTCATTCACTCTGAGATAAGATATACAAGTTAGACATTCAGTGTCCAAGGCTCTTCTTGCTGACATATTACTTGGCCAGTATTATTTTGCCTCTGGTGCACTTTGCCTATTATTTAAAATGAATTATTATAATTCCTGTGAAGTAGAAAGAAAAAACTCATGAGCCTTTGTTCATCTCAATGATAACCCTTCCCATGCCTTACTTCCTGTTTTGTTGGTATACTCAGTTTGCTTCAATGTCTGATAAAAGCCACACATAACCTGTATCATAGTAGTACAATTCCTTATTAATAATGTAGAATCTAGGTATGTATTAAAATAATTTAGACATTAACTGGAATTCTGTCTGTGGGGTATAACGTTATTTTTAAACAAGCAAACCAACAAAAAATGTTTTATTCTCCTGTACTGAGTCTCCCAGTACAAAGTAATGATTGAAAGAAAGCAATTGATCTTGAAGGAAAACAGAAAGAGGTTTTGAATCACTCCTCTGATCTTACCAATGACAAAGCCTATAAAATATTAAGAACTTTCAACTTGGGTCTAACTCAGTTTTGAAGCTCTTTGGCTCCTATGCCTTTCTTGATATTCTTGAAATCTTTTGTATGCCTGAATTGCTGCTGCTGGAGCTTCATTTATATATAATTTTTGAAAGATTTCTAATCTTATGACTCAACAAGAAATGACTCTTTGTGCCACTCAATATTAAACTCAATAAATGAAGTTTGTAAATCATGTTAAATCAAATACAGCCTGGAGTGACTTCTGTCTGTGGTTTGCGTTGATTTCTCCAGGGACCTTTTGTTTCTGGATACCTCCTTCCTCTTTCTGATGTTGGCTGTGGCTACAACTTGCTCAAGTACTTGTTTCTCTGTGGAGTAGAGCTTTTCCTTAGCCACCTGAAGTCCCTTTATCCCTATAACATCACAATTCAGGAATATTTGCTCTCTAAGATGCCCAGACCCTTCTTCTAGCAGAGGCTTGGTGAATAAATTAGAAAGCCCAGGTTCCTTGCATGGAGTTGGAGAACCCTGAAATTACCTTATGCTACTAGTCTTTCTGCACATATAGAGAAGGTAAACTCTCAAGACAATGTCCTTCTTAGCTCTTCTCACCCACATTTCCTGACTATAGATTACCTATCTGTCTGACTGCTTCCTTGTATCTTATATGGAAGTATGCTTCTTGGTAGGTAACTATGGGATCCTATTATGGTTTATATGTGATTGGCCCAGGAAGTGACCCTATTAGGAGGTGTGGCCTTGTTGGAGTAGTTGTGTCACTGTGGGTATGGACTTAAGACCCTCATCCTAGTTGCCTGGAAGTGAGTCTTCCACTAGCAGCCTTCAGATGAAGATGTAGAACTCTCAGTTCCTCCTGCACCATATCTGCCTGGATGCTGCCAGGTTTCTGCCTTTATGACAGTGGACTGAACTTCTGAGCCTTTAAGCCAACCCCAGTTAAATGTTGTCTTTTATAAAACTTGCATTGGTCATGGTGTCTGTTCACAGCAGTGAAACCCTAACTAAGACATATCCTCAATCCTGGACTTCCAGAAGATAGAGTGGAGGCAACAGCTTCCTTCCTGATCATTAAACACAACCTGGCTACCACTTCATAATTGCCAAAGAAAGGTGCTAAGGTCTTCACAAAGGCCTAGCTTTCTCATGTTTTTTATCACCTTAATGACATTTTTCTATGTAAAAATAGTTGAACCCAGTGACTCATGGTTTTAATGAATGCACACATGAGATATATTTTCTATGGCTGCTTTGTAAATTTTCTCTGGAATCACACCCATCCCTACTGCAGACTAAATTTTTGGTGTAGACACTACTTTTTCCTAATAGATTATCTGCAAACAGATCTGTTTGCTTTGCCATACAAGCATGGCTTCTTTTGTAGTGTTCTTTTTACACAAATAATGATACTTTGTATATATAAAATAAATTACTTTCTAAAAAGAGAGAGCACAGTATGGGGCATGAGCTAGCTACCATTAAAGTAAAATTTTCCTGATTCCACTTTTATTCTCCCAGCATAACCACCATCAAAACTTGGCAAAGATCATTGTAGATTGTATGTGCATACATATACCAACATGCATAAATAAGTACATATAATGCATCTTTACATGCTTATTTTCATGAAATCTGCTCATATCATGTATACCTTTCTGTAGGTACCTTCTTTTAACTTGATGCTTCTGACTTCTTTCTAATTGTGGGCGATGAAATCTACCTCCATTTTTATCAGTCAGAGATCAGGTTTCTTATTCCTCACAATAGGTTAATACTTTGCTTCATGCATTTGTACAGCAGATGTGGCTAGAGATATTTATCATCAACTAAAAATTTTGAAATGATTATTGGCTAAAGTCTGAATCCAAACATAAACTGAAATATTTAGAAAATTTCACCATCTTCTTCAAGTCAAGGGTGAATCCCCAGGTTCTTATGAATAATCTTTCCCCATATCTCTATTGTAATCTCAAAATAGCATTAGTATACATAGGTACAGAGTAACTTCTGCACCCTTGATTGCTATGGATTGCTACTATTGAAGAGTCCAGTGAAATGTAAGTTAAGTTTGCAATCTAAGTAAAGCTTACATCATTGGATATACACACTTTTTATTTATGATAAATCTCTTTCTTTATCTTAACATTGATTATTTTATAAAATTACATTTTAGTGTTTTTATTAAATCATTATTTTTCCTTCAAAATTAAAAAAATATTAATTTTATTCATCTATTGGAAGACAGGAGCAGTCCTTGCTGAGGCATATAGCTGGAAATCAGAAGATAAGGCCAAAATTGGAAATAAGAGTATAACCTGCTGGGGACAGTTTTCTTCTTCCACTGTGTGTATCCCAGGGATTCAACTCAGGTTGTCAGGCTTAGCAAACAGAACTTTCATGCATTAACCATCTGCCTATCTTGTATTTCCTCTATTACTTCTGAATTTTCCTAATCTTAAAGAGGTACACATTCCTTAAATAACATTATTTTCATGTAATATTTTAAGTTGTATCTCCTGTCTCCTGTTAGTATTGTTCATCTTGAATAAATAAATGATAGGTAACTGTATGTGTTAAAGGAGAATGTGCATGTGAAAGATAGTTCATTTTGCCATGTAGGTGCACACTATTCCACTGCATTTGCTTGTGGGACCATGAAAGGAACCCCACAAACACCAGAGTCCAATGCCTGCCTAGTGGTCCCATGGGGATGCACACAGTCCAACTGCCTGCATCTGCCTTGCCCTGTGACACTAGCTCTGGGTGGGATGCGGGCCATCAGCACACAAACCCACAGTTGCTCACTCATTTAATTTTGAATAGTATTTATCACTTAAGAAATAGAGGGGTAGATATAATGGCTATAGATTATCTATCTGTCTGCTTGGCTGTTTCTCTTTCCATTTTGAGGCTGTCCTTTTTCTTTTTGATCTGTTGTCTCCACTTCTGCACAATGCTCATAAAATTTGTGTAACCATGTTTAGAAAGGCAAAATCTCAGTCATTTTGCCATTTAAGTTTGTTAGAAATAACATTGTTCATTTATTTCTTTTGTATATTTTTTGCCATATGAAGTCCTAGACTTTTATGTATTTTGCCAATATACTTAAAACTGAACTGTATTGTGTCCTGGTTTGTTTTGCATGGCAATCAGAAAATTGCATATTGTGGAGTATCTCAGGATTCCCAATCATCTTAAAAGCAAAATAATAATAATAATAATAATAATAATAATAATAATAATAAAGTGTTACAAATTATCTCTAGCTATGTGTATTTGACAACCCTGTGTGCTTAATAATAAAATTAACCTCTAAAGCACAAACTAATATTTAATCCAGGATTTAATCCAAAATATTTGGATTATTCAAATTTAATTCTCAACAGTCTGTCAAGGGCAACTCCACCATTCTTACTCTACTACAGATGCTATCTGGGAAGAAGAGTTCTGAATGCTTGCCCTTCCTTCTGTACTTTCTCCCTCACTGTAGTCCTCCAGAAACATACTTATGTATGCCTTCCATCCTGGGCTTGCTAGCTCTTCTGGAATACAGAGTTATGCTAGCATCTATATCTGGTGTAAATGGCGCCAGGGCTGACACTGAATTTCTCAGCATTGTTCAGGCTCTTACTGATGTTATCCAACCTGGGTTGGTCTAATTGTGGTTCCCACTTAGCCTGCAGACCTTGGAATTGAACACCTAAAACTGAACTGACCAATGTCTTTGCCAAACAATGAGTTGCTCTGGTATAAATCCAGTGTCAACCAAAAAATCTGCCTGAAATCTACTCTTATACCTGCTTTTACCATGGGTGGGAAGCAGCCTGTGTGGTGTATTCCTGCTAGTGTACTCATTATGTGTCCAGTCCAGCATCTCATTCCTGCAGGATATTCTGAACTGTGAATGTATTTCCCTAGCTGAGACACACATATATCATCCTTTGAGGTACTCAGCTCCTCGGTTTTCTTTTTTCCTTATACACTGCTAGTGGGTATCTGTAGCTACTTGACTTTGTACCCCTTCCACAGTACCTACCTCTGATTTATTCCAGCCACTTTGAATGAGCAACAGAAGTATCTCTGCACACCATGCTTACTGGGTTCTTTGTGAATGGATTCTATGGAAAAAACACGATTTATGAAGCCAGCATTAATACAGAGTTGTGAAACTAGCAAGGTTTTGATCTGTTCTATAAGAAGGCTCATTTCTCCATGAGTCTGAGTAGGTAAGGGCTGCACAGGAAGGGACAATTCAGCACACCTCCTATAAGGGTAATAACCTGGTTTTCCAGGATTTTTCCTGGTGAATCTTCTGAGTGTGGATCTTCTTTTTGCATTTTCTTTAGTAAATTCCCTAAGGCCATCAAATACCTAACATGAAAGAGGAATAAGAAGAAAACAGGTATAATATACTTAAGAAAAAAAATGTCATTTTCTCCAATGATCTGTCTTCTTGTTTCTAGTCTTCTCCTCTTTAGCTTATACTGGCAGCTTTTTACTTCAGATAAACATGGGAGATTTCCAGTTAATACCAACTCATATTTCTAGTATGAGGCATTAAAGCAGTGACAGGAAAACTGGGATGTGATTTGTTTCCAACTTCCCTTATTTTAACTTGGCTAATACTCTTAGCAGACTCATCTGAATTTCAATTGAAAAGATAGTGAGTCTGTGGCACAGAGGTATCTAGAAATTGTACCATGTTATGAATTAACAATCATCAAGGTAGGGTTGAAACCTCACTAAGAGGAGATGTAAAGTAATTCAGCTTTCTTTGAATTTTTATTGAATTGATTTGTTATATTTTGTTGTTGCTGCTATGTATTTCACAAGAGGATTTCTGGTAGCCCAGACTAGCCTTGAATTCAGTGCGTAGCTAAGGATAGCCTTAAACTCATGATCTTCTTGCCTCCCCTATGAATGGCTGTTGTTCTTCTTCCACCATCCAAATACTGTGCTAGTTCAAAGGAAAAAATAATGTCAAGACATTTTGAAAGGTTTCTCTTTGCTTGTTAAACAGTGAGGTGTGGGATAAATTACTGCCCTGTGTTTCAGCTTCAGCACACTTTGGTGCTTTCCCGTACTGGAGTAAAGTTAAGATTTAATATGGGTAAGTCACACTATGCTTTACAGGTATAACTTTCCTGGGTTTTAGTGGAGAGTATAATTATTGAATATTATTTATTCTAGCACATGTGCACATCTCCCCCCCCACACACACACACACATACACACCACGGTGTCCTTGTGGATGTCAGAAAGCAATCTGTAGAAGTAATTTCTTTCCTTCTACTTGTGAGTCACAGATATCAAAATCAGACTGTCAGTCAGCCTTAGCAGCGGACCACTTTACCCACTAAGCCACCTTGCTACTAAATACTGCATGTTTTCCATCTTTCCATCACAAACTGTTGGTGGAACGACACGTTCATCATGCTGTTGGTGTTTTATTACATTTTAAATTTAGCCAATATCTTCAGCCTTTCTACTCAAAAAAAAAAGTGAGATGCTTTTTATATAGGTATGCTATTAGACATGGGAAACTTCATCAAATATTGCGTTTCTCCTTGAGGTTTCATTCTCTTGTCAGTAGCCCTCACTTTAGGTGACCACCTGACCTCATGCTTCATGCCTCATGTCTTAATACATTCTTCCAATGTCAATCTTATCAGTGAGTGCTTCATTTTCTCCTTTAAATGGGATTTACTGTGTCCCACAGCTTTCAAATTTTAGAGTATATTTCATTTTACTTTTGTGTCTTTTTTTTCTGAAATGAGCTCCATAATGGATTGGTAGCTCCTACTTGGCTCAATTGGATATTTGCCATTCATTTCCATTTATTACTGGATGTGACTTACCAGGCACCAGGTGAGTGGGTGCTTGGACAGGGAACGAGATTATCACAGTATTGTCCTTAAAGCATAATCATTGTGCTCAAACAAAAAAAGATAAATTTCAGATACCATGGAAATAGTGTTCAGATGGCATCCAGGGAACACTTTTTCCAGATGTGGTAGATACCAGATTTTTATCCGAATTGATTCTTGCCAACCCCTTTAAGGCCAAGTTCCTCCCATTCTCTGAACTGCTAAGCCAGAGCAATGGCTTTTCTAAGGCTTGGGAGTTGCTGAAGTGTGATATCTATAGGTGTGATGGATGTAATTATGGATATATTTGTAAAATCCTCTTGGAATAATTTTCAATGAAGGTACAGATTTTCACCAGCATAAACACTTGTAAGAATTCCCATCTATGGAAACAGTCATGATCATTAAAAGTAGATAAACCCAAAGAGTGGGCATGTGTACAACAACCCATTTCTCCTTGACCTCAAAGACCTATTTCTAGGAATTGAACCAAAGAAATAATAATGAATATGCTCTTGGATCTTTAAGAAATATATTTGGTATGATTTTATTAACATAAAAATACTAAGAATATGACAAACAAAATATATAAAATCTGCAGAAATTAAGCTCAAATCGCGTAAATATTTGGAGCTTGAGGACAGGAAATAGTAAGGAAAAGGTATACAAAAGTCAAGAAAAAATGTTCAGCCAATCATTTATATCTGTTTGAGACAGGACAAACAGATGATTTTATTTTATGTGGATATAAGGTTGTCAGAGTATATACATACAGATACCTGAGGTGATCAGAAGAGAATATTAGATCTCCTGAAACTCCAATTACATACCATTGTGAGGCTTCATGTGGATTCAGGATCTTAAACTGATGTCCTCTGAAAGAGCTGTTAGCACTCTTAACCACTCAGCCATCTCTCTAGTTTCTGAACTAGAAACTTTCAAATGATGGTTATTTAGTCTAATGGATGGATCAGTAGTAAAGACATATAGTAACTAGCTAATTCAAAGGATGATTTTCTTGAGATTTAGTAGCAGTTGATAACCTGGAAAGTGACTCGCTTAAGAATTGATTGCATATTAGGTTCTGTCAAAAAGCTCTGCAAGAATTATCAGAAAGTTTATGTTCTTTTTTTTATTTTTATTTTCTATATTCTATGTTTACATTCCAAAGGTTTTCCCCTTTCCCAGTTCCCCCTCCCTATGTCCCATAATTCCTCTCCCCCCCAACTATTCCCCAATCATCCCCCCTCCCCCCACGGTTTCTCTACAAAACTGGATGTAATCTTTACAGGCCCAGGGTCCTCTCCTTTCTTCTTCGTGGGAATCATTTGACTTGCTAATTGTGCTTTGAATATTTAGGGCTTCTGGGCTCATTAATATCCACTTATCAGTGATTGCATTTCATGTGTATTCTTTTGTGATTGGGTTAGCTCACTCAGGATGATATTTTCCAGGTCTAACCATTTACCTACAAATTGCATAAATATTTAATTGCTGAGTAGTATTCCATTGTATAAATATAACACATTTTCTGTATCCATTCCTCCTTTGAGGGATATTTGGGTTCCTTCCAATTTCTGGCTATTATAAACAAGGCTGCTATAAACATAGTGGAACATGTGTCTTTATTGTATGCAGGGATATCATCTGGGTATATGCCCAGGAGTGGTATGCCAGGGTCCTCTGGAAGTGACATGCCCAATTTTCTGAGGAACTGCCAAACTGATTTCCAGAGCCGTTTTACCATTTTGCAAGCCCACCAACAGTGGAGGAGTGTTCCTCTTTCTCCACATCCTCCCCAGCACTTGTTGTCTCTTGCGTTTTTAATCTTAGCCATTGTGACTGGTGTGAGGTGGAATCTCAGGGTTGTTTTGATTTGCATTTCTCTAATGACTAATGATGTTGAACATCTCTTAAGGTGTTTCTCGGCCATCCGAATTTCTTCTAGTGAAAATTCTTTGTTTAGCTCTGTACCCCATTTTTTGATAGGGTTATTTGGTTCTTTGGGGTCTAACTTCTTGAGTTCTTTGTATATATTGGATATTAGCCCTCTGTCGGATGTGGGGTTGGTGAAGATCTTTTCCCACTTTGTTGGTTGTCGTTTTGTCCTTCTGCCAGTGTCCTTTGCCTTGCAGAAACTTTGTAATTTTATGAGGTCCCATTTGTCAATTCTTGATCTTAGTGCATAAGCTATTGGTGTTCTGTTCAGGAACTTTTCCCCTGTGCCTATGTCCTCGGGAATCAATATCCCTGACCTTAAACAGTACTACAGAGCAACTGTGTTAAAAACTGCATGGTAGTGGTACAGCAACAGGCAAGTGGATCAATGGAATAGGATTGAAGACCCAGAAATTAACCCACAGACTTATGGTCACTTGATCTTTGATAAAGGAGCCACAACCATCCAATGGAATAAAGATAGCCTCTTCAACAAATGGTGTGGTTCAACTGGAGGTCAACATGCAGAAAAATGCGAATTGACCCACTCTTTTCTCTTTGCACTAAGATCAACTCCAAGTGGATGAAGGACCTCCACATAAAACCAGACACACTGAAACTATAAGAAAAGAAACTTGGGAAGTTTATGCTCTTTGTACTAACGCTAGTGTGGCAAGTACTTTGCCCATTGAGATATCTACCCAGCTCCAAATTTACTCTTTACAAAAAGAAATTATAGTAAGATATGTTATTGCAATTGTGAAATAAAGCAAACTTGAGTGTTTAATTGAACTTATGTATTCATACATATGAAATGACATGTTTTGCAATATACATATCATGTTAGAGTTCAAGTAGGATACTAGTGCATCGGTCTTCTTACATTTTTATCTTTTATTATTTTAAGATATATACTGCCTTACCCTCAATATTGTTTTTTCAGACATGCTATAAAACACTAGAAATTATTTCTTCTGTTCAACAATTCTTGAAGCAATTCCTATCAGAAAGTTTATGCTGATCCACTCTCTGACCACTCTTGGGATCATTTTATCACATTAAAACCCTGTCTTGAATTCATTGGCCCAACCTTAGCAAACTTGCTTATTGCCATCTTGTAAGACATGAAAGTTCATCATGAACCCATCAGCTCTTGCTCTTTTCTGTTATCAGAATGATACTCAGGAGCTGTTGTATACCTCATGATAGAAATGTACCCTCTGTAGCTTTTCACATAGCGTTTCTACAGTTACCCCCATCTTTCCTCATAGGTTCCACTACTATATATACTGACCACTCTCCAGTCATTTAGTTGACACTTAGATGATCACCTATGGTCTGGCTACAGCAATAATTATTCTCAGGTTATTCTTGGACACATGACTACCACTATATCCTAGTGTCGTGGTCACTTTGTCACTTGTCAGTGTTTTGATACATTCTATTCTCACAAGACTGATGAGCACAGCAGAGAAATAGCTATGGGTAAGGGAGGGATGCATTTCAAATGGCTTCCATTTCAGCAGATCATTATAACTGTACCATTTTTTAATTGACTTTAGTTTTGGTCCTGCTTAATTAATTAATTAATTAATTATACTGTCTATAAGAAAAGACATTCTACAAAGGAATCAATGTAGTGGTATTAGACATCCACTATGGACTGTGAAATATGTTTTCTAAAACTGAAGAGAACTGCTGTAATTTTTAGACACCCAAGGATTTAGCTGTCCTGCAGTAGAAGCCTGAGTATAAGTGTACTTATTATAGAGACCGCATGCTTCTTGACTTATTCTGGCATTTTATATTATCTTCACCTTTCACCTTAATAGATATTGACCAGTTTTAGTTTTAAGATGTCTTAATTTATGAATATATAATTAATATATACATTTTCATATGCTATCTAAGGTTATAATAGTTCAATAACACTTTTATCATTTCATTTTATAGCAATATTTTTTGTTCCCTTGATTGTCCACTTAATTTTCTTCAAAACCCCAGCTGTAGAACTAGTAAGTTTGGTTGTTGTGTGCATAGTAGTTTTAGAAATCCTTGGGTGATTTTTCACTAGAACTACTTTCTGCTTTCCTTGATTGTCTTTAATAACTTGTTACAATTGTGCTTTATAAAGTTGATTGTAATTATTATTTACTTTTAGGAGATGGTGGTGAGACAAAGTCACATTTGTACCAAGCCAAGCCAAGAAATTGTTTTGAAGCTCAGGCTTGCCTCAAACCTACAATCATTCCCCTGACTCTTATTCTTGAGTACTTGTATGTCAGATGTGAACCACCATGTCTGACTTATTTATTTTTGTTTTGGCTTGCTCACATTTAGACTGTGAAAGGCTCTTAGCTCACTTTGATTTGGTGAAAATTACCTTGACTACAAATTTTGAGGATAACCGTACAATTTCTCATCTCTGCTTCACTTACTGGTTATTTGTAGGATGATTTTCACCCAAGTACTCTGTACATTCAATGTATTGTTCCCTGTAATCATTGAGGATAATCTAGACTAAAAAGATTTAAACAAATATTATAATAAAATAAAAAAGTAGTTTCTTCTTTGTTTTTGTTTTCCATTATCTATTGTAAATCTGATAAAATATATCTTTAATCATATTTATTCTGCTTGTCTACTTTCTCCAAGATCCCCCAACTTCCTTTACATGCTATTCTTTAAGGTATTTGAAACTGACATAGTTCTTTCTTCTCTTGCTTTCTGATTATGAATAGTAAGATTCTTCTTTTTCCTCATTTTCATTGTATTTTATTCATTTATACTTTATGTTTTCATACTGTTTATAATAAATAAAGTGATGCTGTACAAAAAATATAAGTTTTACCATATCATATATCATTTTGGAAAAATAATTATACAGAATATATTGAATAGCACTTATGCTTGGTAAAAAGAATGCCACTAAAAATAACAACAAATGGGGTCTGCCTAGGAAAGAAAGCAGAATTTGTTCTTGATGGAACTGCCTGAGGGATCATCATGGTTTTTGTTCATGGGAAGGGCAAGACCAGTTTTAGGCGGAAATAGAGGTAAGTGTATTATCTAGGTCTGAGAAAATGTCGAGATGCAAATCTATGATGACACCAAGAAAAAGTTGTGTGCTCATTTCTACAAGCTGGTGTTCATGTTAATATAGAGCCACCTCCATTTTACCAATAACATTATTCGTAATCTTTTAGAGAACATGCATGGGAATGATCTAATAATGCAGAAAATATGTAGTCTTTTAAAGATTTGACTTTTCATTAAACTACGAATCTTTAAAAATGACATAAGTTTTATTTAGCTCTCTACCCCATTTTTAATAGGGTTATTTGGTTCTCTGGACTCTAACTTCTTGATTTCTTTGTATATATTGGATTTTAGCCCTCTGTCAGATGTAGGATTGGTAAAGATCTTTTTCCAATTTGGTTACAGAAAGTTTGTAATTCTATGAGGTCCCATTTGTCCATTCTTGATCTAAGGGCATAGGCTATTAGAGTCCTGTTCAGGAAATTTTCCCCTGTGTCTATGTGTTCAAGGCTCTTCCACTGTTTTTTTTCTATTAGTTGCAGTGTGTCTGGTTTTATGTGGAGGTCCTTAATCCACTTGGAGTTGAGCTTACTTAGTACAAGGAGATAAGAATGGATCGGTTTGCATTCTTCTGCATGCTGACCTCCAGTTGAACCAGCACTATTTGTTGTAAAGACTATCTTTTTTTCCACTGGATGGTTATAGCTCCTTTGTCAAAGATCAAGTGACCATAGGTGTGTGGGTCCATTTCTGGGTTTTCAATTTTATTCCATTGATCTACCTGCCTGTCACTGTACCAATAACATGCAGTTTTTAACACTACTACTCTGTTGTACTGCTTGAGGTCTGGAATACTGATTCTTCCAGAAGTTCTTTTACTGTTGAGAATAGTTTAGCTATCCTGAATTTGTGAATTGCTCTTTCTAGCTCTATGAAGCATTGAGTTGGGATTTTGATGGGAATGGCATTGAATTGGTATATTGCTTTGGCAAGATGCCATTTTTATTATATTAATCCTGTCAATCCACAAGCATGGGAGATCTTTCTATTTTCTGAGGTCTTCTTCGATTTCTTTCTTCAGAGACTTTAAGTTCTTTTCATACAGATCTTTCACTTGTTTGGCTGGAGTCACCCCAAGATATTTTATATTGTTTGTGACTTTTTTGAAGGGAGTCAAAAAATTTGATATTTTGAGGAATATCAAATGGCTGAGAAGCACCTAAATAAATGGTCAACATCCTTAGTCATCAGAGAAATGCAAATCAAAACAACCCTGAGATTTCACCTCATACCCTCCACTGCTAGTTGGATTGCAAGCTGATAAAACCACTCTGGAAATCAGTCTGGTAGTTCCTTAGAACACTGGACATAATACTACCAGAGGACTCTTCTATACCACTCCTGAGCATATACCCAGAGAATTCTCCCACATGTAATAAAGACTCTTTCTCCACTATGCTCATAGCAGCCCTATTTATAATAGCCTGAAGCTGGAAAGAACCTTGATGTCACTCAATGGAGGGATGGATGCAGAAAAAGTGGTATATATACACAATTGGTACTCTTCAACCATTAAAAACAATGAATTCATGAAATTTTTAGACAAATGGATGGAACTGAAGAATATCAACCTGAGTGAGGTAATCCAATCACAAAAGAACACTGGTGTGTACTCAGTGATAAGTGAATATTTGCCTAGAAGCATGGAATACCCAAGACACAATTCACATTATCAAATAATTCCCAAGGAGGAAGAACAACGTATGAATCCTTGGATACTTTGTAGAAAGCAGAAAAATACCCACAGAAGGAGATACAAAGACAGAAGTTTGAGCAGAGTCTAAGGGAAAGACCATCCAGAGACTACCCTACCCAGGAATGCATCCTATATATAGTTCCAAAACCCAGGCATTATTGTGGGTGCCCACAAGTGCTGGCTGACTGGAGCTGGATATAGCTATCACCTGGGAGGCTCTCCTAGTACATGACAAATACAGAGGGGCACTCTCAGCCAGACATTGAACTGAGCACAGGGTCCCCAATTGGGGAGCTAGAGAAAGAACCTAAGGAGCTGAAGGGGGTTGTAGCACCATAGGAGGAACAGCAATATGAGTCACCAAGTAATCCCAGAGCTCCCAGGGACAAAACCATCAAACAAAGAATACATGAGGAGTTACCCATGGCCCCAAACACATTGGCAGCAGAGGATAATCTTGTTGGACATGAAATGGGGGGCGAGGCCCTTGGTCCTGGAAAGACTTGATAGTGTAGTATAGAGGAATATCAAGACAGGGAAACAGGGGTGGGTTGATTCGTGACGGGGAGATGGCTTATGGGATTCTCGTGGGGAGGGAGGAACCAGGAAAGAGGACAACATTTGAAGTGTAAATAAAGAATATACCTAATATTTAAAAAATGATATAAACTTGAAGATACATGGAAAACATACTTCTACCTAAGATTTACAATATCAAAGGAAAAAATTTACAGAACAAGCAAACACTACGGTGAGTGAGGGCATGAATGAAGCTGAAGTGAATTACAGTGACAGCAATGCAATCACTAAAATAACATGACAAAAATGTGGAAGAAACAATGTAAGGGGTTTCTATGAACATATTAAATGTAGTAAGAAGTAGTAATTAAAATAATTAATGGCCCTTTGGAATAATGAGGAAGATTTGACTTTTCTAATAAACAAAATTTACTTTTATAAAGTGTGTGCATGTATATGTTTATGTTGGAGGGTATGTGTTATGCTACTAAAAAAATTCTGTGATGGCAATTTTATAGTAAGAGGGTGTTCTTCATTCAACATTCATAGTTGTATGCATTCAGTTAACAAATATTCTTCATAAAATGTTGGTAAAGATCTGTCAGATACTTAAAACTAATAAACATTTGGTTTAGCAATTTCACTTCTGGAAAAACATATAAATTGCATTTTATTTTCATGGGAAAATAAAATTAAGTAGAGACTTCACTTTACATCTTATTATTGGGAGGGCTATATAAGGCTATATTCTGGCCCCATCTATAAGTTATGTCTCCTATAAACCTTGTTCCTGGCTGTGCCAGTTGGTTTGAGAGAGATAGAAATAAGTGTTCTCAAAGGAATACAAATCAAACCATCTATGTGATTTCACCTCATACTCATCAGAATGGCTGAGATTAAATAAAACCTCAATGGACAGCACATACTGGCAAGGGGAATACTTCTCTATTGCTGGTGAGAGTACAAACTAGTACAACCACACTGGAAATTCTTTTGATGTTTTCTCCTAAATTTGGGAATGGTTCTACCTCAAGACCTAGCTAGAAACCTCCTGGGCATATACCTAAAAGTACTCCAACAGCCCAAAAAGGCACTACTTGCTCAATTATATTCATAGCAGCTTTATTTGTAATAGTCAGAAACTGGAAGCAACCTAGATGTCTCGCAACTGAAGGATGGTGAAGAAAATGTGGTTTATTTACACAAAGGACTACTTCTCAGCTATTAAAAAAAAGAATTATTAAAAAATGCTCTCTTTCCTTCAGTTATATGTAAATTTGGTTTAAAATGATATTAATAAATATATACTTGTGAATTTGAATTAAAAAAAAACAAAGAGATCATGAATTATTCAGCTAAATCAATGGATCTAGAAAATGTCATCTTGAGTGAGGTAACCCAGATCTTGAAACATGCATGGAATGTATTTAATGATAAGTGGATATTAGCCATAAAGTTCAGAATATCTATGATACACCACACAGACCCAAAGAAGTTAACAAGAAGGAAAGCCCAAGTGAGGATACTTAAACTTTACTGAGAAGGGGAAATAAAATAGATATCTGAGGTATGAAGAGGGAAGGAACTTAGTGGGAGAAAGTATGTGGAGGGGAATGGGTCAGAGGTATCAGGTATATGGAAAGCAGGTGAGAATGAAGAGTTATCAATGGAGGGTGCTTCTAGGATGTGCCAGAGACCTGGGAAATGGGGAAGCCTCGGGGAGGCTATATGTGTGACTCAAGCTGAGATTCCTAGCTGCAATGATATAGAGCCTAACGTGAACACCACATAGAGCCAGGTAGGATTCCCAGTTGAGTGCTAAGGACACCAAACCACCCACAAAAACTTTGACCAAAGATGTGTCCTGCTTCCAAGATGTGCAGCGACAAAGAGCAGTGATGGAGAGAATGGCCAACCAATGACTAGACCAACTTGAGACCCATCCCATCAGCTCTTGATACTATTAGTGATACTTCATTATGCTTGCAGATATGAGCCTGGCATAGCTGTCCTCTGAGAGTTGAGACCAGTAGTCAATGGAAATAGATGCAAAGACCCACAACCAAACATTGAATGGAGCTTGGGGAGTCTTGTGGCAGAGCAGGGAGAAGGATTGAGGCACCTGCAGGGGATAAGGACAGCAGAGACTGAACCACCAACCAAGAACAATCATGGACTGGACCTAGGCTCCCCACACATATGGAACAGATGTGTATCTTGGTCTTCATATGGATTCCCAATAACTGGAGTAGAGCTCTGTTGGTTGTGGATGCCTTGCATATAACTGAGCTGTTTGGTCTTGCTTCAGTAGGAGAGGAAGCACCTAGTCCTGCAAGTGCCCATGTTGGGTGATATGGGGGCTGAGAGCTTCCCCTTCTCAGAGGAGAAAGTGGGTTGAAAGCGCTTTCTGAATTGGGGCAGGAGGAAGGAGGGATGGAGAACAGAATGCAAAATGAATAAATATATAAATTAATGAAAAACAATTTCAACCTGTTCTTTCTCTAGTGTATTGCTCAGCCAAATCTTTGTTTTGCAAAAGCACTATTACAATTATTACATTATTACAATTACAAAGAACTATTACAATTACAATTAGGACTGGGGTATATACTAACTAATGCAACTGTTAGAAACCACAGTGTAATGACATTAAAAATACAGTGGGAGATTCAGCAAATCATGATACATTATTTTATGTATTATTTAAATTTACTTATGTAAAAATATATATAAAGATAACAAAAAGAATACACATTGAGAATGAAACATGTATATTAGTCTGATGAAAGCAAAGTGAGTTTTTATCATAAATATTTCTGATGGTTCTCTCTTATTACACAAAGAATAAGTGAAGAAAATCAGAAGCTGATCAGTGAGAACAAAGGAAAATTTTTGGCCAGGTGTGGTAATATACCCCTACAGTGTATACTATATATCTACTATATATACATACATATAGTAGATAAAGACAGAAGGATGACTAGTTCAAAACCATCTTGGGCTCAGAACAGGACTCTGTCTGAAAAAATTAAATTTCGAATGATAATTTTAAATAGATATTTTCCAAAGCTCTGTTTCTGAAGCATAGTACTAGAGAGCACTCACAAAATAGATGTGGTTATTTAAGAAGTGGAGACCAATGAAAAAATACTCAAGTTCATTTAGCATGTCTACACACAACACACATACATGAAAATTATATATTACTCAAGGTTAAATGCAAAACAAATAGGTAATGAAATGACGAACTTCACCAGCACTCCAGGGGTTGATAAACAATGCAGACAAAATAATGTTTCTGATTTCAGATGCTATTTGGCAGCACTTTTAGCTTTTGAGTTTATGATGTTAGTATTAATGTTACACTTTACAGACTCTAGAATCACCTGAGAGGCAGGTTTCTTGAAATGTCTGTGAGGATTATCTTATTATGTTAAGATAAGGTAAGATAAGGAGGTAAGAAGACTTGCCTACTCTGGGAAATACCATTCACTAGGCAAGAGATTTAGAACAGCATAAGAGTGAAGGAAGTTGAGTTGAGCATTAGTAGGTATGCAATCACTGCTCTCCTTTTCTGACTTCATGTAAAATAGCTGGCAACCTTTTACTCCTAGCACCGTGACTCCCCCACTATAATGAGTGTGAGCTGGAACCATAAGCCAAATTAAACTCTTTGTCTTCCAGTTGCATTTGTCAGGGAATTTTGTTATATCAACAGGCAAATAAGTTAAAGCAGGGTTGCCACAGCCCAGATCTGTGAAATTAATACATTCCCAAGCCCTTTACTTGATAGTCAAATTGATCTCAGGTCAGATCCAGTAATGGGTGATAAATTCTATAAATGATACTTGGAGATTATTTTGGCTGTTGATCTACAACATTCCAAAATCTGCAGTAGCAAAGATGGATCAGTCAGTGTGCAGAATATTGAAAATATCTGTGGAATATTTAGGGAAATCAGTTCATTCACATTTTGCAGGTGATAAGTAGAGAGAAAATGCATACACAATTTTCGAGTCTATGCTACCCAGTAATGGGCTATGAATTCTTTATTGCATTATATCTTCTAGAGTATTCTTCAAATTGCAATATAGTCTGTTAGCAGTCATTCTATTTTTAAAAAATCAGTTCCAAAGGGATGAATTTTAAGAATGTTGTAACTGTAATGACTGATTTAATAACAAAAACAAAGAAATATACAGAAATTCCCATGTTTCTGAAAGGGAAGAGAACAAAAGAGGATTGTTATGAATGAGTTTGTAAGTGATACCACAAACATGGTCACATATAGAGAATAAAAATACATTGCTCACAGTTTTTGAATCTGGGAGTTATTGTCCTGGTGGGAGGCCTCACATGACAAGACAGCAAATAGTGTGATTGCTCTAGACTCTGCCACTCATAACCCAGGGATGGCACACAGGACTCCACCTTCTTCACAGCATATAATTCTCACAGGGCTCAGCTCCAAATGTGACCATAGTAGGAGTTCAAGGATTGTATTTCTTACACAAACATTTGGGGAAACATGTTTTAATTATAGTGGATCTGTAAGATTTTATTTTTAAAAATCATATACATAAAAATTGTAAGTATTTGAGGATTAGTACCATAGAATTATAATAATAAGAGGATAAAGTGCCTGGGATTGTGTAAAATAAGTCTTCAGTCAAAATGTTTTGTCTTTGGTAATAAATTAGAAAACTCAGAATTGTTGGTACATCTACAGCTATAAATTTCTAAAAGTTAAGAATAAATACTTCCTCTCTTACACACACATACATTCAGTATATATGTATATGTCTGTCTTTTAGTCATTCCTAATTTGAGTGATATTTGAAAGGGAACCATTTAATATGTATAAAAAGATAAAAGTTAGAAAGTGGAAACTGGAAGTCATAGCTGAGAATGAGGAAATTCAAAAAATCACTATGTCTCACTACTAAAGCCTATACTTGACAAAACTGTAAAAACCAGATGGAATGGATAATTTTCTAGACAGACACTATATACCAAAGTTAAAATAATATTAGCTAAACTATCTAAACAGTCCCATAATGCCAAAGGATATAGAAGCACTCATTAAGAAATTCCCAACCAAAGAAAGGCCAGGTCCAGAGAGTTTTAGTGCACAATTCTAACAGATCTTCAAAGAAGATCTAATACCAATATTCTTCAAACAATTCCACAAGATAGAAATAGGAGGAACAATATCATATTCATTCTATGAAGCCACAGTTACTCTAATACTTAAACCACACAAAGACTCAACAATGAACAAGAACTTCAGACTAATTTTGCTTATGAATATCTATGCGAAAATAGTCAATAAAATTCTCACAAACTGAGTCCAAGAACACATGAAAAGTATTATTCAATGCAATGAAGTAGGCTTCATTGGAGGGCTGTAGGGATGGTTGAGTACATGAAAATACATCAATCTACTATATAAACTAACTTAAAAAACAAACACATGATTCACACATTGGATGACAAAAAATGCCATTGAAAGAAAAAACACCCTTTCACGTTAAACATATTGGAGAGATCAGGAATTCAAGGCAAATATGTAAACATAATAAGACCAATATATAGAAAACCAATAGTCAACATCAAATTAAATGGAAAGAAACTTGAGAAAATACCATTAAAATCAGGGACAAGACAAGGCTCCCCATTCTCTCCATATATATTCAGTGTAGTAGTTGAAGTTTTAACTAGAGTGATACAACAAAAGAAGATTAAGTGGATATGAACTGGAAAGGAAGAAGTCAAGGTATCACTATTCATGGATGATATAATAGTATACATATATGATGCCCAAAATTAGACCAAAGAACTCCTGATAAAACTGATAAAAATTTTCACCAAAGTAGCTGGATATAAAATTAAATCAAATCAGTAGCCTTCCTTCATACAAATGATAAAGGAGTTGACAAATGAGGGAAAGAGCATCTTTATAATAGCCACAAATAATTAAAATGTCTTGGTGTAGCTCTTACTAAGCAAATGAAAGATCTATATGACAAGAACTTCAAGTCCTAGCATAAAGAAATTGAAGAAAACTTCAGAAGATGTGAAGAGCTCCTATGCTCATGGGACAGTAAGATTAACGTAGTAAAAATAGCCATCTTACCAAAAGCAACCTTCAGGTTCAATGCAATCCCCATCAAAATTCCAACACAATTCCTCACAGACATCGCAATAGAAATTCTGAATTTCATATGGAAAAACAAAAACCCAGGATAGCAAAAATAATTCTCAGCAATTAAAGATCTTAAGGGGGGAATCACCGACCCTGACTTCAAGCAGTACTACAAAGCAATAGTGATAAAGACCTTATGGTATCGGTACAGAAACAGACAGGTCAAACAGTGGAGTAGAACCAAAGACCCAGAAATAAACCTACACAGCTATGGACATGAAGCAAAAATCAAACAGTGAAAGAAACAAAGCAGCTTCAATAAATGGCACTGGTCTAACAGGTAGTCTTCATGTGGAAGAATACAAATAGATAATATATATTTATCACCCAGAACAATGCTCAAGTCGAAATGGATCAAGGACCTCCACATAAAAACTGATACACTATGAACATAGTGGAGCATGTATGCTTATTGCATGGTGAGAAATCTTTTGGGTATATGCCCAGGAGTGGTATGGCTGGGTCCTCTGGAAGTATCATGTCCAGTTTTATGAGGGATGACTCTAACCAAGTGAAAGATTTGTATGACAAAAACTTCAGGTCTCAAGATGGAAATGGAAGAAGACCTCAGAAAATAGAAAAATCTTCCATGCCTGTGGGTTGGCACGATAAATATATTTAAAATGGCAATCTTGCCAAAAGCAATATACAGATTCATTGCAATCCCCATCAAAATCCCAACTCAGTTCTTCATAGAGTTAGAAGCAGCAATTCTCAAATTCATCTGGAATAACAAAAAACCCAGGATAGCTAAAACTATCATCAACAGTAACATATCTTCTGGGGGAATCAATATCCCGGACCTCAAGCAATAATACAGAGCAGTAGTGTTAAAAACTGCATGGTAGGTGCTCTCAGGCCGTGCACTGAGGCAGCGGGCAGCAACCAGCTCACGGGCCCCTGGACCAGCAGTAGCAGCGGGCCTCCATATTGCAACCAGGACACAGCTGGAGAGGCCCAGGTAGACACTCATTCCGGGGCTACCCTCACAGGGGGATCTGCTAGGCTCTCCGCGCCAGGCAGGCCTAGCTCTGCCTAGGCTCTGCGGGACTTCGCCTGCACCTTCAGGCCGTGCACCAAGGCAGCAGGCAGCAACCAGCTCGCAGGCCCCAGGAGCAGTAGCAGCAGGCTTCCATATTGCAACCAGGACACAGTGGGAGAGGCCCATGTAGACAGACTCCATCAGGGGCTACCATCACATGGGTGGCAGCCAGCTCATAATCCCTTAGAGCAGCAGTCACGCATATTCACCAGAGAAACAGCAGGTGAGCCCAGCCTCATAGGAGATTCAAACACCAGCCAGTGACAACAAGACCAACTAACACCAGAAATACACGATGGCAAAAGGAAAACAAAGGAACATTACTAACAGAAATCAAGGCAACATGACGGCATCTAAACCCAGTTCTCCAACAACAGGAAGCCCTGGATACCCCAAAACACCAGAAAAACAAGACTTGGATATAAAATCACTGGTCAGGATGCTGGTAGCTGAACACATAGAAAAATCTCTTAAAGAAATAGAGGAGAAAATGGATCAAAAGTTAGAAGCCTTTACAAGGCAAATACAAAAATCACTTCAAGAAATTCAGGAGAAGATGGACCAAAAAGAAGAAGACAATAAGGAAGAAAGACAAAAATCACTTAAAGAAATACAGAAGAATGTGGGCCAACAAGTAGAAGCTATGAAAGAGGAAACACAAAAATCTATTAAAGAAATACATGAAAACACAATCAAGCAAGTGAAAGATCTGAGCACATCCATCCAGATACTAAAAACAGAAGTAGAAACAACTAAGAAATCCAGAGGGAGACAACACTGGAGATAGAAAACCTTGGGAAGAAATCAGGGACCATAGATGCAAATATCCACAATAGAATATAAGAGATAGAAGACAGAATCCCAGAAGCTGAAGATACCATAGGAACCATTGATTCAACAGTCAAAGAAAATATTAAATGCAAAAAGGTTGTAACCCAAAATATCCAGGAAATCCAAAACACAATGAGAAGACCAAACCTAAGGATTATAGGTATAGACAAGAGTGAAGATTTACAAGTTAAAGGGCCAGCAAATATCTTCTATAAAATTATGGAAGAAAACTTCCCCAACCTAACAAGAGAGATGCCCATGAATATACAAGAAGCCTATAGAACCCCAAACAGACTGGACCAGAACAGAAACACATCCCGTCACATAATAAACAAAACTCCAAATGTACTAAACAAAGAAAGAATATTAAAGGCAGCAAGAGAAAAAGGCCAAGTAACATATAAAGGAAGACCTATCAGAATAACACCAGACTTCTCACCTGAGACCATGAAAGCTAGAAGATCCTGGGCAGATATCATGCAAACTCTAAGAGAACACAAACTTCAGCGAAAAGTTCTTTACCCAGCAAAACTCTCAATCGCCATAGATAGAGACATCAAGGTATTCCATGACAAAACCAAATTTGCACGATATCTTTCCACAAATCCAGCCCTACAAAGGATAATAGGGGGAAGACACCAAGACAAGGATGAAAACTACACCTGGGAAGAAGCAAGATAGTAACCTCCTCTCATCAAAAAAAAGAAGATAAACTCTCGAATATAAAAAAATATAAAAATAAAAATAAATAAATAAAAATAATTTCAAAAATGTCTGGAGGAAATAATTACTATTCCTTAATATCTAATAACATCAATGGACTCAATTCACCAATAAAAAGACATAGATTAACGGACTGGATACGGAAACAGGACCCTACATTTTGCTGCATACAAGAAACACATCTCAGTGTTAAAGACAAACACTGCCTTAGAGTAAAAGGCTGGAAGACAATTTTACAAGCAAATGGTCTCAGGAAACAAGCTGGAGTAGCCATTCTAATATCAGATAAAATAGACTTCCAACCTAAAGTCATCAAAAGAGACTCAGAAGGTCACTTCTTGCTGGCCAAAGGGAAAATCCACCAAGAAGAGCTCTCAATACTGAACATTTATGCTCCAAATCAAGGGTACCCTCCTTCGTAAAAGAAACCTTACTAAAGCTAAAAGCACTCATTACACCTAACACAATAATTGTGGGTGACTTCAACACTCCACTCTCCTCAATGGACCAATCAGGAAAGGAGAAACTAAACAGGGACAGTGTGAAACTAATTGAAACTTTGGACCAATTGGATTTAACATATATATATATATATATATATATATATATATATATATATATATATGTATATGTATAAAACATTTCATCCTAAAGCTATAGAATATAACTTTTCCTCAGCACTGCATGGTACCTTCTCCAAAATTGAACATATAATTGGTCACAAGACAGATGTCAACAAATACAAGAAGATTGAGCTAATCCCATGCCTCCTATCAGATCACCATGGGGTAAGAGTGGTCTTCAATAACAACAAAAACAACAGAAAGCCCACATACACATGGAAACTGAACAATACTCTACTCAATGACACCTTGGTCAAGGAAGAAATAAAAAAAGAAATCAAAGACTTTTTAAAATTCAATGAAAATGAAGGTACAACCTACCGAAATCTATGGGACACAATGAAAGCAGTGCTAAGAGGAAAACTCATAGCTCTAAGTGCACCCAAAAAGAAACTGGAGAGAGTATACACTAGCAACTTAACAGCACACCTTAAAGCCCTGGAAGAAAAAGAAGTTAATTCTCCCAGGAGGAGTAGAAGACAAGAAATCGCCAAACTCAGGGCTGAAATCATTCAAGTAGAAACAAAGAGAACCATACAAAGAATCAACAAGACCAAGAGCTGGTTCTTTGAGAAAATCAACAAGATAGATAAACCCTTAGCCAGACTAACCAAAGGACACAGAGACAGTATACAAATTAACAAAATGAGAAATAAAAAGGGAGACATAACAGCAGAAACTGAGGAAATTCAAAAGATCATCAGATCCTACTATAAAGGTCTATACTCAAAACAACTGGAGAATCTGGAGGAAATGGACAATTTCCTAGACAGATACCAAATACCAAAACTAAACCAGCATCAAGTAGATCAGCTAAATAGTCCCATAAACCCTAAAGAAATAGAAGGAGTTATAGAAAGCCTCCCAACCAAAAAAAGTATGGCAACAGATGGCTTTAGTGCAGAATTCTACCAGACCTTCAAAGAAGACTTAACACCAATACTTTTCAAACTATTCCACAAAATAGAGACAGAAGGGACACTGCCCAACTCATTCCTCGAAGCCACAATTACGCTAATACCTAAACCACAAAAGGATCCAACAAAGAAAGAGAACTACAGGCCAATTTCTCTTATGAATATTGATGCAAAAATACTAAATAAAATTCTTGCCAACTGAATCCAAGTGCACATCAAAACGATCATTCACTATGATCAAGTAGGCTTCATCTCAGGGATGCAGGAATGGTTCAATATACGGAAATCCATCAATGTAATCCACTACATAAACAAACTGAAAGAAAAAACCACATGGTCATCTCATTAGATGATGAAAAATCATTTGAAAAAATTCAGCATCCTATCATGCTAAAAGTCTTGGAAAGAGCAGGAATTCAAGGCCCATACCTAAACATAGTAAAAGCAATCTACAGCAAAGCAGTAGCCAACATCAAAATAAATGGAGAGAAACTTGAAGCATTCCCACTAAAATCAGGGACTTGACAAGGCTGCACTCTCTCTCCATGTATTTTCAATATAGTACTCGAAGTTCTAGCGAGAGCAATTAGACAACATAAGGAAGTAAAAGGGATACAAATTGGAAAGGAAGAAGTCAAACTATCATTATTTGCAGATGATATGATAGTTTACTTAAGCAACCCAAAAAACTCCCCAGAGTACTTCTACAGCTGATAAACAACTTCAGCAAAGTGGCAGGTTATAAAATTAACTCAAGCAAATCAGTAGCCTTCTTGTACTCAAAGGACAAGCAGGCTGAGAAAGAAGTTGGGGAAATAACACCCTTCACAATAGCCACAAACAACATAAAGTACCTTGGCATAACTCTAACCAAACAAGCAAAGATCTATACAACAGGAAGTTCAAGTCCTTGAAGAAAGAAATTGAAGAAGACCTCAGAAGATGGAAAAATATTTCTTGCTCCTGGATTGTCAAGATCAATATAGTAAAAACGGCCATCTTGCCAAAAGCAATATACAGATTCAATGCGATCCCCATCAAAATCCCAACTCAATTCTTCATAGATCTAGAGAGAGCAATTTTCAAATTCATCTGGAGCAACAAAAAACCCAGGATAGCTAAAACTATTCTCAACAATAAAAGGACTTCTGGGGGAATCTATATCCCTGACCTTAAGCAGTACTACAGAGCAATTGTGTTAAAAACTCCATGGTATTGTTACAGCAACAGGCAAGTAGATCAATGGAATAGGATTGAAGACCCAGAAATGAACCCACAGACTTAGGGTCAATTGATCTTTGATAAAAGAGCCACAACCATCCAGTGTAATAAAGATAGCCTTTTCAACAAATTGTGCTGGTTCAACTGGAGGTCAACATGCAGAAGAATGCGAATGGACCCACTCTTATCTCTTTGCACTAAGATGAACTCCAAGTGGATCAAGGACCTCCACATAACCAGACACACTGAAACTATTAGAAAAGAAACTTGGGAAGACCCTGGAGGACATGGGCACAGGGGAAAAGTTGCTGAACAGAACACCAATAGCTTATGCACTAAGATCAAGAATTGACAAATGGGACCTCATAAAATTACAAAGTTTCTGCAAGGCAAAGGATACTCTCAGAAGGAAAAAACGGTAACCAACAAAGTGGGAAAAGATCTTTACCAACCACACATCTGACAGAGGGCTAATATCCAATATATACAAAGAACTCAAGAAGTTAGACCCCAAAGAACCATTTAACCCTATCAAAAAATGGGGTACAGAGCTAAACAAAGAATTTTCACCAGAAGAAATTTGGATGGCCGAGAAACACCTTAAGAGATGTTTAACATCATTAGTCATCAGGGAAATGCAAATCAAAACAACCCTGAGATTCCACCTCACACCAGTCAGAATGGCTAAGATTAAAAACTCAAGAGACAACAAGTGCTGGCGAGTATGTGGAGAAAGAGGAACACTCCTACACTGTTGGTAGGATTGCAAAATGGTAAAACCGCTCTGGAAATCAGTTTGGCGGTTCCTCAGAAAATTGGGCATGTCACTTCCAGAGGACCCTGGCATACCACTCCTGGGCATATACCCAGAGGATTCCCCTGCATACAATAGAGACACATGCTCCATTATGTTTATAGCAGCCTTGTTTATAATAGTCAGAAATTGGAAGGAGCCCAAATATCCCTCAAAGGAGGAATGGATACAGAAAATGTGGTATATTTATACAATGGAATACTACTCAGCAATTAAAAATAATGAATTCATGCAATTTGTAGGTAAATGGTTAGACCTGGAAAATATCATCCTGAGTGAGTTAACCAATCACAAAAGAATACACATGAAATGCAATCACTGATAAGTGGATATTAATGAGCCCAGAAGCCCTAAATACTCAAGACACAATTAGCAAGTCAAATGATTCCCAAGAAGAAGAAAGGAGAGGACCCTGGGCCTGTAAAGATTGGATCCAGTTTTGTAAAGAAACCGTGGGGGGAGGGGGAATGATTGGGGAATAGTTTGGGGAGAGAGAAACTATGGGACCTATGGTGGGTGGGAACTCGGAAAGGGGAAAGCCTTTGGAGTGTAAACATAGAATATAGATAATAAAAATTAAAAAAAAAACTGCATGGTATTGGTACAATGACAGAGAGGTGGATCAATGGAATAGGATTGAAGACCAATAATTGAATCCACACATCTATGGCCAATTGATCTTTGACAAAGGCGCTGAAAACATCCAGTGGAAAAAAGATAGCCTTTTCAACAAATGGTGCTGGCTCAACTTGAGGTCAACATGCAGAAGAATGAGAATTGATCCACTCTTATCTTCTTGTACTTAGCTCAACTCCAAGTAGATCAAGGACCTCCACATTAAACCAGACACACTAAAATTAATAGAAAAGAAACTGGGGAAGACCCTTGAGGACACTGGCTTAGGGGGAAAATTTCTGAACAGAACACCAATAGCTTATGCTCTAAGATCAAGAATAGACAAATGGGACCTTATAAAATTACAAAGTTTCAGCAAGGCAAAAGACACTGTCAAAAAGAAAAATTAGCAACCAACAAATTGGGAAATGATCTTCACCAACCCTACGTCTGACAGAGGGCTAATATCCAATGTATACAAAGAACTCAAGAAGTTAGACCCCGGAAAACCAAAAAAGACCCAATCCACATACCAAATGATGTCCAACAAGAAGGAAGGAGTGGACCCTGGTTCTGGAAAGGCTCAAAGCATCAGTGTAAGGGAATATCAGAACAGGGAAGTAGGAAAGGGTGGATGGTGGAACACAGGAAGGGAAAAAGGCATGGGGGACTTTTAGGGGGCAGGGAACCAGAAAAAGGGAAATGAAATGTAAATAGGAAATTTTAACAATAAAAAAAAGATACTCTGATTTGAATAGAGGAGAAAGTGGGAAATAGCTTCGAATTGGCACAGTGTAAAACAGCATTTCCTGAGAAACAGCGATATCTCAGGCTCTGAGTTTAACAATTATAAGTGGGCCCTCTTGAAACTGAAAAGCTTCTGTAAGCCAAAAGAGACTGCCAATAGGACAAAATAGCAGCCAATAGATTTGGGGGGAAAGAACCCAGAAACTTCACTATACCATAAATGGGTAATATCATATATATAATCAAAATATTAGATTATAAAATATCAAATAACTCAATTTAAAATGGAGTACAGAGTTGAAGGGGTTTGCAACCCCATAGGAAGAACAAAAATGTCAAACAACAAGAGCTCCCAGGGTCTAAACCACCAACCAAGGAGTACACATGTTGGGAAGCATGGTTCCAGCTGCATATGTAGGAGAAGATGGCCTTGTCAGGCATCAATCTGAGAAGAGGCCTTGGTCTCTTGAAGGCTTGATGCCCAAGTGTGGGGGAATGCAAGGGAGGGGAGGGGAGAATGGGTGGATGAGTGGTGACACACCCTCATAGAAGCAGGAGGGGGGAATGGAATAGGTTTCTGGAGGAGGATTGATTGGAAGGGTAATAATGTTGAAAATATAAATAAATAAAAATATCTAATAAAAATAAACAAAATGTTGTACAGAGCTAAACAGACATTTCTCAGCAGAGGAATCTCAAATGGCAGAGCACTTAAAAAAAATATGAGCTGGTTATGGTGGCATACTATGGTAGGATTTGCTGAAGGAGGCAGAGGCAGGAGGATCACAAGTTCAAGGAAGCCTGGGCTACACATTTTTTAAAGCTGGTCAGTGGTGGCACACACTTTTAATCCCAGCACTTGGGAGGCAGGAACAGGTGTATTTCTGAGTTTGTGTTCAGCCTGGTCTACAGAGTAAGTTCTAGGACAGCCAGGGCTACACAGAGAAACCCTGTCTTGAAAAGAAAAGAAAAAGAAAAAAAAGAAAAAAGAAAAACAAAATAAAAATCAAAATAAAACAAACACAAAAAGAGAAATGTTAAATATCTATACTTATCAGGGAAATGTCAATTAAAATGACCCTAAGGTTCTATCTAAACTAATAAAACTGGAGAAAGGAGAACACTATTTAATATCTGGCAGAAATGCAAACTGGTACAACTACTCTCAAAATTAATATGGAGGTTCATTAAAAAACCATGGAAATAGTTCTATCTAAAGACCTAGCCTTACCATTCCCGGGCATATACCCAAAAGATGCTTCACAATATGACAAGGGCACATGCTCCATTATGTATATAAGAGCCTTATTCAGAATTGCCAGAAACTGTAAGAAACCCAGATGTCTCTCAAGTAAGGAATGGATATAGTAAATGTGGCACATTTTCACAATGGAATAATATTAAGCTATTAAAAATAAGAATATAATAATGGTGCTAGAAAATACTCTATTGAGTGATGTAGCCCAGACTCCCCAAAACATTCATGATATGTATTCACTAATAAGTAGATATTAGGTAAAAGTACAGAGTACCCATGATACACCCCACAGACCCTAAGAAGTTACATAAGAAGTAAGGACCAAGTGAGGATGCTTCAATCCCACTTGGAAGGGGAAACAAATTAAACAAGGGAAGCAGAGGGACAGAGGGATCTGGGTGGGAGAGGGCAAGGGGAGGGGAATGGGAGCAGGTTAGGTATGGGCATAGACAAGAGGCCAGGAGAATGAATGAAAATAGGTACATTCTGGGGTTGCGAGTGGGAGAAACCTCTAGAAAAATCCTAGAGAGATGTCATGGGGGAGGGGCCCAAGACTCTAAAAGAAATGCAAGGACAAAAGTGGAGTGTAGGTTGAAGGAATGCCCAACCAGTGACTCGATCAATTTGGGATCTATCCCATGGATGGGCATTATACCATGACACTATAAGTAAAGCTATGTTGTACTTGCAGACAGGAGTCTAGCATCTCTGAGAGGCTCTTAACAGTACCTGACTGAGACAGATGCAGATAGTCACCACTAAGCATTGTACTAGGTCTTGGAATCTTATGAAAGAGTTACAGAAAGGATCAAAGGAGTTGAAGAGGATTCCAATCCCATGGGAAAATCAGTGTCAAGTAACCTGAACTCTTGCCCCAAAACAGAGACTAAGCCCCTAACAGAAAAGCACACATGGGCTTGTCTGAGAGCACTGGTACATATGTAGCAAAAGACTGCCTTGTATGGCTTCAGTAGGAGAAGATGTGCCTAATCCTGTAGAGACTTGATTCCCTGGGGAGGGAGAATGCCCTGAGGGATGGCACCCTCTCAGCGTAAAAGAGGAGGAGGAATAGGGGAAGAACTCTGAAAGAAGAGAATGGGAGGGGGCAAGCTTTGGGATGCAAATAAAAAATAATTAATTAATAATAATTATAGAAAAGAAAGGGAAACTGAGAAAGAAAACTGATAAGCCAATAGGGATTGCATACAATAAAATAGTTGCCAGGCATAGAAGAATATTGTTACAAAGATTCACAGATTCAATAATTTGAAAAGCCAGTCTAAAATGAAAGAAAGGAATTAGTTGTGAAAATGAATTTATCTAAAAAATGACAATGCATCAACACAGAAGTTGAGTTGTCTGAGTTAATAAAATGAATAGAAATAAAAATAATTTAACAGACACAAAAAGTTGAATATAGTACAGTAATAAGAACAAGGGCAGGGGAGGGGTTAGTGACATGCCTCAGCAGGTAAAGGTGGCTGCCTGAAAGCCTGAAAATCTGAGATTGATTCCCACGAGGAAGGAGATAACAGCCTCTGGCAAATTGTCCTCTGACCTTCACCTTCGTGTGGTGACACAGATCTACCCACCTACACAGCATATACACATAATTTTTAAATGTAGTGAAAATTTTTAAGTGAAATCTACCAAATAAATGAAAATAAACAGAGACAAAATCTCCATGTAGTCTTTCTTTTTTTTAATCATTCCTCTTTTGTTTCCCCTGTGGATCTACAATTTGGAGAAAAGATCCCTGTCTTTATGAATAGTTTAAATGTGAAATTACTCAGTAGTATTATTATGTTCTTTTAAGAGAGGGGTCACTCATTTATTGTCACCTTTGAAAATCTTGTGATTGAAGAAACAAAGCTTATGTTTTCACACATATAATAAGTAGGACTATTACTAAGAACCACTACTGAAAACTACTAAGTCTTTTAATTTAAAATTGTATTCACTCAGATTATTAACAACACATCTGCATTCTTTGTTTCATGATTACAGAACAATATTTGATTAACAGAACAACAATTATGTAATCTACATCAGAAGAAAATATATGGAATGATCTATGAAATCAGATAGTCTTTCACACACAGTAAAAAATGGAATTTCAGACAGTTTAGCCAAAATATAGAATTAAATGTAGGTGACCATGTATGTCAGAGAGCTGCTAGTTAAGTAGGATTATAGAAGAATGGGTAGGTTCTGAATCACAAGATGTGTCAGTATGTTTTCAGCAACCCTGATTGGAAAAAATGGAACTTGAAAGGTATTAAAAACAATTACTCATGAGTACATCCTAGAAATAGGAAATAAAATTTTCAATTCACATCATGCCTCAAGGAAAATAAAGTAAGTATGCTTAAAACTGAAACACTTCCCTGTAAACCTGTGGATTTTAAAGATAAAAATACAATTGCTTGGATATGAGCAACAATATAAGATAACTTGTAAGAGCAAAGCATCAGGTTGACATTAGAGCTCTTAGTAATATTCATCATTGGAAAATGGGTAAGGTCAAAATGCACAGTCCTCCAAGAAATAGAATGAACAAACTGTTTATCTAATGAATTGTTTAAACCACGAGGCACCAGCAGGTATCTTTGAGTACATAAATGCTAGTAGAATACATTTTCTTCAAAACAGGTACCAAAAATATTAAATGATAGCTCTCAGTGGAATGCTGGTAATGGGGATGAGTTATCAAATAATATTTGACCTCAAATTTCATTTAACAGTTTTCTGAGAGTTTGGTAAACATATCTTGGTCCTTTCACCTCCTTCCCTCAACTCATGACATCCTTCCTTCCTAAGCACCCACCTTCGTGTTCTATTTTTAATATTTAGAGAAAGTTTTGTGCTCTCCAAATGCTCTTGAATGTGTGCTCTGCCACTGAAGGGTTTTTGAATTCCTAGGTGCTACACTTTTAGAGAATACCATTTCTCCTGCTCAGAAGCTAACTGTTGTCAATTGCTCTGTAGTTAGTTGTGGATTTGCGTACCCAGTTTCTCTTCTCATGCTGGTATTTAGTTTGACTTAGGCTTCCAAAGGTTTTGTACAGGCTACTACAACAGCTATAAGTTGATTTTTGAAGCTGCCCTGTAGTGTCCAGAACAATGTTTTTCTGTAATTGTCTCTCACATTGGCTATTATATTTTTTCCTCTTCTGCAATGATCCCTGTGCCTTGAAGTGGAGTATAGTACATATATTTCACTCGTGGCTCTTGCCAATATTATATCAGTGGGCATGTATTTCGAAACTGGTCCTTAATGTAGCTTGTATGGTTCATAACAGAGTATGGCTGATGATTATTCCCTGTTAGCTCACATAGCAACTTTCATCACTATGAATGGTAGCCAGTAAGGGAAGGTGTTGAGGTGAGTATCAACTAGGTATTTAGAAATCACTGCTCAAGAATACAGTATATTTAGCAATAAGGTCTTAACTGAAATTTCTGAGGAGTAAAGAAGAGAAATGCCAATATTGTAATGTATCAGAGATCTATGAAACCATACTAGGTGACAACTAAAAATAAAATAACCCATACCTAGGGCTGGGCTTTTAACTTGTTAGCCTCTGCTGTCTTGTAAGAGTATTGCTGCTCTATTACTGGTACTTCCATTTTAATCATGTTTTTTATAAATTTTAAAAGCACAAGAAGGCATTTTAAAAATTGTTTCATCCTGTAGTATGGGTGTTATGACAATGAGAAAAGAATATAATTCATAACAGAAATAACAATAATTGTCTTAAACTATTATTTCATCTTTAGTAATCTTGTCTAAATCTCTGACTAATGTCTGGCACTTCAAAGAGTTTAGATTCAGATATATTTAAGATATGGAAATTAGAGAAACAAATATTTATAACAAATTTTATTAAACCTTGGTAGAAACAAAGATTAGGTGATATATTAATATGTTGCTGACTAGAGTCTTCCAAATGAGAGATTACATAATTTAAATCACTTTAATGATACAGACAAACTAAACACTTTCAAGGCATAGTAAGGTAACCAACTATTAGTTACCTGAACAAAGAAATGCAGAGAAAATAGAAAAATAAAGCAAAACAGTCAGTAGACAAGAAAATATTGGCCCAGAAGAAAATAAATCCTGTTTAACTTAAATTGGATAATCAATGCTTGATAGTACAGCACACACACACTGGACACTGTCTAGAAGCCTGAAGTCATAGATAATGCTTAGTTTTGAGTATTGTTTTCTCTATGTATGCATTCACACGAAAAGTTTTAATTTATGAATTAATCTCAAGATAATAGTGACTAAATAATAAAAACAAATTGTAACAACATACCTTAATAAAACTATGTAAAGGTGGTCTTTGTCAAACTATTGTACATATGATTCTGTTGGTAGCCTACATACTGAGAGTATGCCAAGGAAAGGAAGAGAGATGTTTTATGTGCACATGTAGGTATGTGCAGGACAATGTGAAATTTTACCAGGAAACAACTCAGTGTGATATGAAATTTAAACCTTGGGAATTTTTCACTTCTAATATTTCTCATTTAGTATTTTTAGACTGAGGTCATAGGCAGGTAACAGGAACCATGAAATGTGAAACTACTGTGATCTGTACTCCGGTACAGATCTGAGACTCCTGTACTTTTCAGAAAAAAAAAAAATATTACAGATCGCATTAGAAAGTAAAAGGTAAGTATTACTGGGTTGATATAATAAACCTAGGAAAAAATGATTCAAACCTGAAAGATTTGTGGCAACAGCCTGAGTTTGCACACAAAGTCACAGTTTACTCTTTCAGTATAAACAAAGAAATAGGGGAAGAAAGCATAAATGTGGCAAATATAATGTGGGTTGGGCTTTGTGTTCCATGGAGTCCCTTTATGTCCAATCCTCCATGCTTTTGAAGGTGAGTGTATTTGCAAATAAATTTGAGCAGCGATCATGTTAAATCATATTTAAATGTGTCAATACTAGACCACAACAGGCAAAAACTAAAGCCTAGAGTTTTCATATGAAGGAAGCTGGGAAAGAGTCAGATACACATGGAAGAACTTGCTGTTAAATTCCATGGGCCTTAGACAGCAAAGAGTGATTGGATAGGTAACAATTAGGAGAGACTGGGAGAAATTTTCTCCATGTCCAGAGAGAAATTTCTGTCCAGAGTTCCTGTTCTAGGCTCCAGGAATTAAAGACTAAACATTTATTTTGTGCTTTATAAATAGTCAAACTTATAATGTTCCATTTCTGTTCCAGGAAGAGACTTATACAGAAAGAAAATGAAATTCCAATTAATATTTAACTTAATGCTCATATTAAATTAAAAATGAATGCAATAGATGTTTTAAAAGCAATGCTTTGCTTTACATGAATTCAAGTTCATTAAATATTCATTAATTTATATTCATTTGATGTGAATTAGTGTTGACTCATAAACAAAAATTATATTCAATCAGTTTTAATTTAGACAAAAGACATTGGCCATGGATGGTACTCACATATCTATCTCAGTATATGAATGCAAAATACATAGAAGGCTAAATGTCAAAGAAGTAAAATGGATTAGAAGGAAAAAGCTAAACTGTATACCTAGAATGGAAATATACATAATTTTCCACTGCTAATATAGTATATTTTCCTCAACGGTGTACAATAATCGTTATATATCAAAATATGCTGAAACAGCATATTTCAATAATAAGAAACAGAATTAAATATTGTGATACATATTGAGGATGTTACCATTTGAATGCTTGAAGAGATTCATGCAAAAGCTGACAGAATGCTGGGAAATAGGATAACAGTTCTCATTTAGAGGAGAAAAAATAGGAATCAAGTACAGGGACAGGGCTTACTTTATACCTGCATGTGCTCCAGACTTCCAGTGTTAGACCCTGTGCACAGGATGCCACAGATTGATTAAGTGACAACCAAAGGGGAAGGCTTTTTCCTTTGGCTTAAATATTATTTGTGGATTAAGGGCAACCAAGGTGGCTCAGTGGTTAAGAGAATTGTACAGCTCTTTCAGAGGGCCAAGATTTGGCTCCAAGTATCCATGTTGGGTAGCTTACAAGTCTTTATTGGTAGCATTTGGGAATCCAGTGTTCTCTCTGGCCTCCATGGGTAGCTGTATTGACAGGGGTACATACCTGCAAATAGACACACATCCATAAATAAAAATAAATCCTAAAATAATCAGATTTGAAAAGTAATTTTCACCCTTTCATAGAGACTTTTTACTTAATTATTGAGTGGCTAATATGTATCTTAAATTGTTTCATGAGATCAAAACTTAAATTAAATATAGTAACTCAGTAGATGATCAATTATTTTAGCATTGCTTTGTTACCTGTTGGTGCTTTGAAAGACAATAGACCATGATGGATTTCCTTTAATCTCAGTTATTCACAGCACTTCTTGTTTCCTATTTATCTTTGGGGCAGAATTTGTGAACTATGTCTATATGCATTGGCAAATTAGTAAATTGTCCAAATATTTCACTTTTAACCATAAGAAATCTAGGTCCAAGGGTCTCATCTATTTCCATTTAACTTCATACTCTATTCTTTTCATTTAGAAATTTTTGAATAAATTCAGTGGCCCTAAAATTTTCATCATAGACCCATTCGTCCATTCAACAATATTTACTGAAGCTCCAGTGCATAGGAGCTGAGCTATTTACATAAAAGATGGTAAAACTAAGATTTGCTTCAAAATACTCTGTTCATTACTGCCTTGTGAGATTTATGTTTAATACAATTATAATTATTTATATACATTCAAATTCAACTTTGATTTCTTGATAGATGAATGTTGGCTTATAAAATATATGTATATCATGATCATTGGTCACCCAGGTCAACATCAGTAGACAAATGGGGCTAGACATGAAGAGTATCAAATAGTTATGGAGACTCGACCCTGTAATATTATCATATGAGAGGCTGAGTCAGAAGGATTACCATGAGGATAAAAATATCATAGACTAGACAGTGAGTTCTAAGGCCATCTTGGGCTACAGTTTTTTGAGTTGATAATCTAAAATCTGAAAGCAAGAATGTCAAGCAAACAGGTAAGAACTGAATTAGAAATTCAATAGAATGCACATTACAAAATCAGATTAGGTAACTAATTGTTACCTATGTAACTAGGTAACCATGTAATTGTACATACTGTTTGTTGCCCAACATGGAATTTTAATGGTGTTAAATGAAAGACAAGCATGCTTAATAGATTCATTACCTTCTTCCAAGGTTCTGTGATGGAGGCCCTTTCTCTGAATGGCTCAGCCTTTTAACTTGCAAAGATGTCAGTCTGGTTGAATATTGTGGAATCATATTAGTCTCTTGAAAATTGTGGTTTGACTCTTTCCATTATCCCCAAGAATCTTGCTTGGTGCTGATGCTATGATAATTTGTAAACTTGAATCAAAAGAACCAAGATTCAGTCCAAGCCAATTGTGGAGGTTCACAGCTCATTTCTTGGGAGCCTTTATCTGTCAAAAGAACATGAAATTCTTAAAAATCAGGCCACTTCCTTCTTATTGTCTTGTATAATACACTCTGCAGAGATTTGGGATGTTTCCCATCTTTGCTCCTTCACATTTGCATTCCACTGAGATGCTCCCTGTATGTTAGTTGCTGAATACACATTGCTGAAATGAAATCATGAGCCTTTGATTTAATGTATGAGTTGCATTATTCTCAGCTGTGTCGTTTAGTGCCTGTATCTTCTCCGCCTGGAAAATGCCATCAGGATTCATCAAAATAAACAAAACTCTCTTAAAATTTACTCGCTGTCTGAAAACAGTAAGAAAAGTTGCCAGAAGGGCACAAAAGAACGTGAAGAAGGTATGCAGTATAAGTGAGAGAAATAAAATCAGAATAAGTGTCTCCAATTGTTTTGAAAATTTCACTTTCTACAAATCTCTTATGAAAATTTCTAATAAGGTCAGAGAATAGGCAGCAGTATTCTTCACTTAGAATTCCCAGGAGCTCAGAGCACACACTAATGTGTTCTGTATTTTGGTTTGTTTACTTACTAATCCTCAAATGTATTTACTGTCACACCTGTGTCTGACAACTCTAAAACCTCAGAAATTGATTAAATGGAGTATATCACAGAAGGAGGCAGGCCTTGCCTACAAAAATACCAGTGGAACAATGCGTGTAACTGTATCACCCACCTTTCTATCACCATGGTAAAGTAGGGTGACCAAAAGCAACATGAAGAGTTTGGTTTTTGCCTAAGTATTCCAGAGGCAGTGCCCATAAAGACAAAGGAGGCCGGAAACTGAGAGATCACACTTCAACCACACATAGGAACCAGGAAGCTAGCAAGAAGTATGATGAGTACAGGGCTTTAAAGTCCAGTGATAAACTTCATCCCACAAGGCTCCACCTCCTACAGGGTTGCATGAACTGCTCAAACAGCACCACAAACTGGAGAACTGGAGAAGACGACTTCATGAATATGAGCCTGTAGCAGACATTTCTCATTCAAAGCACCACAATGTGCTCCAACATTAGAGAGAAATTCATGATGTATCTTATTGGTACCTTATTATTCTAGCATGTTTAAAAGCCTAGATTTTATCATACCATAAAATACTTAATCATAAACGTCAGAAAGAGAAGGGAATTTGTATTCTCTATCACTCTGCTTTTTTGTTACTACCACAAAATACCACTGGGTGGGTACCTTATAAGGACCGTTTGCAAGCTCATAGTTTGAGAAGCTTTTATATGTAGTGTAGGCACAGTCACTGTGGTTTTAACTGAAAACTCCTAGAGAACATCTCAAAGGAGTAGCCTTGCAAGAATCATATGCCAAGATGGAGGATTTTGTGGATTTCTCTTTTTATAGAAAGAGAATTAATTCAGATACATATGAATCTTTTCATCCCCTAATGATCTAAAACATTTTATTAAAAAAATCTATACACGTATAGATCAATTCTTTAATCCTCTTATTTTTTAAATTTTATTTATTTATTTATTTATTTATTTAAATTTATTTACATTTCTAGTGTTATCCCCTTACCCGGTTTCCCCTCCTCCTGGAACCGCCCTATCCCATCTCACCTCCCCTTGTTTCTATGAAGGTGTTACTCCACCCACTCACCCACTCCCACTTCCCAGCCTTGCATTCCCCTACACTGGGGCATCTATCAAACCTTCATAGGACCAAGGACCTCTCCTCCCATTGATACCTGACAAGTCCATCCTCTGCTACATATGCAGCTGGAGCCATTTGTACTTCTTGGGATATCAATGAATCTTAATGTCAGAAGGCATGTTTCCAATAGCCTAATAACCTTCCACTATGAATCACCACCCTCTCTGTCTGTCTGTCTGTCTCTCTTTCTCTATTCCTCCCTTTGCCATGTGTGTGTGTGTGTGTGTGTGTGTGTGTGTGTGTGTGAGAGAGAGAGAGAGAGAGAGAGAGAGAGAGAGAGAGAGAGAGAGAGAGAGAGAGAGAAAGTATGGGTGTTTGTTTATGTTAGTGTTTGTATGTAGAGGTGGCATAAGTTAACCATGAGTGCCTTCCTTGAACACTCTTGATTTTTGAGTTGGGGCCTCTTGCTGAAACTGCATCTAGAATGGCTGACTAGTAAGCTCGAGAATCCCTGTGGATCCTTATCCCTGGGATTGCAGATATTAACTACTATATCTCTTAGCCTTTTAATCAGGGTTCTAGGGAAGAGAGGTCAGGTCTAAGCATAGATTCCCATGTTTGGACATGAAGTATCTTTCCAACTCAGGAATATTGGAGCCTCAGGGCTCACCTCTTAATGCTTCTCTCCCTCTTTCCATGACTAGATTGGGACCACTCTTAATGACAAAATACTTTGGCAGACAAACTGAATTGGATAATTATACAAAAGATGTACATTGCTTGTGATAAAACAATGTTTTTTTAATCTAATACTAAACAGATATAAATTATGGGAAATATGTCATAATGGAACTCCCATCAGTTGATTGCCTTTTACTCTCATTGCTTAAAGACAGCAGTGTTTGGGGTGGTCCCTCAGATACTCACAAACTTAATTGTTTGTCCCCTTGCATATTTATCCAGAGGCCATAGACCAATGAGTTATCTCATCTCTTGATGACACTTGTTGACAAACCTGACAAATTGAATTTGACCTTTGGGATCCATGTGCTAGAAACAGAAAATCCATTTCTGCAAGCAGTCCTCTGACCTTAATATGCATACAATGGCATATGTGTGGACACACACATGCAATAAAATATATAAATAAAATGTAGGCGTTTTTTATTTGTTTGTTTGTTTTGATTTGTGCATGCTGAAATCATTCAGTCACATTATTCTGGCTGCTTTTCAGACTGCACATGGTGGAATGATTAGAAATTAGATGAAGAAATTAGATTATAGTACAAATTGTGTTCTCTTCCATGTTATTCACTGAACACTCATTTTGTATCCCTGCTCAAATGGGACCTCTTGTTGTTGTCCTCCTCTGTGTCTATTCAGTGTTTCTCATATCTACAACAACCTTTTTCTCTCTGGTTTTATTTGGTCTCCTGATATAGCCCAGCCTTGCTTGAATCTCATTATGCAGCCCATGTCTGTACCTCCTGGTGACCCTCCTTTCTCAGGCTCTTAAGCAGAGATTACAGGAAGAAACACCATACTATTCCTTACTTCTTTTTTAGCTACCAGTCTTGAATCCATGATCTTTCAGTGTGAAGAGCCCCCAGCTCCAGTCTCCTTCAGTTTTCCTGTTTTTTTTTTTATATCATGTCCCTGCTCCTGCTTTGACAAGTGATGTTATGAATTGTTCCTGGGAGGTTTTTTTTAATTATCATTAAAATCCACTCAAGGAAAAGGGATGAGTTTATTAAAAACTATTCAGCCCAAATCAAGAATTTTGTTCTGAAACCACTAAGGTTAGTCCACATACTTCTTGGAAGTTTTCTAGCATTTACTTTTTACACTGAGGTTCACAGAACTCCTAACTATAATTTCTGCACTAGCACAATCACCTGTGGAGTAAGACAAGGTTTCAAAGACATGGACTTGTGTCCTCTCTTGAAATGATTTCTTTTCTCTCTCTTGTTTCAGCTACATTCAGCTTCCTATATACCCAGAATCAAGAATTTCTCATTTTTCTGAGATATTCTTATGAAATGCTGTTTCAAGATATGAGATTTTTCATAGTTACCTGTCAGATATATAGAACATCCTTGATTCCTTTGCTAGGTCTCCAGATACTCCAAAGGAATCATGTTTTAAGAGTCTGGAACTATTAGCTGTTTATGGATAAGTTGTGGAAAGTGAAACTTTACAGCTGCCATCTGAAACTCATGTCCCAATGTAGATTTACATCGCCCAGCGCCTTATTACAACACCTGTCTTCCTTTGACCACTTTATTGATATCTAAGCTGCATAAACCAGAGTACAGCTCAACCAACAGCTGATTTGTATCATGCTGTATAGTTTGGACGAAATGTGTGGTAAAATTTGCTTGCAACACTATTCAGAGGCTCTTCTGCCCAGATTTAAAGGTAAAGAGGATACTGGATTAGTTTTAAAGTTTATTAATCTTTAAATGACTGTAATTGGTTACTCCTGAAGACTATCCTTACATTCTGTTCAACCTTCTGAACAAGCCAAGAATGGAAATATTAAATAATCTCAAAACCTTAGTAATGGGTATGAATAAATTAACAATTGGATTACTTTTAAAATACAAGTTTGATTCAGCATTTTGTCTTGATTTCCATTTGTTATTTATATAAATGTAAATAAAGGTTGACACCAGTCTCCACTCAGGCATCCAGTGTTGGAATGGCTTTAAAATATAGTCACAATCATCCATGTTGAAAATGTCTGTTTCCTTTTGAGTCTAATTTCCAGCTGGCTGCAGTGTGTGGGGGAATGAATGTTATGTGTATGCATCTCAGTAATGTAATATCCACTTGCCTTCCCACTATCTCACCTCCTACAGTATACTTCTAAACAGAAAAGCCCATGTTTCAGAAGAAGTGCTTTCACATTAAAATGTAATAGAAACATAAGTACAGAAAAAGACCCAATAGTCTTCATTATCAAGTACTTATAATTTTTCTTAAAGTATTATAAAAAATTTATGATTGGAAGATTTTATTTAGCAAAGGCAAAATCAGGAGAAAGATGCAAATGAGAAAAAAATTCTCATTTTATGCTTATGGAACAATTAACTGTAATATCAAATTTCATACATTTTGGAGTATATTGTTGAAAAAGAGTAAGTGTTTATCCTCATATTAGAAATGAGACACAGGGATGCCCAACAGGAAGCAGTTTACTCATTCACTCAGTTCTTTGTATGTATTGAACTAGGTTGAACCAAGTTTACCCATATTATTTTATGGGGATCTTGCTAATTTTTATATATAAGGAAAAATTAATTTGTCTATAACAGTCTTTCTGTCAGTTATACTATCAAGTCATTGCAAATATTAACTGTGGAGTTTTATTTACTAGGTGAGAGATTTATACAAACATTTTCATGTATAATACATATTCAGGGCCTACCTATATTAAAAGATACTCATATAGACTACTCACAAGATAGATTTATTACTAACTTTTGCACTTGATGCAATCAAATATCTTAATCATTGATTATTAATTTAAGTAGGAGTGTTCAGCCCATTGTGAGTGGCACCATTTCCTAGGCAGGTGATCACGAACAAAACAGCAGCTAGCTAAGCATGAATCTGAGTGAGCTGGTAGCATCCTTCTTGATTTCTGTCTCAAATGGTTGACAATGAGTTCTTTAGTAAATTGTAATGCTGTGCACCATAGAAAATAGGTCTGCCTTCAAGTCCCTACCTTGATCTTCCTTGATCTCCTTGGATGATGTAAGCTGTGAATTATGAGCCAAATAAACCTGTTCTCTCCTAAGTTGCTTTTTGTGTAAGAGTTTCATCAGAGCATCAGTATGAAGCTAGAAAAGGAAATGTTTCCATTCTGTGGATCACAATGAAGCATTATTGTCAGTTCATATCATTTCCAGTTATTGTCATTCAACTGTTTTGGCCAGATTCTGGTTAGATAACTGTAAGTCAGAGCCTCATTTTAATGATTCTCCCCATCTTTGTGTTTTCACAGTGTATGCCCTCATTGAAGCAGACAAATAAATAAGAGAATCTGCAAGTATTACTCAAAGGTTAAGAGATTTACAGATACAAAATATCATGAAAAATATAATGGGGTTTTGCAAGATTGGGAGAGTACTAAAGGGAGAGAGGTGTGCTTTCAGAGGCGTTTGACAAAAACACTAAATAAAAAGCCTTCAGTGCAACTGAGTTCGTTGTGATTCTGGGAGTTTCTGTAAATTATCCTCAGTTGTCATAGCTTATCAAAGAATTTTATGTATAAAGGGACATACTAATGAGAGTCTTACTGACAATGTGAAATGAAATCAGTGGTCTCTAAGTGGCTTCTCTTGTACAAGGCTGAGGAAACATTTATTCTCATCAGTGGTGTTCATCAGCATTACTAATCTTTGTGGAGGATGTGTTTATTTCAAGAAACGTTCTCTTGGACAGTATTTTCTGTGAAACTAGAATGGAAAGTAGTGATAGACCAATTGGGTAGAGAGAGAGATTATTATTCTTTACAAATTTTATCACTGTGCATTATACAATTTTTGTCTTCATTTATTTTGCACATATGTATATTGAGCTGCGCCTCATTACATGATACCTGTATAGAGAGGACAATTTTTAGAGTTGATTCTTTTTTTTTTTTGACCATGTGACCTCAGGCTTCAGTTAAGGAAAACCTTAGCTGAAAGTACCTTTACACAATGAGCCATCTGGTCAGGTAAAAGTAAAGCATAAACTTCAAAATACCAATTTTATTCTTTAAACATGCCATATAATGTATTTGGATCATATTGAGGACCTCTCCCCAAATCGTCTATGACCCACCCCATCTCCTTCCCCTGACTTTACATGTTTGTTTGTTTGCGGCATTGCCTGTTTTATAATCCATGGAGTACATTTTGTGTTCTTCATATACTTTTAGGTGTAGAGACATCTTTTGGATAATGGGAACTAGAAGAAACTTCATTCATAAACAAAATTGACTCTTACTTCCAGCAGCTATTACCCATTAATAGTTACTTAACTAGCAATGGGGACTTTATGGCCACTATCCCAATTTGTCTGGCTTGAGCTTGGTGGTCACTACATATACTTTTCACAACCACTGTGAGTTCAAATGAATAACTGCCCTATTGTGTCCAGAAAATAGTTTCACCATAGTCAGCTACCACCTCAATTCTTTCAATTTTTCAGGTCCCTTGTTAATGATGCTCCATTGGGAATGAGGACACCATGCAGATAGGTCAAGACAGTCATTAAGACAAACCTTTGTTCAAACCCAAACTTTATGTATTTAAATAAACTTTTATATAGGTAGGATAGTAATTCTAAAACCAAGTTGCATTCCTTTGGGTTCTATACTTTCACTATTAATTTCATTTTTATGCAGTTAACCATAACCAAATAAAGACAATATAAGACTTAAAACTAGAACAGCTTTTAGATTTATATCTTCTTTTGGGACTCATATGCCCTTTATCTGCCTTCCATCCTTTCTGCAAGATGCTTTAGGATGGTGCTAAGTAATAGGGTCTTGAGTTTTTGGGTAACTCTCAAAGAAACACAGCATCATGAGTGAATCTTCATGGCTACTGTTAGTCTTCTATACCTTCTCTTGTTCATTCCTCCATTCCCTTTCCTTTTTTAAAAGCCTCTTCTCTTTCACTATCTACCTGACTTATCTTCACAGTATTGTTCAATTGTTCTCTCCTACTAAAGGGCATTTGATTTATCATGCAGTTTATTTTCTGCATAGTGATAAGCAAAATTTGATATTCACTTGTGTGTTTGTGTGTGAGTGTGTTGTGTGTGTGTGTGTGTGTGTGTGTGTGTGTGTTAATTTATTTCCTATTGGCTTTGTCTCATTGGAAGGCTGTCTGTTCAAGGATAAGATCATGATTTGACTTATCAGCCCTATCTTGAAGCTTCTTCTCATAGTACTATGAGAATCTTTGTAGAATAAATGTGTCATCCTTCATTAATTGAGGTTTTACTATTGAACAGGCATAGTAAGAATATTTAAACAAAATGTAACTTCAAAGAAACTAGTCTTTGAAAATTACTTAGGCAAAATGGGCATATTTTTGTTTGGCTGTGCACTGGCTTATTTTACATCCTACATAAATCATTGTGCATCAGCTGTAAAGATTTTAATAATCAATAAGATCAGCAACTTTAACAAGGCTGTGGCACAGTGATTAACAGTGCAGTGGGAATTGGAGTTTTCTTCATTTCTGGCTAGTTATTTACTGTCTGTGTGTTTACAGTATGTCACTTAACTTCCATGAGCCTTTGTTTCCTAAATTTAAAATGTAGTTAATATTTATCTATATTTAAAGTTCTTAATTTGTTTAAGTGCTTTAAGTAGATCTTTATCTTTATTAGAGATGGAATAAATATAAGGGATAATGAGCACATACGGCAACATAGCTATGTGAAAAATTGGATTCTATACATATCAGATTATTGAATTTTAGAAAAACAAGACCAAAATAAAAATAAAAATAAATGGGCATTATCTTCATTGAGATATATTAGGGGAAATGATGAGAAAAGCCTGGTATTAGAACATCAAGCAATAATATTTCACCTTTATCCTTGAATTTTCTGATAGAACATTGAGAAATAATTTAATTTCAAGATGAATACACTACCCTGAGGGTTATGATTAATTATTTCTGTGTGTATATGTGCTATGTGAATACATATCTGGTATGTGCTTATTTCTTGAATGGTCAGGGTAGGATATTGAGTATTCTACTGTATCACACTCTACCTTTGAGACAGGGTTTTTTACTGAACCTGGAAATAGGTTGGCAACTAGCAGCCCTGGTATACTTTTACTCCACCCACCTCTGTCCCCAGTGTTGCAGTTAGAGTTTATTTCAGAGACACCTGCTTCTTAGGTGGGTACGGAATTTGAACTCAGGTCCTCATTATTGTGTAGTAAACACTCACATTCAATAAGCTCTTCATCCATGAACAACATTTTTTTTTATAATATAAGTCTACTATTACTAATCTGTGCTGAAATGCATGAGATCCCATTTCATGTCTTCTGATCATCTCTTCAAAATGGTCCTGGGATGTTTCCACACAGCTCAAACAAACATGATTGATTAATACATAAAGAGAAGATACATCCACAATAGGAGTAGGTGGCTATTAACTATAATCCTCATAGCAGATGACATTTTGACCAAAGTAAAAAAAAAAAAAAAAAGGTAGGATCACTCAGTAGCACTAGTGCACAGAAATAAAATATGAGAGCTTAAAACAATAACACCATGTAAAAACATGAGCATATACAGATTTATACACACAAACCCTAAGAACTAAGCAATAATACTTTCTCAAAACTTCTGTATGAGAAACCCTTTTAGGAAAAAAACGTTTATATATGTTAACATGACGTTCTTATAGATTAAGTCCTGTCATGAGCAAATATCTGGATCTCTAAAATGTATGTATTCTATAAGAGAGATGACACTAATAATAACAGAATTCTAGTCCATATGAGAGATGTCTTTCCCATGGATTCCATTTCCCTTTCGCCTTACCCTATAACTCTCCCATTCCCTACTTGATCTCTCTGGATCCCTTTCCCAATCCTTTCTCTACCCCATTCCCTCCCTCAATCCACCCTGAGATCTATTCTATTTCTATTTCCTTTTATCAGTAAGATTCAAGTGTCCCTTCCCCTTCTCACCCTTCTACCCTGCCCTGCCGACTTGGGCCTTCCTTGTTACTTAGCTTCTTTGGGTCTGTGGATTATAGCATAGTTATCCTGTACTTTATGGCTATTATCCATTTATAAGTGAATAATACTAGGTATGACTTTGTGGATCTAGGTTACCTCACTCAGGATAATCTTTTCTAGTTCCACGCATTTTTCTGTAAATTTCATGATGCTCTTGTTTTAAATAACTGAGTAATATTCCATAGTACAACTGTAACATTCTTTGATTGAGGTACACCTAGGTTATTTCAAGTTTCTGGCTATTATGAATAAAGCTGGTATGGGCATAGTTGAGCAAGTTTCCTTGCAAGCTAGCAACCTTGGACAATGGAAACTCCCAGGAATCTGAAAATGAGCCTATGTAGGACTCCTATAGGGATATGGAGCCTGAAATGGCCATCTCCTGTAATCAAAAAAAGACTTCTAATGGAGGGATTGAGACACCAAGTCTACAACAAAACCTCAGGGCTACAATTTCTCTTGCTGACAAGATATACAGGGGTCAAGATTGAGTATACTGTGTATTGATAAATTACTCAGTCATACCATGATCCTTTTGCCCCTACCTCTTAAACAGCCAATCTTATAGACTTAAACACTGGGCCAGGTATTTTGCATTTTGCTTATTGACGTCTGTAAAACAGTTTTAATAGTGTTAAATATATGTGTTAACATGGATTGTTATTGAATGCAATAGAAGTAATGAAAATATGCAAGTCAACATCTAAGATTTATGACCAAATAAGAGACATAATATTTACACCTGTTTTTGGTCACAGAGCTTGTACACATACATAAGTTGTATATGAACAAAACTTCTTCAAAGATTTTAGAGGAATTTTTGTACACATCAGCCAGATAGGATTGGGGTGGGGCAGGAAAGATGGAGCAGAAATTGTAGGGATGGCTAAAAAATGGCTGGCAATCTTGAGTCCCATGCCATGTAAAAGAGCACATCCTTGATGATATAATGATATATTGCTATACTTACAGAAAGATCCTTGCCATAATTGTCATCTGAGAGTCTTCACTCAGAAACTGATGAAAACAGATACAGTGACACACAGTCAAACATTTGCCAGAGCTTGGGGAATCCTGTGTAAGACAGGGATGAAACACAGAAAGAGCCAGAGATGTCAAGGACAACACAAGAAAACACACAAACTCAACTACCCTGGAATACAGGGGCCCACAAAGTTTGAGCCACCACACAGACAGCATACATGTGACAGATCTAGGCCCTGTGCACATATGTAGCAGCTCAGTCTTTTTGTGGGATTCTTATTAGCAGGAGCAGGATCTGCATCTGACTATATTTCCCACCTTTGGATCCCTTTCTGCTAACTGAGTTGCCTTGTCTAGTCACAATAAGAAAAGATGTGCTTAGTTCAACAGCTATTTGACATGCCAAGGAATGCTGATATCCATTGGGTGCCTCCCTTTTTCTGAGAAGAAGAGGAGGATAGAAGAAGTGAGGATGGCAGGGAGAGGAGATGAGAGGGAGGGACTGGGAGTAGAGAAGGGCGAGGAATCTAAATATATTAGTTAATTTAATTTAATAAATAAATAAATAAATAAATAAATAAATATCAGCAGCCACCATCTTGGCTCCTGTGGCTAAGCAGCCTGATGCACAGGGAACACCAGGGTGGGGGATCACTTGGGAAACAGCCCACCTGGGTTCCTTCTGCATGCAGGAGCTGGGCAGCTCTACAGCTGTCTGGGGGGTGTGTCCTCCAGGGAAGCATCTGACATGTAGGGAGTCCCGTGGTTAAGGGTAACTCTGCAGTCTGAGGTTGGCACCATCCTGGCTCCTGTGACTAAGCAGCCAGCTCAGCCAGAGACCTGTGGCACATCTGACATGGGGAAGATCCCACTTCTTGATACTCTCTTGAGAACCAGCAGGAGCAGGTTAATTGCCACTGCACCTTTCGATTGGATATGGTAGACCTGTGCCACATCTAACACAGAGAAGAATCTATTTCCTGATACTCTCTTGAGGACGGACAAGAGCAGGTTATTCAGTAGAAACAGGGCATTCGAGAGCCAGCATCAGCAGAACATTTGAAATCGGGCAGCAAGTCCTGTATTGAGCTGTTTGCCCTGCAGAGTGATCAGTGCTTGGAGAGAGTCTGCAAGGCGTCCACCATATTCACTACCAGGCAGACCAGACAGTCAACACTGGGTACACAGAGATAACCTGAGTATAGCATTGCTTGGGACAAGGCACACCCAAGGCTTCAATGGCACCCAAGAGTAGGGCAGCATATCAGCAATCTGTGCCAGGGGAAAAGCAGTCATCCAGGGGTTTGGAAATAGCCTTACAGGCCCACAAGAGGTTCAAGAACTAGCCAGTGACAACAGGACCAACTAATGCCAGAGATAACCAGATGGCAAAAGGCAAACATAAGAACATTACTAACAGACATCAAGGCAATATGGCAGCATCTGAACCGAATTCTCCAACAACAGCAAGTCCTGGATACCCAAACACACCAGTAAACCAAGATTTGGATTTAAAAAAACACTGGTCATGATGCTGTTAGAGGAACACAAGAAGGACATAAATAATTCTCTTAAAGAAATACAGGAGAAAATGGATAAAAAGGTAGAAGCCCTTCCAAGGGAAACACAAAAATCATTTAAAGAAATTCCGGAGAATATGGGTCAAAAGATAGAAGCCAATAAAGAAGAGATACAAAAATCATTTAAAGAAAAACAGGAGAACATGCATCAACAGGCAGAATTCATGAAAAAGGAAACACAAAAATCTATTAAGGAATTACATGAAAAAAGTGTAGGAACTGAGCAAAAGCATACAGGACCTAAAAACAGAAGTAGAATAAACTAAGAAATCACAAAGGGAGAAGACTTTGGAGATAGAAATTCTCTGGAAGAAATCAGGAGCCATAGATGCAAATATCAACAACAGAATACAAGAGATAGAAGAAAGAATCTCAGATGCCGAAGATACCATAGAAACCATTGATTCGATCTTCCCAGCTGATTCCCAGCCAGCCAGCGGCTGGGGAGCCAGCCTCAGCCGGCTTCCCAGGTGCTCAGACCCAGCCTGCAGAACCAGATACCCGAGATATCCCAAGTTTAAGACCATCGGGGACTCATGCCTGGAGCTGGAGCTGCACACAGAGTAGCAGTTTGGGGGACACCAGCCGAGCCTGTGCTCTGCACTCGCAGGGCGACCCCGAACTCCCTGCAGTCAGCACCATCTTCCCAGCTGTTTCCCATCCAGCCAGCAGCGGAGCCAGCCTCAGCCAGCTTCCCAGCAGCTTTGGGCCAGCAGGGGGAACCAGATAACTGAGATATCCCGACTTTAAGACCTCTGGGGAAGCAGGACACCAGACAGCAAACCCTGAGCAGGAGCAGTACAGGGCAGCTGCCCAACGGGGCAGAACCAAGTACCTGGGATATCCTGAGTTTAAGACCTAGGGAGACTCAGGCCACCTGTCAGCAATCTGTGAGCAGGAGCCCTGCAGGGCAGTGGTTCAGGTGTCCCAGTCGCGGGGAAATAGCCTTGCAAGCCCACAGGAGTGTCAAGCACCAGCTAGTAACTACAGGACCAACTAACACCAGAGTTAAACAGGTGGCAAAAGGCAAACATAAGATCGTTACTAACAGAAATCAAGGCAGTATGGCAGCATCCGAACCCAGTTCCCTGACAGCAATAAATTTTGGATACCCTGAAATACCAGAAAAACAACACTCAGATCTAAAATCACTGGTCAGGATGCTGATAGAGGAACACTTAGATAAATCTCTTAAAGTAATACATGATAAAATAGATCAAAAGCTAGAAGCCCTTACAAGGCAAACACAAGTAAATCTCAGATTATCTCAACACACTACAAAAACAAGACTCAGATCTAAAATCACTGGTAAAGATGCTGATAGAGGATCACTTAGATAAATTTCTTAAAGTAATAGAGGAGAAAATAGATCAAAAGCTAGAAGCCCATACAAGGCAAACACAAAAATCACTTAAAGAAATCCAGGAGAATATAGAGCAAAAAATGAATCCCAATAAGGGGGAGGAACAAAAATCACTTAAAGAAATACAAGAGAACATGGGTCAACAAGTAGAAGTCATAAAAGAGGAAACACAAAAATCCCTTAAAGAATTACAGGAAAACACAAACAAGCAATTGAAAGATCTGAGCAAAACCATACAGAATCTAAAATCAGAAGTAGAAACAACTAAGAAATCACAAAGGGAGACAATGTTGGAGATAGAAAACTTTGGGAAGAAATCAGGAGTCATAAATACAAATATCAACAATAGAATACAAGAGATAGAAGACAGAATCTCAGATGCTGAAGATACCATAGGAACCATGGATTCAACAATTAAAGAAAATGGAAAATGCAAAAATCTGGTAACCCAAAACATTCAGGAAATCCAGGACACAATGAGAAGACCAAACCTAAGGATTATAGGGATAGATGAGAATGAAGATCTACAACTTAAAGGGCCAGCAAATATCTTCTACAAAATTATGGAAGAAAACTTCCCCAACCTAAAGAGAGAGATATCCATAAATTTACAAGAAGCCTATAGAACCCCAAATAGACTGGACCAGAACAGAAATACTTCTCGTCACATAATAATCAAAACCCCAAATGTACTAAATAAAGAAAGAATATTAAAGGCAGTAAGAGAGAAAGGACAAGTAACATATAAAGAAGACCTATCAGAATTACACTAGACTTCTCACCTGAGACCATGAAAGCTAGAAGATCCTGGGCAGACCTCATGCAGACTCTAAGAGAACACAAACTTCAGCCAAAACTACTATACCCAGCAAAACTCTCAATTGCCATAGATGGGGAAACCAAGGTATTCCACAACAAAACCAAGTTTGCACAATATTTATCTACAAACCCAGCCCTACAAAGGAAAATAGGGGAAAAATACCAACACAAGGGGGAAACTACACCCCAGAAGAAACAAGATAGAAACCCCTCTCATCCAACCCAAAAGAAGAGAACCACTCAAATACAAATAATAATAATAATAATAATAATAATAATAATAACACCCAAAATGTCAGGAAGTAATAATTACTATTCCTTAATATCTCTTAATATCAATGGACTCAATTCCCCAATAAAAAGACACAGACTAACAGACTGGATATGGAAACAGGACCCTACATTTTGCTGCATACAGGAAACACATCTCAGTGTCAAAGACAAACACCACCTTAGAGTAAAAGGCTGGAGGACATTTTACAAGCAAATGGTCTCAGGAAACAAGGTGGAGTTGCCATTCTAATATCAGATAAAATTGACTTTCAACTTAAAGTCATCAAAAGAGGTACAGAAGGACACTTCTTAGTGGTCAAGGTAAAAATCCATCAAGAAGAACACTCAATTATGAACATCTATGCTCCAAATGCAAGAGTAACCTCATTCCTAAAAGAAACTTTACTAAAGCTCAAAGCAGTTTGCAATGTAAACAAAAATATAGAAAATAAAAAAATAAAATACTGCCATTATCAAGGTGGAAAAAATAATCCTAAAAAATGCTCAAAGCACATTCAAAGCATATATTGCACCTTACACAATAATTGTGGTTGACTTCAATACTCCACTGTGCTCAATGAACTTATCAGGAAAACTGAAACTTAACAGGGACACAGTGAAACTAATTGAAGCTTTGGACCAATTGGATTTAACAGATATACATAGAACATTTAACCCTAAAGCAAAGGAATATACATTTTTCTCAGCACCTCATGGTACTTTGTCCAAAATTGACCATATAATTGGTCACAAGACAGACATCAATGAATAGAAGAAGATTGAACTAATCCCAGCCTCCTATCAGATCACTATGGAGTAAGAGTAGTCTTCAATAGCAACAAAAACAACAGAAAGCCCACATACACATGGAGGCTGAACAATACTCGATGATACCTTAGCTAAAGAAGAAATAAAGAAAGAAATCAAAGACTTTTTACAATTTAATGAAAATGGAGGCACAACAGACCCAAATATATGGGACAAAAAGAAAGCAGTACTAAGAGGAAAACCCATAGCCCTGAGTGCCTCCAAAAAGAAACTGGAGAGAAAATACATTATCAGCTTAATGGCACATTTGAAAGTCCTAAAACAAAAGAAAGCTAATCCACACAGGAGGGGTAGAAGACAGGAAATCATCAAACTCAGGGCTGAAATCAATCAAGTAGAAACAGAGAGAATCATACAAAGAATAAACAAAATCAGGAGCTGGTTCTTTGAGATAATCAACAAGATAGATAAACCTTTAGCCAGACTAACCAAAGCGCACAGAGACAGTATCCAAATTAACAAAATTAGAAATGAAAAGGGAGATATAACAACAGATCCTGAGAAAATTCAAAACATCATCAGATTCTACTACTAAAGCCTATTATAAACACAACTGAAAAATCTGGAAGAAATGGACAATTTCCTGGATAGATACCAAATACTAAAATTAAATCAGGATCAAATAGATCATCTAAACAGTCCCATAACCCCCAAAGAAATAGAAGGGGTTATAGAAAGTCTTCCAACCATAAAAAGCACAGGACCAGATGGTTTTAGTGCAGAATTTTATCAGGCCTTCAAAGAAGACCTAACACCAATACTCTTCAAATTATTCTACAAAATAGAAACAGAAGGAATACTACCCAAGTCATTCTATGAAGCCACAATTGCACTGATACCAAAACCACACAAAGATCCAACAAAGAAGGAGAACTACAGGCTAATTTCCCTTATGAATATTGATGCAAAAATACTCAATAAAATTCTTGCCAATTGAATCCAAGAACACATCAAAAGGATCATTCACCGTGATCAAGTAGGCTTCATCCCAGGGATGCACAGATGGTTCAATATATGGAAACCCATCAATGGAATCTACTACAAAACAAATGCAAAGCAAAGAACCACATGTTCATTTCATTAGATGCTGAAAAAGCATTTGACAAAATTCAGCATCCTTTCATGCTAAAAGTCTTGGAAAGAACAGGAATTCAAGGCACATATCTACACATAGTAAAAGCAACATACAGCAAACAGGTAGCCAACATCAAACTAAATGGAGAGAAACTTGAAGCAATCCCACTAAAATCAGGGAATAGACAAGGTTGTCCCTTTTCTCCATATCTTTTCAATATAGTACCTGAAGTTCTAGCTAGAGCAATTCAACAACATAAGGAGGTCAAAGGGATACAAATTGGAAAGGAAGAATTCAAACTATCACTATTTGCAGAAGATATGATAGTATACTTAAGTGACCCAAAAAACTTTACCAGAGAACTCCTACAGCTGATAAACAACTTCAGCAAAGTGGCTGGTTATAAAATCAACTCAAGCAAATCAGTAGCCTTCCTATACCCAAAGGATAAACAGGCTGAGAAAGAAATTAGGGAAATAACACCCTTCACAATAGCCACAAACAAAATAAAGTCTCTAACCAAACAAGTGAAAGATCTATGTGACAAGACCTTCAGGTCACTGAAAAACGAAATCAAAGAAGACCTCAGAAAATGGAAAAATCTTCCATGGTCATGGATTGGCAGAATTAATATTGTAAAAATGGCCATCTTGCCAAAAGCAATATACAGATTCATTGCAATCCCCATCAAAATCCCAACTCAGTTCTTCATATAGTTAGAAAGAGCAATACTCAAATTCATCTGGAATAAAAAAAAATACCCAGGTTAGCTAAAACTATTCTCAACAGTAAAAGAACTTCTGGGGGAAGTATCCCAGACCTGAAGCAGTAGTACAGAGCAATATTGTTAAACACTGCATTGTATTTGTACAGTTACAGGCAGGTAGATCAATTGAATAGGATTGAAGACACAGAAATAAATCCACACACCTTTAATCACTTGAACTTGGACAAAGAAGCTGAAACTGTGCAGTGGAAAAAAATAGCCTTTTCAACAAATGGTACTGGCTCAACTGTAGGTCAGCATGCTGAAGAATGTGAATTGATCTATACTTATCTCCTTGTACTAAGCCCAACTCCAAATGGATCAAGGACCTCCACATAAAACCAGATACACTGAAAATAATAGAAAAGAAACTGTGGAAGACCCTTGAGGACATAGGCACAGGGGAAAGTTACTGAATAGAACACCAATAGCTTATGCTCTAAGATCAAATATTGACAAATGGGACCTCATAAAATTACAAATTTTCTATAAGGCAAAGGATACTGTGAATCAGACAAAATAACAATCAAGAAATTGGGAAAAGATCTTCCCCAACCCTAATCCAACAGAGGTCTAAAATCCTATATATACAATGAACTCAAGAAGTTAGAGTCCAGAGAGCCAAATAACCCTATTAAAAATGGGGTACAGAGCTAAAAAAGAATTTTCACCTGAAGAAATTCGAATGGCTGAGAAGTACCTTAAGAAATGTTCAGCATCATTAGTCATTAGGGTAATGCAAATCAAAACAACCCTGAGATTTGACCTCACACCAGTCAGAATGGCTAAGATTAAAAACTCAGGAGACAGCAGGTGTTGTCATGCATGCATTGATAGAGGAACACTCCTCCACTGCTGGTGGGAATGCAAGTTGGTACAACCACTCTGGAAATCAGTCTGGTGGTTCCTCAGAAAACTGGGCACAGCACTTCCTGAGGACCCTGCTATACCACTCCTGAGCATATACCCAGAGGATTCCCTAGCATGCAATAAAGAGGCATGCTCCACTATTTTCATAGCAGCCTTATTTATAATAGCTAGAAGTTGAAAAGAACCCTGATGTCCCTCAGTGGAGAAATGGATACAGAAAATGTGGTATCTTTACACAATAGAATACTACTCAGCAACTAAAAACAATTAATTCATGAAAATTTTAGGCAAATGGTTGGATCTAGAAAATGGCATCCTAAGTGAGGTAACCCAATCGCAAAAGAACACACATGGAATGCAGTCACCGATAAGTAGGTATTAGCCCAGGAGCTCTGAATACCCAAGAAACAATTCGCATAACAAATGATTCCCAAGAAGAAGGAAGGAGAGGGCCCTGATCCTGGAAAGGCTTGATGCAGCATTGTAGGGAATTACCAAGACAGAGAAGTAGGAGGTGGTTGATTGAAGTATGGGCGGAGGGAAGAGGGCTTATGTGACTTATGGGGAGGGGAAAACCAGGGAAAATTATTTGGAATATAAAGAATATAGAAAATAAAAAATAAATAATAATAACAGATTATGTACTGGTTAGTCTTTATCGACATCACATAAGCTAGAGTCACCTGGAAAAAGTAATCCCTATTGAGGAATTACCTTCAATGGATTTGAATGTGGAGAATTCTATGGCGCACTTTCTTCATTGGGATAGATGTAGGAGAATTGGAGGAGACCACTATGTCTGGCACCAAGCCTAAGTAGATGGGCATGAGCTATATAAGAATGTTAACTGAATGTGAACCTGGAAGCAAGGCAGTAAGCAGCAATGTTCCTTCATATTCTGCCTCAGTTCCAGCTTCTAAATTTCTCCATTGACATCTTACCCTGCCTTCCCTTGAATATAGACCATAACTTGTAAACCGAAATGAACTCTTTCCTCTTCAAGTTGTTTTAATTCAGTGTTTTATCACAGCAACAAAAAGCCCCACTAAAACAAATTATATAATACAGTAACACTGCACTTAAAATGCAAACCTTCCCTTTAACCAGAAAATAAGTTTTCCAGTCCTAATTTTGTTCATAATATATCTGGCTCTGTTTAAGGGTTCCTCAATCCTTTTACAGATTGCTATAGAAGTCATCATGCCATAACTTGTGCTATTTAATCTCATGTATATTCCCTTTATTTGGCAGCTTCTAACTATTTCTGCGTTTTTTTCTTTCATTACCAGACCTTTCACAGTTATTGCCAAAAAGTACATCCATTTGACTGCTCCATTGTAATTTTGTTCTCTCTGTCTTTATTACAGTTTGATCACATTCTTACTCCTGTGGATTCTGCAATGTTAATCTCTATCTTTTCAGTGGTCTATTAACCTACAGATGACATTTTTCTCTCAACACCATCTAGAATTCACCATCTATTCATTTGGGCTCTCAAATGTCATCTTCTTTTGCTCATTAAAAATCACATACTCTCCAATGATTTACTCTGAAAGTGTTAATTAGGAGACATTTCTATTATTGACTCTCACATTTTTCAAAAGCAAAATCTCAAATCAGAAATTCTTCACATAAACAGACACCATATATCTAGTGTTAACTAGAAAAGGGGCATCAAGCATAAATACATCACGGAGAATATTTTCTCATTTTTATTGCGGTAAAATGGTACAATATATGGCCTATATAAAAAGACACTAACAGAATCACTAATCTCAAACACTGATTTTCTTTTAAGCTTTAGAATTAAAAGAAAACAGTTTTTATACTTTTTTGCTGGTGTTCAATTATTTTTTATGAAATGAAAGAACTGGGAGTTACATTTTTATTGACTCAAACAAAAATATTTTTATTTAAAGAAAGAGACATTGAGATATATTGGAGTAATGGTTATAAAGATTTAGAAGAATATGTGCTGAGGAATAGATAATTGGCTTTGGGATATAATTTAATGAACAAATGACACAATTTGCTGATGTATCAGATGTAGTGTGTGCAAAACAAAAAGCATCAAAGATGACTTTAGAGGTTTTAGTCTGAGCCAGTGGGTATATGGCAGTGTCTTTCACTGAACTTGTAGTGACTAATAAGGTGTTGGGACAGGGCATGTGATCAGCAAATATATATCTTAAATAAATCCCTTTGATTATTTTAACACACATCAAAATAGAAATCAATGATGATTATCATAAAGGTGATGCCAACAATTTATAGAGTAGGCTTTAGAAGAAGGATTATTAGTAGGGACTTCTGCTTGGAATACATTGCCTGTGATTCATATTTGCAGCATGTGGATGGTGGCCAAATAATTAACATCAGTAATAGTTCCAGTATTTTACACACTATGCAAAATACTTCTCCAGCATGAGTCTGTATCTGGGCACATGCCACTACAGGAACATGATAAAGAGGCTATGATAGTATGTTCTCTAATCTATTTCCCAGGGTATAACAAGGCCACATCTCCAATCTTATATTCTGGAGGAGACATTAACACCACAGTATTCCCAAATCAGTTGAGTCACTATTGACTGAATGCCAGGACTTCCCACCGCTTCTCTGAAACATCTTTACATCATGCAGCAGTACTTCCAAGCACTTTGCATCTCTCATTTTCTAAGACTCACCATCTTCATGTCTGCACACTCTTAGGCTTTCTTGGGTCTTTTCCTTTTATCTCTCACTAGGGCATTTACTAGAATTTAATTCTTGGATATCTAATTCTATCTTCATGTCTGCTTTAGACATCCAAACTAAACAAACAGAAGTGCATAATCAGATGTAATCCCATTGAAGGCAATTAAAAAGATCTCTCTATGCTAGATTGCTTATTGCCTTTGTATTACAGGATTTGAAGAGATTAAGTGATTCTTGTCATCCGCAGCTCTTACTTAACAAGCTTTTATCCTGGGCCTGATGTTTTGAGAAACAAATGATAGGACCAAGTCCAGACTTAATGTATGTGTGTATGTATGCATACATATATGTTCACTCTCCATATTTGAATCATGAAATAGTCAAATAATTTTAATAAATGTTTATAAAAGTCTAGTGTGTGAAAATTTTCAAAATCTGTAAAGTCAAAGCTATTAAGAACAAGTACACAATTCACATACCAAATGATGTCTGTCAAGAAGAAAGGAATGGACACTAATGCTGGAAAGGATCAAAGCATCAGTGTAGGTGAATACCAGAACAGGGAAGTGGGAAGGGGTGGATGAGGGAGCAGAGGGAGGGAAAAGGGCATGTGGGACTTTAGGGGGGTGGGGAAAAAAGGGAAATGAAATGTAAATATAGAATATATCCAATAAAAAATTAAAAAAGAACAAGTATTTTAAATTAATTGTTCTGTTATAAGGTTTTAGGAAATGTTGTACATTTATATATATATCCATAGAGACACACATTATTCATGTATATCTAAACATGAATATTTGCATGTATAAATATATGTCTGTGTCTACTTAAGTATGTGTATACATGAGTATATGTATATATGTGAGTATAAATACATAGGTATATCCCAAGAATTCATGTTAAGCATTGTTTTAAGATCTCTCTCTCTCTCTCTCTCTCTCTCTCTCTCTCTCTCTCTCTCTCTCTCTCTCTCTTTCTGTGTGTGTGTGTGTGTGTGTGTGTGTGTGTATGTGTGTGTGTATACATATTATGAGCATATGGGTAGTATTCACAGAGGCCAGAGGAATATTTCCAGCTCCAGAAGCTGGAATTTTAGGCAGTTTTGAGCCACCTGGTATATGTGCTGTTAACTAACACATGTCCTCTGCAAAAATAACAAGTGTTCTTAACTACTGAACCATCTCTTCAGTTCCCAGCACTTTTACTTTTGAAATCATTGCAGGTGAGAAGATTGCGGCTTCAATACAGAAGATAGTTGAATGAGTGTGGAATCTAGGACCTCAACTAGGAATTGTAATGTGTTCAGTAATTTTCCACTAGATTAAAAACATCTATGCAGAAAGGATATAAGTCAACTGGTTCCTTTAAGGCAGAATATATATATATATATATATATATATATATATATATATATATACATATATATATATATGCACTATTTACTTACTATTCTATACAGTAGTATTTCTTTGTGTACTTAAGTATATGCATACATATTTACTATTTAATTTCCTTCACATCACATACAGTTATAGGCAGCTTTGGAATATAACCCATGGTCTCATTAAAAGAAGCAAACCAACAAACTCAAGCACCTGTCCTTGTTTTCATGTGGATATGTGTTGTCTGCCTTGTCTCTTTCACATCTGAATATGATATTCTCAAAGGACGGGGAAAATAACAATGCACATCAATTAAATATATTTTCTTGTGGCCTGAAAATCTACCTACACCCTATACAAACAGAAATTGACAAGTTTTCACATTTTTCTATGTAGGTAACCATCATGGTTAACAATGACTGTGTATCTAATCTGTATTTTATAGGCATAAATATTGTATTGTATTGACTGCATATATATTTTAGAGTTTTGTGCAAACACCATTTGAGGCTGAAAATAGTCTCATTATGGGTTGCCTAAGTATTCTTCTCAAAACAGTAAACAGTGACTTTATATTTCTTGTTGCAGTGTTGATATAGCCTTGCCAAAGTAGTTTGTTCTCCTTGACCATTGACAAAGAAATTTGACTGATCTTCATTAAGACCTTTGAGCCATTCAGTACTGAGGGATATATCTTGTTACTTCATTTATAGGTATATTTTTATTACTTAGACACTTTTTTCTTTCTTATGGATTTCACTGCATGTTATACACTTAAAACCCTAAGCAAGGTCCTTTGAAAAATAAGTAACTTAGATCTATGTAATTTAGATGTATGTAACACTATCTTTCAGGCTTTTTTCATTCTGGAGAAGAAAGAATACAATTGAGTCTAGTAGGCTTCCTGAAGGACTAAAAATATTAAAGAAAGCTCACACTGTAGGGCATATATTCATGAATATAGTGACTGTACTTAAGAGAATAAGTTAATGGTCATGGCTATGATTTCTAGAACATTCCATGCCTTATATCTCATCAGAACTGAAGCCACATGCATCCCTTAGAGGGTGACAGTATATTTTATATTTTCCAGATCAGAAAATACATACACGATGACATTATAGGACTAGCTCAGCCAAAAACTGGAGTAACTAGGTCTTAGCCCAGATGTTTCTATTCCAGAGCTGATTGGCTTACAACAGATATGCAAATGTGTCTTACCTGTGCCTTATGCATCTCTATTTGAGTCATACACAGGCTCAAATAAGTAAATTTAAGTAAATTTATAAGAATTTATTAAGGAAAGTACCTGGTAAGAATTAGATATACCATGCTTATAATATGGAATTAAGGAGGAGGAGGAGGAGAAGTGTGCAATTGTTTATTTTGATTATTGCATAACTTAATAAGTGCATGCCATAGACACTTCAGTATATGTGTTTCAGAGCTTAAATACAAGTAAATAAAAAGTGTGCTTATTGTAAAAAAAAAGATCAAACCATTAGATTATTAGTCAATATAATTCCAAATTAAATCAGACCTTTTGGCCCAAATATCTTCAGTCATAAATGTGATCAAATTATACAACCTCTAAAGTCTTTACTATACTGAAAAAGACATCAAATGAAAATAACATATATCATCAACCCTACTTAGATTCAGTACTGGATATCTTCTTTTTAAGGTTTATTTTGATTATTTTCAACTATCTGTTTGGGTGTTGATTTGTGCACATGAATGAAGGTTACTGCAGAGACCAGAGGGCTTAGAATTCCTTGGAACTGGAGTTACAGGCATTGGTAAGATACTCAACATAGGTGCTTGAAAAGGAGCTCAAATGTCTGGAAGAATGAACAGTATGTGCTCATAGCCACTGAGTCATCTTTTCTGTCCCTGTTCACTCCTTTACACCTGTCTTAGGTACATTCTGAGTGCATAGAAGTAGTCATTTTCTGGTACAACAGTGTGATACATGTGTTATCAAAGTTTGGTCTTATACATGGGGCTTGTTCTGTGCCATCTGCTAAAATCTATAAGAACAAAAATTACATGCTATGTCTGTTCTGGGTGCCACATGATTTGTCTTATGACACAGTGGGGCAATTCAATATGACATAGTAGACATATACTCACTCAATACAGCTGGTTCTATTAAGAACTATTTGTAGTCTCTGTGAATTATACAATAAGTTTAGCGTCACTGAACATGAATGAGGCCAGCTATAGCAAAAAACTAGATTCTTCATGTGAGAGAAAATCACTCAGGAGGGTAAGACTGGAAGACAAAGAGTTCCTGCTTTAGCCTGGGCTATGTAGCAAATTCAAAGCTAACCTGCCATTTAAAATCTAGAAACTGGTTTTCTCCTTTACCCAGAAGAGATACTTTAGTTGGCAAAATAAAATGTCACATGCTTTTGAAGAAGTAAAACAGGCACTGGTTGACAAGGCGTTTGAGGGATCAAGGGATGAATACATGAAACACACAAGTTTTTTAAGGCAGTAAAAACATTCTGGAGGTACTATCACACACACACACACACACACACACACACACACACACACATGCACCCTCCACACATCACTATTTGTCCAAATGTAATTTTGAAAATGTGAAACTTTAAAAAAAACAATTTTTAAGGCATTCAACTTTCTTGCTTATGATTTGTCTAAGTTTATTTACTCTTACCCTGGCTGTATCTGTTTCACTTGAGAGGGCAGTCCTGTGTATCATTCAATTAGGACACGAGAGCTCGTGTCCCTGTCTAGATATTTTGTGTTAAATAGCACAAGCTATCTTGCTCACCCAATCAGAAGTATATCAGTACCTGGCTTTAAAAAAAAAAAACAAAATGATTATGAACGCACACACATGAACAGAGTTCTGTATTGGTAGTTATGAACAGAAATTACTGTTTCCATGTTCTTTACAGGACTCTGTAAGACCTTCTTAACTTGAGAATGATTATGTAAAATTTCAAGATTGTGTTGAAAATGCAACAAAATTAGTGTGTAGTGTCTGTTAGGCATGTGGTAAACAAGCATGCTTAAAACCATACAAAGATGTTCACTGAGTAACAGCTTCTGCCAGAAGCTTTCAACCAACTCTACCTACCAAGAGCTATGCTCTGAAGGCTCTGTACTTTCCAACTTCTTCAATCCTTAAATATAACTAATTAAAAATCAAATAAAGCTTTAACTGGCTCTACTTAGCTTTATCTTCAATGCTGTTGACATAAAAAAAAACATTTCAATATGCTCATAAAATCACATTTCATGTTTCTTATTACTGCAAACACTTCTTCAGAAATTGGATTAATCATATTTCCTGGACACATTTGCCAGAACTCTGAAATGGAAGGGAAGACAGGCCTGAAGAAGCAGCATAGGCAGGGTCTGAATCCAAGAGTATTCATTTCTGCTTCAAATCTTTTTGGAAACCTTTCCCATGGTTTCTGTTTGCAAGAAATAGCTGAGAAATTTTTATCTCCACCCCCTCAAATAACACAGTTCATCTGCTTCCCTTTTTTATACAAACAGGAGAGAAGGAAGCTGTCCGTGATGATCAGTAGAGAGTAGGTGTGTGAGAGCTGCTATTTGAACGGTGGTGTAGGGGCTGATGTCACGATGGCTTCCCACACAACAATATGGGAAACCACATTAGCAGCAGGAATCCCAGTTGGCAGAATTACCCGTGTACCTGCTAAAAAGACAGTTATTTGAGTCATACATCCTTAGGTCACCTTTGAGAAGTCAGTCAGCTTTTTTTTTTTTAATCTTAAACGATGCATAGTTCCTAAAATGAACTACAATATTTCAAAGCCTTTAAGAAGTACAGTGTGACAGAACAATAAAAGACTATTATATGTGTCATTACTGTGGCTACATTATCACAGACATATGTCAGTCTTCCAGCAGAAATGGAAAATGCCAGAAAGTCAGAATGCGCTTGGGCAGGAAGGAATCTGAAAAACAAGTAATAAATAAATTAAATTATCACAAGTTGACTAGAAGAAATGCTTGACAAGAAATGGTGACTTCAAGAAAGCTTGTAAGTCATTGCTGGTAGGGCTATGCTGACATCACAGTTTCTCCTGAGATTATGAAAGGGGGATCACAATTTCAAGGCCAGGGTGAGCAACTTCCTGAGACCTGTTCTCAAAAGAAACTGAAAATTAAGGGAAATAAATAGGCTCGTGAATGTAGTTCAATGGTAATGTATTATATAAGATGTGTGAGAGTTTAAATTCAATCCTCAGTACCATATGCATGCATGCACATGATGAATGCATGTGGTATGCATGTCTAAATACACATACCCATAGGAAGTGCTACCTCAGATTCTGACTGGTCCAAGATGACCTTGACTTTTCCAAGAGGAATGTTTGTGATTGGAGTATTAAAATGAAAGTATCTACCTATAATAACTGAGGACCTATCACAAGTGGTTAGACCTCAGTGAGATCCTTTAATAAATTCCAGGGGTTACTATTCACCTATATACTCACTCCATAGTGCAAAAGACTATAAAAATACCCAGTGACTTGATAAAGGTGTCCTGAAATAATCTTCCTAAGAGCAGTGTTCTGCTGCAGGGGAGAACTACTAAGATGAGTGTTACTTAACCTTTGCTCTCATGTACACATCCACATACACTGGATATATAGACCTAGTAACATATACACTATATAGACATGCTACCTCCCGTTGTCTGCTATATTACAACATAAAAATTGATCTGTCAGATGTCAGTCTACTTCATACCTTAGCATATGCTAACTCTTATTGTGGGAAAAGTTGGCAGGTCATTCTGATCCAGTCAATTTATCTGTTATAACAATAAAGCCCCAATAAATCTATTTATATATTATTATTTCCATGTGCCCAAATTCTGCTTGTCAGCTGTGCTTTTAGAGGTTTTTCTTGAAGTGGAGCAGAGCTCAACTCACTCCTACACTAGGACCTGTCTAGGTTTTAAATATAGTGGTGTTGAAGCTTTGTCTTCATTAAACATCTGAGTTTAAATTAAGCAAACAAACAAACAAACAAACAAGCAAATCAACTTCAAAAGAAGCACGGTAAATAGAGAAATTGTCCTTTAAATATGGGAGACTTCCTGCTTTGATATGACAGTTGTCTGAAGTTGCTGCTGAGGAAATTCTGTTGATCTCCTGAATCTCCTTCTGTTACCCAAAGTTAAAAACATTGCTCAGCTAAGACTGTGTTTCATTATCTTTAACTGAATTTCTGCAGGTCCTGTTATCGGTGTTGTTTGAAAATTGTTCCCTTCCTCACTTGAAAAATAGTGTATGATTTTTTTAAGATATCCTATAAATAGAATCACATTATCAGTCTCTGTAAATGCACCAAGTAGCAGAAAGGCCAGCTTAGCCTAAGTTGGAGGTGTTGCATGGCCTATAATTGAAAAGTTTTTGGATAGCCCCGAGTCCAAACTAAGATGATCTCCAGAAGCCAGAAAAGATGTGAGATTCCATTTCTTTTTCTTTCTTCCTGTCATTCATATGAGTTTGTATTGCATTATCCTTTGTATAGACAGGTCTTCCCCACATGGCACCTCCAAAATAGAATTTAATATGACTTTCAAACCTAAGCATGACAAAATTATAATTCATTTTCCAATTTTTGTAAATTAATAGAAATTATATTTATTCTACATTTTAGTTAAGATCAGAAACAGAAAATATAGGGTCCACACCATCCCCCCTCTAGTTATTCCTGATGATGTGCTACATTTCTAATATGGTTAAATGAGTTGATGTTTATTTATTAAATAGGAGCCTGTAACTTAAACTGGTGGTCACCCTTTGTGTTGTAGTGCATAGGTTTGAGAAATACATGGTGTCATGAAGCTATGATTTTAATGATTGGTTTGACCATCCTGAAAATGCTGTAGTCTATTGATTCACCCTTCTCTTCTTTACACTGATCTTTTTGTAGCTAGAGAAATTTTTGTAAATGTAGCTATAGACACCCTAAAGATGCTTCTATCTTTACAAAATTTTCCCATTTGTAATCAAGCTCTATGTAACATTTCCAGACTCCCTTCTTTAACATAGCAGTAAGTACTCTTTGGTCCTATCTATGTCCTATAGCTCATCCCTTTTGTTGAAATATGCTCTGGTGCTGATAGACAAGTTTGGCTTTCTAGTCACTTGTTGACAATGAGTTTGGCTCCTATAAGTTCATATGTTGGAGGACTTGGTTCTACGACTTAGATAGTGTATTTTGCTAGGGCAATTGTCATACTAATTATTGAGATGTGAAATTCAAAACTCTCCCAAGATCTCCAGTGTGTTCTTTATCCCTTTTTATTGCTAGAGATGTCTATATGTCCCAAATAAATGTTTTTATATGTTGTCTTGTTTGTACTATTTTACTAAAGCTATATATAATTTACAAAGACAAAAGATATCTTGAATACTAAGTTTTGTTAATTATGAATAAAGTAATTATAACACTGTTAGTCAACAACATGGATCTTATTGCAAGTGTCTGTGAACTGTGTGAGGGTTATCAAGACTGCCTTCAAAAGTTCTGGAACCCTTTTCATTCCTGAGTGAAAGAGCTCCTCTTTATCTATATGTGTAGTGTATCCATCACTGTTATTAGAATGTTAACTGTCTCAGAGATGGTTAGTGCCGTTGTGTTGTCATATGTGCATGTTACCTCAATTCACAATGGTTTAATGAAATCAAGCAAGCTTTAACAGCAGTCCATCTTTGAACAATGAAGTCAAAGGGTTAGATCTGAATCCCACAATCTTCTCTCAAGTAGTATCCACAAAAATAGCTAGTCATTTGCAGATACCGAACTCACCAGATGAAAGTCATAAACAATTCAGTAAGAAAGATTACCAAATGCCATAGTGATAAACAGACCAGGTCCTCACAAAAGTGGAAACAGCCCTCCTGATTAAATATAATTATATTAGAGGTAGTATTCATATTTAAAGTATTTGAAAGTAGATACAAATTTTCTGTTACAAGACACAAGGAAAGAGGCTTTATGCATGTGGAGTGCACGCTAGAATAAATGGGAATATGGTGTTCACTTTATGTGTTTTGAAGAAATGTAGAGTAAAATAGATTTATTTTCGATATTAATTCTGTATTGTCCACATTGATTCATGAGTATATTTAGCCCCTTTCTGTGTGACGGTTATCACACAGTGGAAATGAAATAAATAACACCCTAGAGGTCTTTTACAATTTAAATTAAGCTATTATTCAATGTAATTACTAGACTGAATGTTTTAAAGTTTCTCTAAATAAGAACTATGGAGGTTGTTTATTATACAAGATGGTTCATTACACAATTATGAATAGTCAGCGATGATCATAGTGTATGTTTTACTTGAGAATATATTTTTGGCAATGAATATACAATGCCCGTTAATTTAATCAAAGGCTTTTTACATGTGTTGATTCAATAAATGTTCTTTGAAATTGAATGTATTGGCCAAATAATAGGCTGCCAACTTAAAATGCAAATGACGGATCCAGTTTCATACTGGAAAGAGTACAGTACACCTATGTGTCAAATAGTTACAGTTGCTGTCAGGAGTTATTGATGTGACCTGATCCAATGTGACCATGTCCAATGATTGATTTAATCTGTTGTTGATCATTAACAAATATTAAGCCATGTGGCATCTGAAAGTCCTAAATGTAGTTTTTACAGTCAGTTTTATCCAGAGAACAGTTCAAATAAAACAGTTGATAATTCTAAAATGTTCCAAAGACTTAATTCAGTAATAAATATAGACTGAACTCAATTCTACATTGGCTCTGTAAAATCATAGAATTATAGTAAAAAGAAATCAAATGGATGGTAGACTATAGTTATTACTATGCTTCTTTTATCCAAAGCTTTCATAACATCAGTGATTGGTAATTTAAAAAAAAAAACATAGAAAAATAAGAAAAGGAAAATGGTTTGTGTAAAGGATATTGACTTTCCATATGATGTGAAAAACTAATCATAGAAATTTAATTCATATCTTTTAAAAATATTTTCTGTGTTAACATGATAGGACTAGGAGAAAAATCCCACTAAGCAACCAATCCCTGGAGAGCTATCCCCCTCACAAGTCTAATCTGCTCCCTTTGTATTTGAAAGGAGACAAACTAGTTTTGTATCTGCTTTTGTAACAGCAAATGCAAGACAAAGAGCCACCCAACAAGACTGAACTTAGCTAAGGTTGCTCACACTTTTTCTGGTACCCTGAGACATATTACACTCTGATGTAATCTGTCATCTAACCATCAGCTTGTAATAATGCTATGAAATAAACCAATTATTTTTTATTTCCTTGGCAATTGCTGCTGTCATTCTTATTATTCTAACATTATTTCATTTCCATGCAACTTTGAGACAGTAGGTTAGTACATGGCCAAAAGAAACAAATCCAACACTATTCTGTATTTTGGCTCCAAGTTGATTTTTCTTGTTAATGTCCAACAGAACAAATGCAGACTCTGGATTGAAGTAAATGTTTTTTAAAGACAGAATTTTTCAGGCATGGATTAAACTACCAGAATAGCTTATTTGGATCAGGGAGTTTTACTACAGGTAGAAAATTTTGCATAAGAATAAGCAATAAATGGTTTTAAACCTATTTAATCATTCTGACCTTTATTTCATCATCTTCAAAACTGAAAAAGCAAAGCAAATGGTGAAGTAAACACAGAGACTTAGCTCATACAGTTACTGTTTTTCAAAACAGAACTGAACCATCGTTGTGGACAGAAATTTTACTTTTCTTTTTTAATTCTATTTCAGTGCCTAAAATAGCTGCCAATTGCTCTTCAGACTCTCTCAACTCTTTCTTGATATAGCTCTTGGCCTTTGATTCTTTGTCAAAAATGAGATCATACTGACTCCTGGAACACTGGATTTCAAAAGTTTTCAGTGGTGAATACTGCATAGCAGTCTCTCTCTCTCTCTCTCTCTCTCTCTCATTATGTTATAGTGTTTCCCAAAGGAGTCACACACAACTGGTATTTGCCAAAATTTATTTATTCAGTTTGATCTCAAGAGGAGAGACATTATATAGATATAGGCCTCAATATTTCATTTATTCAGAAGGGGGCATACTTGTTCTTTTAATAATAGATGTATTCAGACCTGCCAGTATATGAAAAGTATGGAGACTGTAGCGAAGGACAGAACTCCACTCTGTTATCATGGTTTCTTAAAACATGTATGCATAGCAATAGTATACATTCTATATAGAAAAAATGCAAAATTGATTTTTCTCTCAATGTCCAGAATTTTATTAAGCTGAAGTCTTTGCACCATTCTTTGACAATTATCCGAGCAATTAGATTTGCTCTTCATAAGGGTATCAATGTTCATGGAACTAGTGTACTTTGATGATTTAATTCCTGAATTCATCAACCTGACATCCTTCAAAGCACTTTTTCCATTGCTGTTCATTAAAAACACATCATCACCTAATGCCAGGATGTTATTGACTCATTTTAAGGAAGAAGATGTTATCTGAGCTTCTCTCAGTCCTTTCACTGGCATGTTCAGTCCTGGGTCATGTTCTTCAATTATGCCCATCTTGGAATGATGTTAGCTGAGGAAAGCATTTACCTTTAAAATTTTAGAGAAGCACAGCAACCTTGGCCCTAGGGCTGGCACACCAAACATAATTAAAATATTTGATCAATTCTATTAAATTCCAACCAGGCAGTAGTAGTCCATGCCTTTAATCCCAGCACTCAGGAGGAAGAGGTAGGCAGATCTCTGAGTTCAAGTCAACCCTGGTCTACAGAATGCATTCTAGACAACAGAGAAACTCTTTCTCAAAAGAAAAAAAAGAATAAAAAAATCTAAACAGTTTAAATCATATTTGAGTGAAGCTAAAAATTGAAATAACTTTAGTAAAACAATCCATTTGTAATTCATATAAAATATTTTTCATTTTTATATTTTAATATATCAAATGCTTTTATAAATAACATTTAAAATATTCCCAAGGGAATGTGCAAATCAGCATGGTCATTAGGCATTCACAATAAGACACACAGTTCTTATTGAATTCTCAGTGCTTGTAGAAAATCTAATTAGTATTTTCTATGATCTGTCAAAGTATATGCTAACAGAAATGGGATTTTAGAGCTATCTGAAGAGCTGGAATTATTTTAAGCCATGCCAAAAAACTCCCTGCTCACGCTCTCATTTCAGAGATTTGATATGTCTCATTTCTTCAATCAGTTCTAACTCTCTTGCCCTTCAAGCTCTCCTACTTAGGGCAGGTGATATTGATACAGATGTAAATTAGTATAACAATTGTTTATCTGAGTCTGGCATTGTACATACTTTGAATTGGTATTTAAGTTCTTTCTTGAAGACATAATCCAATGAAGAGGTTACTTCAATAACATACTGATTGCCACGATGCTTAAAGTAGCAAGAAGTTTGTCACCATGTGAGTGCGAGTCAAGGAGAACTAATTAGGTAAATCCTGTTAAAGTCCTTCAAGTGAATGGCTCATAACTTTAAATGCCTTAAAATTATGAATATTAGTTATCACAAAGAGTCAAAATACTTGTAAATTGAAAAAAGATATATGTATATGTCTTGTGGAATAGCTAAATATAAGTGAGAAATATATAATTATATGGTTATAAAGTGAATGCCTGAATTATATCTTTCAGAAGGTTGTCTTAAAATCTTGTTTTGTGTATCTTTTTTATAATCTATTGGATGATATCTACTATTTTACAATAGATATTCTTACTACATATTATGTAGAATGTACTATCCTTAATGTACATCTGGAAAATATAACGGAAGTGACTTCAGTACCCATTTATCCTTGAAATCAGATTACTTTACTTTTCACAGGGAATAAGAACAAATGCAGATTTTAAGCATATAGTAGTAATCAAGTTATGTAATTTGCAGTGAGGGAGAACTGGACAGAGGAGTCAACAATTATGAATTCAAAGGCAGTTACTAGAGACATTTTCTCCAACAGCATGTAGAACTTTGCTTTTTCTAAAAGTGATTTTCTTGAGGAAGTTGGAACATATGATTAGCAGGATCTCATCTTGTTCTGACCTGGGATAATTCCACACCTAAAATTTATTTTGGCCTTCACACTTTTACCAAATGTGTTGTGGTAGTCAAACTGCAAGCTAAATTACTCACTCCTGATTCCTAGGAGTCTAACATCCTTAACACAGAACTACAAAAATCAGGTATGCATATCAGCCTTAATTGTTTCCTTATTAAACTATGACAGAGTTAATCAGTTGTCAATTTCTATGAGACAGGAATGTGCAGATATTCAGCTCAGGTTAAGGAGAATTAAAACAAATTGTTCATAGGGGCATAATAGATAGAATCTTCCAAGGGGATTTGGAGGATTTTGTCCATTACCTGACTCATAATTAAAAGTCTCAAGGTCAATGCTATGGTGTAATTTATCATCTTGATCATCAAACATCCTACATCTTCTGCTCTTGCAAGATATCAGTCTCCTTGAGAAAGCTACCCTCATGTCCACCATTAAATTTCTTACCATTGCCTCTAATTCTTAACACCAATTTGACAAAGTTCATTAATGTTCATTGAGAAAAAAAGGTACTATTGACTCAAAAAAAAAAAACTGAGTGCTTCTTTGTTTGAAGAAACAGATGATCACCTACATTGTATGATAAAAATTATTTAGTCATTCAGTATGTAGTCATTCAGCAATTTTTGCGTGACAGAGTAAGTTACTCTCTACTTCTGTCTGTGAACTTTTTCACCTATAGTATGGAGAAGTTAGACTTCATAATCACATATACTAACTTCCCTTTCAGTGCAAATATAGGACCAGCTTGTGTCTCTATGTGTGGTATTTCATTGTTAGAAAATTTGATTTGTTTTCAAGTTACATGCTAATTAATATTGTAATTAACAAAATTGTTCATCTATAGGATATGTTAAGCAATTTGAGGGAGGGATGTGCAAGTGTGAGATGCCTGTAGATGCCAGAGGCAGGTTCCAGGTCCCCTAGAACTGGAGTTGTAGGACGCTGAGAGCCACCATATGTGGGTGCTGGAATCCAAACTTTGAACCACCAACCATTTTCAACCTGATGTTTGGCATGTTTTCTCATGTTCCTGTCTTTTTCTGCATATTTATTCTGGATATTTTCTCCAACTCTTCCCATCCAAGTTTGGAAGCCAATCAACTTTTACTCGACCTTAGCATTTTGCTTAGCTGCTTTTTCTCTGTTGTGGCATTACCCCCATAAGGTTCTTTCTTCCCATTTAAAACTCACAGTGTGGAAATCTTTGAAAACTGTTTAGATCATGTTACTGTCATATGAAAAACTTCGCTGTCCACAGCAGTTTGAATAAACTAAGTGTTCTTAGTGTGGCTTGTAGGGTTCTTCCTTGTCTGGTTTGTATCTACCTACATTGTTTGGAATTCTTTCTGTAGTTGGTCAAAATTGTTTCTGACCTGAAGACATAGTATGATAACTCTCACCTCAGGGATTTTTAGTTGTTCTTTCTTTAATGGAAAGATAACTTTGAAACCCTTACACTTTTGGGAGTGATTACAAATGACAACTATTCCTTCTGATCATGCTACCTTTAGCATCTCTATGACCATTCATTCCCTAAATAGCCTTGTTTTCTATCCTTCATTATAACATTCCCTCTCTTGGATAGATGATGGTGATGATGATGATGATGATGATATGAATATTATGGGATATTACTGATTATTATTATTTAATAGTCATTCTCTATTTCTACTCATATACACTCTTTCTAAGGATAGGAACTTAGTCTCACTTGATTACAATATTGTTTTTGTTTCTGACAACAGTGGTAGACACAGCTGCCAGGTGATAGGCATATTCTAGTTGCTCCAGAATGATTGCTTCTGATTTCAAAAGGACTTTTTCCCTCCAGGTTTAACCAGTGTTCTGGAGACTCGTGGGCTAGTCATACTCATCTCCATGAAAAGTGTGTAAGGCTATAATGAAATGCTACCAAGTGTGAAAGCATCAGCCTCCCAGGGATAGTAAAAATAAAATGAGATTGTAAATATTAAAGACAATTTCTCAGGGAAAAGAAAAGAGAACCATATAAATGGTAACTCATTCTACAGATGAAAACCTAGTCTCATGCCACAGCCATTTGAGGATAGAGGTATGGGCTCTTGGAGTCCCACCAGAGCACCAGAAAATGTTTTTACATAGGATCTTCCACTTCAAACTGAGTATCTCTTACACAAAAAACACAAGAGTTCCTATTGATGTCCTCCTGAGCAAGGCCTACTCTAGTGCAGGTGCTTCTTGAGCTAGCTAAGGCCAACCATGGGCTTAGTTTCCTTCCTTCAACTTCTTCCTTCAGAGAGACAGGATCATCCTGCAGTCCTCTATGCATCCACCAACTTTTTTATATAGTGCTAGAGATCAAACTGAGAACCTCTAGTATGCAAGGTTGGCTCTCTACACACTGGGCTACATCAAAAGAACCAATGATATCTCTTGAAAGTAAAGAAGGGAGAAATATACTCATGGGGAATCAGTAAAAATAGTCTATAAGAACATAAGATGGAAATTTTCAAATATGAATCTAGCCTCTGGACCAAATGGGAATGGGATAAACTACTTATGAGTTTTAATGGGAATGGGGTTTATGAATAAATGTCTCAGACTCACAGCTCAAGGTCTGATTTCCCATTCACAAAACTATCCTACCCTGAGGGTAACAATTTTTACTTTACTTTCATTAAAAAACACTGTCAATGTGTCATATTTTCATTTTTCTTCCTGTTTTCTTAATAAATGAAATTGTGCAGTATGATTCATGTGAATTCTATCATCAATAGTTATAATGTGTTGGTGTTATACCTTCTTACCATCGCAAGACATTAGATTTTACTAGAGCAGAAATTGATACTGATACTGGGTTATACCAAGTCTTTGTATATAATCCTCATGTTCAGCTACCTAGACACCAATGCATGTGTAATATGCTTTCATTTAAATTACACTTAAGTAGTGTGTAATTGTATATTTGTTCATTTAAACATACATGCATGCACACACACAAAGAGATAGACAAAGAGAGTCAGTCAGACAGACATAGAAACAGACAGACAGACACACAGACAGAGTCAGAGTCAGACAGAGACAGAGAAGGAGACAGAGACAATTCACTTCAGTTTTACAGAACAAAATAAGGAAATAATAGGTCTTATGAAATAACTTTCAAACATACTTTGTGGCCAGGGATGCTGAGTGACTTTTTGAGATTCTCATAGTCTAGCATAGTAATTTTAGGTTTCTTCACATTTGCCCATAAAAGCTTAGGCCTCACAGTATTTGCCAATTGCCTTCATTAGCACTGAAACATATACATATACAAGACTACATTTCAGTAGTTATAGCTTTGCAAATATTTTATTATTCTTCCACAGTTTCATACAGTGATGTTGTACATACTCATTGGCCTTTCCCAAATCTTCCCATGCTTTCCAACTTTCCCACTCTACTTTGATATTTCTTTACTTTCTAATTACTTCTTTCCCCATGGAGTCCAGTTTGTGTTTCTCAGCAGTCTTGGAAATGGGGTTTCTTTAGTGTATGGTCAACATACAGAGAGGTCACATAATTAAAGAAAACTTACCTTATCCCAGAAGCTATCAAAAGCCCATAGATCCTTAGCCAGTGGTATTATAGGATTCCATATGCAGCTCCCCTTTCCTGGAATTTTGTCTAGTGTCAACTTACACAAGTCTTGTCCATGATGTCATAATCACTGAGTCAGCGCACTGAGTGTATCTATCATGTTATATCTAAAAACACTGTTTTCCTGATATTATTGATCACCTCTGACTCATGTATATGGTTGCATACAGGACTGCAGGATGATCCCATCTTCTTTTTGCTTCATCTGTGAAAATCCTTGAGCCTTACAGTGAAGCTTGTGGTATGAGTGACCCATATGCTACATGCTACATAGTCATTTATACTCTGTGTGTTAACCAGTTGGGAAAACTCATATAAGTTGACATTTACTGTGAAGAAAGGCTTCTCTGAAGGGGACTGGGAGATCCCAAACCTTTATCAGATGTATAATAATACATTCTTGATAATAAAAAAGTTTCAAAGTATGATTTGAATTATGAGTATATATTTGAAATATAAGAAGGTAAGAAATATAAGAGTGAAGGGTTTTCATTTCCTTAAAAACAACACCGTGGCTTGTACAAGGTAAACAGATCTGAAATAATCTTGGCCCTAATCTTTAATGTTAAATTTATTGTAGTGAATTGTTTCATTTTTGCTTCCTGTTTTGATCAAATATGATCCATCCTGTTTTTGTCCAATGTGATCCATGGATGTCTGCACTGATGCAGTCATAATAAAGATGGTGAGTTGTTCTTGGTGTTCAGGAAGCCCCTGTGGGATAGAGCACCTACCGGATGAAGCCTGTGTATAGAACTCAAAAACTGAACATGCTGGAGCCTCACAACCACCAGAACAAAGAGGGAAATCATAGGAATTATTGGAAAGATGATGACATCTATATTTATAGAGATGTAATACACAAGTTTCCATAATCAGGAAGTGAGACCAAGAAAGAGGACCTAATTCCATGCTTCTAGAACTTGAAAATTCTTAGCTTCTTCTTCATTCCAATGCCAGATATAATAAATAAAACCTTCAGCTTACAATAACAATTTCAATTTATATTTTGTGCTTTTTAAAAAATTTAACATTTTATGATATTAGTAGACTAAAAGTATGTCAATCTATCCACACCACTACAATATAATAGTGTTTCTACCAACACATCATTGGGAACTCTTTGTCTGACCATTACATTTGGAGTAGTTTTGTGACTGGTTTGAGGAATAAAAGGTAACCCAGAAGCAAGGCTATAAGAGCTAGTGGCCTATATCAAAGAACCACTTATAGAAACTAAAATAGGTACTTTATGATAGGAGCAGATGAGGGCTACAGTTGCCACTCGGTCTCCCCTCAAAGCAATCTACCCATGCTAGCATGTGACTAATTTCGGCTATTTAAGAAAGACTACTAAAAGTCAATGGGTTCATCCAGGTGAGCTGAGAAAAAATGTTGACTTGGGAAACACAGATTAAATAATTACATTTGGGTTGTAATACAGAACTAATACAAATTACATTTTATTTTTATTTTAAGAAGAGAGAACCTGGGGATCCATCCTATATGCAACCACAAAACCCAGACACTATTACTGATGCCAAGAAGTGCTTACTGTCGGGAGCCTGATACAGGTGTCTCCTGAGAGGCTCTGCCAGAGCCTGACTTATACAGATATGGATGTTTGCAGCCAACCATGGGACTTAACACAGAGTCTCCAATGAAGGAGTTAGGGAAAGGATTGAAGAAGTTGAAGGGTTTTACAAGCCCATAGGAAGAACAACAATATCAACCAACCAACTTCCCCAAATCTCCCAAGGACTAAACAATCAACTAAAGAATTGGAGTCATGGAAGGACCCATGGCTCCAGCTACATATGTAGCAGAGCATTGCCTGATCAGGTATCAATGGAAGGGGAGGCTTGATGCCCCAGTTTGGAGAATGCTAGGGCAGGGAGGCAAGAGTGGGTGGAAAGGTGGGTGTTTGGGTGGAGAAACTCCCTCATAGAAGCAGGGGGGAGGGGAGGGGATAGGGTGTTTGTGGAGGGAAAGCAGGAAGTAGTACAACATTTGAAATATAAATAAGTAAAATAACCAATGGAAAAAAGACAAAAATGGAGTAACTTCCTTTATTTTTGCAGGTGTATTATGAATCTGTAGACTGAAGTCAATATATAAATGTATTCTGAAGTTGCATATCTTTGGTCAGCCACCTTATTCCATGTAGGATCATGTTTGTGTTCACTCTCTGCAGCTTGTATTGCATTCCATCTTGGTCAGCTTCTGAGGGAATGATCACAAGATGAATTTGTCACCAGGATATGCTTTGAAGTGGAAGGGCTGGGCAAAAGTAAGGGACACTGTGTGTTTTATTTTTATTTTTGTAATTAAAATAATTGGTTTGTTTTTTCCTTCTCTTTCCTTCCATAAGCCTACCCATATAGTTCTTATTGGTCCCTTGCCAATTCATGCCCTCCTTTTTCATTGTCATTAAATGTGTGTATGTCTATGTGTGTGTATGTGTGTGGGGGGGGTTGGGTGTGTGTGTGCAAATGCACACACATATGCATGCCTGAGAGAGATTTATATCTAAACCAAGTATTTAGTTATAAAGTTATACCATAGAATTTGCTTTCAGTATTCTAAATACACAAGTTCAAAAGGGCCCATTTCCATTTAAAAATCTCACATGCAAAATTATGAACTACCTTGAAATCTTAAGTGAGGGAGTCACTCCATCCACAAAGTCAACCTACAAATGAAAAAGCACAGGCTTTAGAAGGAGCAAATGTATTTTCAGAAAAGGAAATCTTCATTATAGCATCTTAAATGCCATTCATTCAGGGAATGTGAATCAAAAGCAATAAAAGACCTTGAACAAGGCTCTTTTCCATGTCTATTTAAATAAAAATGTTATTCAATTTGTGGTACTGTTAAAACAGCTTTAAATTTATGCAGTATTTCCTGTATCTAAAAACATGGAAACAAATTTTAGTATAAGTCATTATGGTTTATACTGAAGTAGCACTAAGAAATATAATACTTTCTAATATTTTTATTAAAATATAGTATTTCCATTTAATCAATTAAAATTAAATATTATAAATATATATTCATTCAAAAATCTAGTACATACTTTTCCAGTTTTGACAATAGTTTTATGGGAAGCTAAAAACGCAGTATTTTAAGAGGCAATTTTTTCAGTTTCCACAGTACTCACCAAAAACTTCCCTGTTAAATAATTCAGGTGGTTTATATTGTTGTAGTCCAAATGGTTGTACCTTGGTTCCAGCCATCATTAAACCTGTAAGGATTGAGGAAACTGAGACTCCTCAATCACCCTGTGGGTAGATCAACAAAGTGTATAGCAGGTACATATTAGTTGCATATTGATTTAAAATTGGTGGGCTAGAGAGTCTCCAGACAATGTGATATGCAAAGGGATGCCCATTTCATTAGTAGGAGACAAAGAAAAGTGGATACACATTTCCATTAGACTAAGCTGTCTACTGAAACCTTCATGTGGGTACTGCATTCCTTAGCTGGTGAGAGAAGTATCACATATGCAAAAGTTTGAATTCTTGAAAGGATGAAACACAGCTTGTGAACAGTAACCATGATAGGTTGGAAACTATTACTGCATCATTGAAGTCCCTTGTCATTAGATTTAGGATACAGTTTTAGGATAATTGTACAGAAATATTTCTGAGAAAGCATCTGGGTAAGTCTTGCATTTTGAAAAACTACATCAGTTGGAAGATATAACGGATGGATGACAAAATCATCAGAAGCTGCTTTTATGTGCGCAGTTAAAAGAGATGCTGTTCATCTCCATAAGAATATCTCTAGTGGTAGTGGAGAGAAGTGCCTAGAATGACCAGATTTTTGGATTACATTGAGTCAGTGTCTTAATTACTTCTTACACTGCTGTGACCAAATCCATGACAAAAGCTACATAATAAGTGAACATAATAAGTGCTCTTATAGTTTAAGAGGATATGGTTCATAAATGAAGGGAGCATGAGACAGTTGATGACAGAACATCTGTGGCAAGGAAGCAAAGAATGAGCAGGGGGACAACAAAGTCTCAAGCCCCTCCTCCAGCAATCCACTTCATCCAGTAAAGCACTATCTCATAAAGGAGGTATGTCCTACCAAACAACACCAAAAGCTGAGGGCTAAGTGTTTAAATACAGCATATTATGGGAAACATTTCACATTTGAACCGCAACCATCAACTTTACAGTGGTTTGAATATAGAAGACTAGCAAAGATGGGATGAAGGAAGAGGAAACACTCCAGATTGCTCAAACAGAAATAAGCTTGAAGACACCCCTCATAAAATAAATACACAATTGGTCTTTTGTATGTGAAGTAATCAAAATCCAGGGAAGAATGGTACTTGTTTCTGGAGATCTAAAATTGAGACAGCCAGTAGTGTTCTGAATCTGTGGACATTGAAAGTTAGGAAAAAGAGTTTAGCTGAACAACAGTCTTGGAGTGTCCAATTGATACAGCATAACTGATCCTATTGAGTATGTGATATCATCTAGGCATGACATAGAAGAGAACAATTTTAAAACTCTAGGGTCAAAAGAATTAACAAGAAACTCAAGATTCATGATACTGAGTACCAACTCTAGAACATCTCAAAATATATTGCATCTAAATCTTTAACAGATCCTCCTCTTTTTGTGAATTTGATGGAGATAATCCTCTCATCCCTTTCTGAAGTAACAAGAGAAAAAGATCTCACACAGTGTAACAAGTATCAAAACATAAGAAATATACCAAAGAGCTTGTTATATAGCTTAAAGGCTATGAGCACTTGGCTGCTCTTACAGAAGACCAAAACCCAGAACCTGCATAATAGCTCACCATGCTCTATAACTACAGTTCCAGCGAGCACAGCACCCTCTCTGACAAGTGGAGACACCATGCAGCACACAGTGTATATCCATGCATGCAACTAAAACACTAATACACATAAAATAAAAACAAAAAAAATCTTTAAAGGGAATATTAAAGAAATGAACAGAAGAGGAAACCAGAAAAAAGATACAGAGAATCAATAATAGATATTGAAAGAGAAGTTTTTAAAAAAGCAGTGCTATAGGCTATTATGGAAGCAAGAAGATACAAGGGACGGATGGCCTGCAGAGGGCAAGTGTTGAGAGAGAACACTGACGGCTGAAATACTCCCACTCTATGTTACAAAAGGGGGTCATTGCAATGTTGGCAAGAGAAGGTTGTGGGAAGAAGCCAGATTGCAGTGGGTTGAGGGTTGAATATGTGATGAGGATGAAGGCACCAGAAGCAGACCCACAATCTTTTAAAAGAAGTGAGAGCTTGAGAAAAGAATCTGTTGTGGCATAATGTGGAATAGAGGATTTTTAAGCAGGAAATGACCTGGGTGGAGATTCTACTTCATCCTTAACATGGTCTACTCAAAGTTTAATTTCTAAAACATAAGAGATTCTTATAAAAAATGCAGGATTAATTATAGTATAACCTACATGTCATGTGACCATTTATTATAAATACCCAATTCAATAGATTTTCAAACATCACAATGTTTTAAAAATGTCACCAAAATGCATATTACAAAATAATCTCCTTGTCTTCAAACACATTCCTTTAACCCAACATACAACTAGTTAGTCTCTACACTCCTAATCAGCCATAAACATTAATACATTTTCTGTCTCTATGGACTTTGCTTTTCTACACATTTTGCACAAATTATGTGTTATGTACTGTTTTCAATCCTATTTCTTCCTTCATGTGACTTAATAAGGTTCACTTCTAGCAAGCATCAATTTAGCCCTAATCCATATTTTACTGCTGTATTATACTTCATCATATTTTCATACTAACTTTGGTATGTTTATTTATCAACTCATGAGTTTCTGGGTTACATTAAATTTGTCTATTATTTAAAAAGGGTGCCGTTATGAACAAATGACAAAATAATAAATACATGCATGCATGCATGCATGCATGCATCCATCCATCCATCCATCCATACATACATACAATCATACATACACACATACATACATACATACATACATACATATATTATATATATATAAAAGGGCACAAATGAGAAAGAAAAAAGTCAGGTTTTTTGCTAGTTGCAGATGCTGTAGTCCTGTCCATAAGAGCCTCTAAGAAACCTTACAAATTGATTAACTTTCAGCAAAGAAGCCTCTTCTATGAAGTCAGCTTCTCTCTTCTTTTTAAATGTTCTTAGTTCCTTTCCTTTCCTTTCCTTTCCTTTCCTTTCCTTTCCTTTCCTTTCCTTTCCTTTCCTTTCCTTTCCTTTCCTTTCCTTTCCTCTCCTCTCCTCTCCTCTCCTCTCCTCTCCTCTCCTCTCCTCTCCTCTCCTCTCCTCTCCTCTCCTCTCCTCTCCTTTCCTCTCTGAGTCTTAACAATAGATGGATGTTTTATTTGTGCTTAAAGTTGAAAGGTCCATTAAAAAGGAGCAGTGACACAAGTTCATTAGAGATATGGGTTATCTACTGTCCTATGCCAAACATAACCAACTGGGATAATTAGAGAACATTAAACTTACAACCTATGGCTTAAAGTTCTATATTCTACCCTTAAAATACTAGTGCAATTATTACAAGAGTTTTTATTTCACATAAGTTAAATTGAGAGGAAACAGTATATATTCATATTTTAATGTAAAATACAGCCAATAAAACATGGTGATGTAACTTCTAAGAATGTTTTTCATATCTATTTAAAAAGATTACTCTATAAACATAGATTTGGGATTTTTATTAGATATTGAGAATTCTGCTTTCCTTTATTCTTTAAGAATAACAGGATATCAGGAAATTTGCTAAAAATATCTGCAGGTAAAATTCAATATTAAGAATGACTATTTTGGGAGTGGATGAAGGATTTTGGAGGCTGAAGGGATGGCTTGATGGTAAGAATACCAGTTGTTCTTTTAGGAGACATGGCTTCAGTTCTCTGAACCCACATGCAGCTCACAAGTGTCTATGCCTCCAGTTCCAGGGATTCAGTTGCACTCATGTGATACATACACTCAGGCAAATATAATAAGAATGCATTTTGATAAACTAATTTTTCAGCTATAAATTTTATAGCACACAATTCTACATTTTCAGATTTAACTGTGTCTGCAAGTGATGATAATATCTTATAAAGTTGGCTACCACTGTAAAAAGAAAATACTACAAAAGTGTGAAGTATGGCTGTAACTAGTCTCCTGTGAGCTTTTGTGTTTCTACCAAAGAGAATTTGTGAGATCAAAATGGATCCAACTCAGATTACTACTACATCTGGCTGGTCATCAGTTAAAGTATTTGAATTTTGACACTAAACCTACCATAGAAGACACTCTCCTTTTCAGTTTACCACATGACTTTTTCCATGAAACAACCAAAACTCACTTGAAAGCAGAGAAAGTATGGTGTCTGTGTGTATTGCTGTCTCTTTATCTCCTATAATGATGCACCCAATATTTTAGAGGTATAAACTTTAATGACACTCATTAAGCTCTAGCTATTAATGGTGATGCTTTTATAATGTTAAAAGAAAGATAGCCTACATCTAAAATGGAGGCAAGGTTTTGAGGAAGATTGCTTGCCTAAGAAAATGCTTTGGACTGCTTGGCCCAGTGCTCAGATGCAGAATTCTTATGGTGAAATTAGGAATCATGATTTTGACCAATTATACTCTATCTTGGTTTTCATTTTACCTCCTGAAGGAGATATGGATTCTCTTTAGCTCCCAATCACTTTGCCACTGTGTGTGCAAATATAGCAGCAGTGACTGAGTTACTATGACAGTTAAGCAACAGATGAGTTTATATGGATGCAAAGAGTGCTGTGAATTATATTTTCAAACTTTCATCTACATTTGAGAAATATTTCTACTGCTTCTTTGGATGTTGTCTTTTCTAATGCCTTCTGGCCCATTGAAACTTTTACCTGAATAATGAGTGTATTTTAGTATCTTGAAAAGAAAAATCTGACTGGACTTATACTGCTTTGGAATATCAGCAAAGCCAATATTCAGTGTACAGTTGTCTAGATATTTAATTAAATCGTCGAATCCATTCGGAATTGGACCTATATTTTCTTAGTTGGAATTGACCTATAATTCCTTAAAAGGATTCACAATGTAAAGGAGTTTATTTGCCCTTCGTACCTAAGACAAAAATCCACGGGTAAGCATTTGCGTGTTAAGGTATTCCTTATGAAGGATGAGCTACCCTCAGTGAACATGGATATTCCAAGCCTCACATAGAGGTTAACACTTGGACGGTGAGAGGAATGAGCATAGGAGCCAGAGCACAGGGAGGACTGCTGGGAAGCATTGTCTTCTGGATATGACAGAAGCATTTCCCTCTGAAACTCACAGCAGCTGAGGCTGTCCGAATAAGACCTGCAAAAGGCCAAACCATTCCAAGTTCCAGCATGGATGGGGCAGCTCCAGCCCTAGTTGAGGAGCTACTGGCAGTTGATTGTTGCTAAAGAAGGGAAGGGAAGGTTTGGTCATGACTGTGACCCTTACTGGCAGCCCATGTTCCAGTAGATACATTCCCCCTTCTCTAAAATCCATGCACAAACAGGAAGCTCTAATTGGATTCAATGGGTTAAAAACAAATCAAAACAAGAAATAGAAGAGGATAAAGAGAAAGTGGTATGGAGAAAGGAAGAAGGGAAGGATTGAAAGAAATGAACTTGGGAGGAGGAACAGTAGAAGAGATCCAGGAAGAGCTGCATGAGGGAAAGTTCAATATTATAGAAATATGTATTAGGTGTATGTATGTATGTATATATATATATATATATATATATATATATATATATATAAGAGTGTGTGTGTTTGTGTGTGTGTGTGTGTGTGTGTGTGTGTGTGTGTGCAAAGAGTAGAGAAAATATATTAACCATAAAAACTTACTTCATATAGAGACTGTAGTATGGGGATGTAGCTGTATGTGATTAATATATTCAGGATTCTGCATTGAATTACTCCAATGCAACACAAGCACAATCATCAGCCTTCATCTCATCTTTCCTGAGATGAAATCTGGAGTCTGAACTGTCTTGTGGGCCCTATGCACGATGTAAAAAAAAAGGTAACACACATTCACACACTCACACACTCTACTCTACTCTCTGGCCAAGTCTCCTGGGGAGAAGAGTGTTTTTTGTTTAACATCACTGGATATTTAATGTACTGAAATATTTTAACTGAGTTTTTTGAACTGTAGAAAATTGAAGCTAAATTTATAAGAGCTTTTCTTATGCAATCTAAGCCCAAAGGTATGATTCACTTGCAAAGACATTTTTGAGGGAAACTTGAAAGTTTACAGGCAGTTTGGCAAATATTTATTTAATTTACTCTACCAAAGAGATGAGCTAAGGAGTAGCTAAGGAGTATTAAATTCCATTTGTCAAATACTGTGCTTGTGTAGCATCATACCAGGAAGTATGTGTTATGTATTTTCACTTTACTGATAAAAACAAAAGATGAGACTGTGGACATCAGCAAGGTTATGCTTATTAAACTCACAGCCTCAAAAATGGTAAACGGCAGATCTGGGAAATTATTTTTCCAAGATCATTTTCACCATTTGTTATCTCATGCTGTTGCAAACATCAAATCCTGAACTATTTTCAAGAATTCTTAAATGTTTAAATATAGATACATGAAAGTATAAAGCTAATCAAGGCCACATCTTTGCATGGCTATTGATGCTTAGACATGAGATGTTCCATGTATCTGCTCCCATCCCTCCTGTAAAGAAGTCTTCCTTTTGTGCATGGCCTGTCCGAGGGCTCAAGGCTGTCTTGGTTGCACTCTCCTCTTGTTTCATCTTCTGAGTCTTCCTTTTCTTTTTTCCCCCTTGCTATTGTAAATGAATTATGTATGTGCCCTGAAGTAATTAGCAAAGATGTTGTTGTTCAGCTGAATTTTAAACTAATTAATCTGACCTAATTCCTGTCAAAAATAATTAGGATAAAATATGTCCTCCCTAAGTAACTATTTCAAGCCAAGAGGCTGATGCCCTGGTTCTCCTGTATAAGCACTATTTTAAAATTTGAGGGAATTGTTTATTTAATAGTTTTAGAGAAGATGCTAAAACACTAACTTGTGCATTGTCACCTGAGCATTATCGCCAGTATAGTTATCCAAGAAGCTGAGATAAGGAGGGAGCTCAGATGGGAGAGATAAGAGATCCATCACATTACTTAGTATGGTTTATAATAAAACACAACAGTCTCCGCTTTAGAAAAAGTCAAATTTCCTAGGTGGCATTTCTGAAAACATCCCCAAACAAGAAAGAATGGAAGAGATGCCTCATGTAACCATCAAGTCCTAAACTGTGTGTTTCTACACAGATAAATTAAATAAAAAGCAAATTCACAGATTCAGTTTGTCAACACACCGAGCTTATATAAAATTGCAATGACTTAGAGGTTTCTAGAGGCTGCTGTCAGCTCCCACTGACTGCCTGGAGCCCTAACCACTGGCCCCTCATTCTACACCAGCCTGTTCCATGTGCCCTCTGACCTCGCTCTCTGCTATATTAGGGGACTCTTGGGAGAGGAGAGATCTGTGGAGTATATATACTGCATCCCTGAGCAGTTCAGAGTTAATAATTTCCTTATTAAACCTATGAACCCTTCATGTTTTTGAGTTCTGTTTCCCCCACCCCTTTCCAAGTTAGTTTCTAGGCAACCGATAAGCAGTGAATTACATTAAGCTCTTTATTTCAAGGCTGTGGTTCAGGATTTTGCTTCATACTTTGCTGGTTCATTTATAGAGACTGCAGCATAAAATTCATAATTCTGTTTAATCTTCAGTTGTGGAGCGATTCAGTTGTGGAGCACATTACCTGTCTCTGTGTTTCATGTTTAAATCTCCCCAATGCTGGGACACTGTTTTATATGTAGATGATGCCAAAAGGCTGTGAATTCTAATCTGGAAATACAGCAGCAGAATGTTGATGATTTCCAATTTTTGGTGATCATTAAATATTTTGGGGTTAGTCTATCAGGAAATTAAAATTAACAGTACCTCTTTATATCGGGTAAGTACCATGTCCACAGCTGATTTTTAATTGAATATATCCCTCATTTACATTTCAAATGTTATAGCCTTTCCAAGTTTGCCACTCGCAGAAAACCCCCACCCCATCCTCCCACCCCTTGCCTCCAAGAATATGCCCCTACACCCAACCCACTCCAACTTATCCCACTCCCATTCTTAATAAAAGATAGAAGAGCTTAAGACTTTGGGAATAGTCTAAAACATGATACACCGGTTTCTGTTTGCTTTAACAAATTAAGATTTTGAGTTGAAAGAAAGGATTCTGGAAATATTTTGTAGTATTTAGACATTAAGAAATCAGAAACCCAGTAGGTAAGGATAAGGAATAATGGACTAGAAGCATTTGAAACACTGTTCCAAATCCTTAGTCATCAGAGAAATGCAAACAAAAATGACCTTGAGATTCCACCTCACACCAATCAGAATGGCTGAGATAAAATAATAATAATAATAATAATAATAATAATAATAATAATAATAAAACAACCTCAAACGACAGCACGCACTAATGAGGATGTTGAGAACGAAGTATACTGCTCTATTACTGATGGGATTACAGGCTGGTACAACCACTCTGGAAATCAACCTGACATTTTCTCAGAAAATTAGAGGTAGATCTACTTGAAGACCCAGCTAGATCACTCTTGGGGATATATCCAAAAGATGCCCCACTATACCTCAAGGACACCTGCTCCATTATGCTCATAGCAGCCTTATTTGCAATAGCCAGAAGCTGGAAACAGCCCAGATATCCCTGAACTGAAAAATGGATACAAAATTGTGGTTCATTTACACAATGGAATACTATTTATCTATTCAAAATGAGGATGTCATGAATTTTGTAGGCAAATGAATAGAATTAAAAAATATCATCCTGGATGAGGAAACTCAGACTCCAAAAGACATACATGATATGTACTCACTGATTAGTGTATATTTGCAAAATGTACAGAATACATAGGACACAACCCAAAGATCTTAAGACGTGTAACAAGTAGGAAGTTGCAAGTGAGGAGTTTTCAGTTACAGCTGGAAGGGGGAAGAAAATCATCAGGGAAGGCAGAAAGAAGGAGGAACCTGAGTGTGAGAGGGGAAGGGGAAAGGGAAAGGGAAAGGGAAACAGGATGAGGCATGAGGGGGTGGGGAAAGGAGAGAAGCCCAGAGAGCCAAGAGAATGAATAGAGATAAGCAGCATCAAGGGGTAAGGTGTGTGTGGGGGGGGCATTCTAGAAGGTACCAGAGACACAGGAGGTAAGAGTCTCTAAGGACTCAGTGAAGGTAACCTTAGCCAAAATGTCCAATATCTGGGGAAGGGAACTCATAGAGCCCGCCTCCAGCAGATACACAGGACCTCAAAGTGGAGGGACAGGGCTACTAACTCAGAGTCAAAATTTCTGACCAAGAACCATTCCTGTCTAAGAGAACTGCATAGACAAAAAAGAAGAGACTGAAGGAAGGGTGGTCCAATGAACAGGCCAACTTAGAACCCATCTCATGGGAGAACACCAAGGCTATTACTGATGCTAAGATGTGCTGATAGATGGGAACCTGGCACTGTAGTCTCCTGAGAGGCTGTACCAGTAGCTGACTGAGACAGAAGCAGATAATTATACCCAACCATTTATCTGAAGTCTTTTGTTGTTGTTGTTGTTTTCTGTTTTTTTGTTTTGTTTGTTTGTTTTATTAGTTATATTCTTTATTCACATTTCAAATGATTTCCTCTTTCCTGGTTCCCCCCCCTCCACAAAAGTCCCATAAGCTGACCCCTGTTCCCCAACCAACCTCCTCTCCATTGCCTGTCCTGGTATTCCCCTACACTGCTGCATTAAGCCTTTCCAGGACCAGAGGACTCTCCTTCCTTCTTCTTGGACAAATTTGATATGTGAATTGTGTCTTGGGTATTCCAATCTTCTGGACTAATATCCACTTATCAGTGAGTGCATACCATGAGTTTTCTTTTGAGACTGTGTTACCTCACTTAGGATGATATTCTCCAGTTTCATCCATTTGTCTAAGAATTTCACAAATTCGTTGATTTGAATGGCTGAATAGTACTCCATTGTGTATATATACCACATTTTCTGTATCCATTTCTCTGCTGAGGGACATCCAGGTTCTTTCCACCTTCTGGCTATTATAAATAGGGCTACTATGAACGTAGTGGAACATGTATCCTTATTACATGCTCAGAAATCCTCTGGGTATATGCCCAGGAGTGGTATAGCAGGGTCCTCCAGAAGTATCATTTCCAGTTTTCTGAGGAACCACCATACTTATTTCCAGAGTGGTTGTACCAGCTTGCAACCCCACCAGCAGTGGAGGAGTATTCCTCTTTTTCCACATCCTTGCCAGCACCTGCTGTCTCCTGAGTTTTTGATCTTAGCCATTCTAACTGGTGTGAGGTGAAATCTCAGGGTTGTTTTGGTTTGCATTTCCCTGACAACTAAGGATATTGAAATTTTCTTTAGGTGCTTCTAAGCCATTCAATATTCCCCTGGTGAAAATTCCTTGTTTAGCTCTGTACCCCATTTTTAATATGATTGTTTGGATATCTGGGGTCTAACTTCTTGAGTTCTTTGTATATATTGGATATTAGCCCTCTGTCGGGTGTAGGGTTGGTAAAGATTTTTCCCAATTTGTTGGTTGCCATTTTGTCCTTTAGACAGTGTCCTTTGCCTTACAGAAACTTTGTAATGATCTGAAGTCTTAGACCTCTATGGTTGAATTAGGGGAAGGACTAAAGAAAATGAAGGAGAGAGTGACCTCATAGGAAGACCAGCAGGCTCAACTTTCCCTGATGTGAGGGAGCTCCCAGAGACTGAGCTGTCAAGTAGGAGAATACACTGTCCAGCCAAAGGCTACTGGCATAAAAATGGCAGTGGGAGGCCTTAGTGGGAGAAGATGTGCTTAATCCCCAAGAGACTTGAGGACACAGGGAGGGGAAAAGCATAGTGGGAGAGACACTCTTGGAGACAAGTGGGAGGAGGAATGGGATGAGGTACTATGGGAGGGGGATAGAGAGAGGGAGTCAATGTCAGGAATGTAAATAAATAAAATAATGGAAATTGAAATAAAATCATATACAATCAGCAGAGGTGCTTTTCATTTTGATTGCTCAGTGTTGAATATTTTGAAACATGGTTTCAGGACTCTGGGTAAGTATCTTTTCCCCCCTCTTTCCTCTCCCTCTTTTCAAACTCTCTTCTCTCTCTCTCTCTCTCTCTCTCTCTCTCTCTCTCTCTCTCTCTCTGTGTGTGTGTGTGTGTGTGTGTGTGTCTGTGTGTCTATGTGTGTATTTATGTGAGGAATGCAGAGATATAGAAAGAATGAAAGAAAGAAAGAAAGAAAGAAAGAAAGAAAGAAAGAAAGAAAGAAAGAGAGAGAGAAAAAAGGAAGGAAGGAAGGAAGGAAGGAAGGAAGGAAGGAAGGAAGGAAGGAAGGAAAAAGGAAGAAAGGAAGAACTAGAGAGAGGTGAATAAAAGATGGAGAGACAGAGGTGGGAACATAAAGCACTGTTAAATCAGAGTGTATCATATCTTTACTTCATTATTCCTGAGAAAAAGCATGAAAAAAACCTAAGTGTTCATCTGTCTATTTATTCAAAATACAAAACAATATCCAATAGAAGAACCAAATAAAATCCTATCAAAATTAAAGCCTGGTGTAAACTTATCTCCTTTATCTGCTTAGTTCTTTGTAAGGAGCCAGCATCTATGCTTGTGTTTAAGCCCACTAATCACATAGGTACCTATCAGGGAATGCCAGTGTCCACCATGTCATAGAGGAAAAGCTGCCACTAGGTCCAATTGCTTATATATTGTTCTTTGTATCAGACAAGTACTTCACTGCCTGTTCTGTTGGCACTTATGAAGTTGTCACTGGATTTGCTTCAGCAGAATGTGGGCAGAAGAATGAAGCTTGCCATTCCTAGGTCTGCCCTGCACACATAACCTGTATGTTCTCACATCTCGCTCATCCATCTCTCTGCCAATGGAATGTCAGGAGCTACTTCCCTGCCATGGGTACTCAGATGTCTTGGAATAATTAAGCATCACTGGCTACACACCATGGCAACCTTTGAGAATTTGGGCATATTAGTCCCAGAAACTACCAATACCTTAATTGATGAACCTGTCATACATAAATTATTAGCATAAACCAACATCAGTCTGAAGAACTTCAACACCCTTGAATGACTATTATGTGCTACCATTTGTAGATCCCAAAGATTCAATAGTAGGCAAAATATGAATAGACTTTTTAGTCTCAGGAGAAAAGGAGATCTAGCACAAATTATTTTAATCCACTAACTGTGTAAAATATGTCAAAAAGGTATTCAGTTCTTGTTGAATATGCAATATCACAAATTGTAAATTATACTGGGATAGAAAAAGTGGTTGTATGTGTTGTTTCCAAATGTTATTATAGACTAAAATTCATCTTGATTTCATAATTATACACAGGGAACTGAGAATAGAGCAGGCAAGCTGACTTTGTTCTTAAATATCTTTTTAATGCAGTAGCATCTTTCTTTCATTTTCTTTTTTTTTTCTTTATAATATAATGACACTTGGGAACATTTCATTTAACCTTCCCTTTTATAGATGAGAAAAATGTCTTTACCAAACTTTTAGTACCATTCTTTAAAATAGTCAAAAATATTTAGTTGTTTGCCAACAACTGTGCTAAGATCTATTTTTAACAACTGTTAATTGTGAAATCCAAGATCTAAAATCCAACACAGCTTTTTAAATGAATCCACTATAGCCACAGAGAATATCTAGGTTAATTTTCTATTTCAGAGGGGCAGGAATATGCCTACAATAATTAATTCCCACATCTCATCAACCTATCCTCTGAAGATTGTACGTACATCCACGTTCCTCATAGTTTTAATACATTAGCACATCTCCAAAATATCTGCACTTTGGTGGGAGGCTGGAGAGACAGTTTATTCGTGCTCTGGTAGAGGACCAGAGATTGATTTGTAGCACACATAACAAACAGCTCAAAATTGCCTACAATCCCATGTACAGGCACATGCATATTCATAAATAAAATCAAACAAATTGTTTAAAATTACTCTTCATTCTCTTTCTTTATTCAGATACATTGATTAATAATAAAATATACTTTCTATGTAATTGCCTCAACTAACTAAAGTTCACTTGCTTCCTCCTTTGTAACATGATTTGGGTCTTTCAAATATACTGCATAAATATAATAAATATAACAGAGCTTAATACAATGATTAAAATTTACTTCAACCAGCCCACTGTAATTGCCATTTGGTCCGACTGTTCTCAAAATCTCAGTTCTTAAAAGTCTTATATCTATTTCTTTTCCCACATGTGTGAAGATATCCATCTTTCAGTTTATGCATCTTAACATTTGGGATATATCAAGAATGTACACATATATCTGACATCTTTAGGACAGACTGCAGCTGACTCAACAGACAGCTTGAGTCATCTGATTACATTCTGACTATTATTTTATATTCTGTGGCCTAAGCTGATGCTAAACGGAAACAGTGAATAGGGAAAACAGAAGTTTGCTGAGTTCCCCGGAGCATGACTACTCATTTCAACTTATTTAGCTCTTAGTAACATGGGTAAGATGGTGGGTTGACTTCTTTGCATTAGTTTTATTGTTTCTATTTAATTACATCTGACTTTGAAACCTGAAACATCTTACTTTAAGCACTAAGTAGCTTGCTATCTTTTAATTATAGACTCAATTTGGAATCTGTCATTGACAGTACTGAATACTAATTTTATTTGCCTTTTTTTATTTGCCATGAGAAAATTTTATTCCTATTGGGACTTATCTTATTTGTATTTTACTCTATCTTTTCCTCAATATCATTCCTTCCTTGCTCTCCCAAAATGTAGGCCAGCAGACATGGTATCTCTTCTTTTCTCCACGTTGTGCAGTGTTTGTGACAATTATTGTCCCTAACAAGGGCTCAATAAGTGATTATGAATGTGAAAGTAAGGAAAAAGAAAGAAAGTGGGCTTCAGGAGTGGAAGAAAGAATGAAAAAGAGGTATTTGCTTAGACTAAAGTGTAAAAAGCACATACACATGATAGAAAGCATTGGAAATTGTATATGGCAGGTATGAATGAGAGACTATACATGTGACTATATATTATAAGAAATCTACAAACAATCAAAAATGCATCCTATCTTTAAAGGTTAACAACAAACAGTTATTGCACACTGTGATACATACTGGAAGCAACCATGGAAACCTAGAGCTGGGGGTTGGGGTTGGTGTGATCAACATTTTAATTTCCTGTACCTCTGTGTCAAGTTCTATGTTCATGATTTCCCCCAATTGATGACTCTTGTGTATCTCACACAACGACTCTAAGTGAAAAGTGACCCTGGGTGTTAGTAGGCATGGCAACAGGAGTGAGCCTGTGTTATTAGCTCCTGTTGTCAAAGAACAAAGAGAAGACCATAAGAGAGAGAGAGAGAGAGAGAGAGAGAGAGAGAGAGAGAGAGAAAGGAGGGCAGTTCCTGTGTCCTATCAATACCAAATTCCTTTTCTAAAGTCATTGCAAAGGAAATAGTGAAATAGAGCAACCCAGGAAGTCTAGGAAAATTATACAGGAGAGTAGCCAGTAGATTGCAAAGGGAGAAAATATACTCTCACATTTATTAGGAGGAAATTAGATAACATCTTCAGTTTAATGGGGACAGAGCGCTTGGAGTTACCATAAGAGAATATTTAGTCTTAGTATGTTCTTCAAAGTTATCAATATTGAATGGAAGGTACAAAATGTCCGTACTGACAAGGATCCACAAGAGTGTGTAGTGAGACAATATTAAAAATGCTCTCTAAGAAATAGAGATAGACAGGAGTATATGGCTAACTCCAAGCTTAGGGACATAGGTGAATTGCAAGAAATGATCTGTGCTTTATAGGTAAAATTCATATGTGCTTAAAAAGCAGCATGAGTAGCAAGATTCACTAGAAATGCCATGTGACACTTTCAGATTATAAACAAGGAAAATTTTAAACATTTGAAATGTCAAAGCTATATATTATTCTTTCTGAGAGTAACAGTTTCTAATCATTAGGATTAAGGGCAGACCCTTTTCCTTGAAAAAGGTGACATCCATTTTACCATGTTAGCTGATATGGGAAATTACTCCTCTTATAGACAGACACTCTAGTAAGAATATAAAGTGAGAAAAGGAGGGCAGTTCCTGTGTCCTATCAATAACAAATTCCTTTTTCTAAAGTCATTGCAAAGGAAATAGTGAAATAGAGCAACCCAGGAAGTCTAGGAAAATTATATAGGAGAGTAGCCAGTAGATTGCAAAGGGAGAAAATATGAGTATATCTGAGTAAACACACAAAAATGACTTTGATGTGATGACGATGACACCTAAATGGAGCAGAGAAAGTGGGGCAGAGAGATGCCTCTCATCTGTAAGAGCAAATAGAGGGGAGAGCTTCACCGGGTAATTTTGCTTGGTGGTGAACTTAATAACTCCCTTCCTTTTCTTCCATTTTAAAAAAAAATTGCAAAATTACCCTTGGTAGAAGAGCTATATCCTCTTCCTCCTCTTAGCTGAGTCAGCACTCTTCGGCATGGATCAAATTCCAAGGACTACAATATCATAGGCAGATTCACTGTGTTACCTTAGAAAATGCGTCGAGCTTTCTATTTCTCTGACCTTACCATCATCATGATGTAGAGGTCATAGATAGATAGTTTCTGAGCAACAAATGGATTTTAAAAAACCTAATGGCATCAAGAGACTGATCTATGACTGTTCTCAGCCATCCCTTGCTCTGTGACCTTTAGTACACTCAATTTACCCCATTGGAATACAGAAGAAAATTCCCCTGACCCAAAGATTTAGAGCAATGAAATAATTATCTATAGTCATCCAGGATGGGGGGGGGAGGCTAAAGAAAAAGCCAGTCTAGAAAAAGCCCAGCAAAACTCTTGTTATTTACTAGACTAAGAATGTGTCAATCCCGAGCTAAATAGTTCAAGCCAAAATTTTCATAACTAACAGAGAAATCCCTTGTCATCATCATTGTACAGAGGTCATAAGTTGAGGTTGTGTCAGCCTATCAGAGTTCCAACACAGTATGGCTATGTAAATGCTTTATTGCTTTAGAGATTTAAATTATGCCTATTGTAATTTTTATGTTTTACATTAGCTTTACCTTACAGAATCTTTCAATACTCTTTTTAGATTAGATTAAAATTTTTATTTCATTTTGAATTATGGGCATATGAGGGCAGAGTATTTATGCATATCCACAAAAACATTAGATCTGGAAGTGCTGGACTTACTGGTGATTGTGAGCTGTTCAACATGGCTACTGAAAACCATACTGAGGTCCTATTTAAGAGAAAGATGAACTTAATCAATGACCCATCTCTTCAACCACTATATATATATATATATATATATATATATGAATCAGAACCTATGGAACTCTAATTACAGCAGGATATTTCATGTTCCATGTAGATACTGGTAACTCATGTCCTCTTGAAGTACAGCAAGTGCTTTATACTACTGAGACATCTTTCCAGCCCTTTATGTATTATCAAATAAAAAAGCATACAAGAGCATGGTAACATGTTTAGGAATCAGGAATTAGTAACCCATCGATTGGTATAATGCTTCATTATCATTATTATTATTTGTCCTTATTATTTTCATTGAAACCTATATAAGGAGATTGAAAAGAAAACTTCCCAACACTATAATAAATATTAAAATTCAAAGTTATGCCTATAATAAATTATAAAAAGTTCTAGTATTTTTTTTCCTAGTCTCTGTGGGCTTCCCATATTTTGTGGGCTTTTTACATATCTCTAACTTTCCAAGGTTTATATTGCCTGTGTTCCCAGGAGTATGTTGCAGTGAAGTTTGGGGGAGAGACTTTCCTCATGATTTATATAAAAATCTTTTAATGGCACTTCCTAGGATATGCCATCCTTTCTACTAACAAAAACATAGGAAACTATATAAAACATTGTATGCATTGTAATATGTAATTTATGCATCTATCCTTAATGTGGTTCTACCTTTACCTATGGACTGTATGTGATGTGAATCACAGGCCACATCAATTACATCAATAACTTTTTCTGAGTACAAAACTCTAAGGCCTACAGATATGGCTCAGCCATTAAGAACACCCCCCCTTTTTGCACAGACCTCAGTTCTGTCCTCAATACCCACACACTGACTCATGGCCATCTGTAACTTCAGTTCTTAGAAATACAGTGCCCACTGCCCTCTTTGAGATTTCACAGGCACAATAAGCATGGCATGAGATACAAATACATTTCAGGCAAAATACACAAACGTGTAAAATAAAAATACATAAATCTTGAGAGAAAGAAAGAAAGAAAGAAAGAAAGAAAGAAAGAAAGAAAGAAAGAAAGGAAGGAAGGAAGGAAGGAAGGAAGGAAGAAAGAGAAAAGGGAGAGAGCAGGGAAGAAAAAGTTATTCCTAAATGTAAGTGGATGAGCATGTGTCTACATCATATGTCAGCTAGAGCTGCTGAGCCCCTTTTGAGATAGTACACTGGCTAGATGGCAGGTCTGTGGGTTGCTGGTAAAAAGTCAGTCAAAATAGGACCACTCATCATTTCAGCTGATTATTTATCCTTCTTTGCATTGTGGTGGCCTCATATAAATCGGACTTCTTTTTTTAGACTCCGTATAGAGACCCAAAATAACCAGGCAGAAACTGTGGCTGAACTACCTATCTTCAAGACACACCTAACATCATCTCTTTCATGGTCTTTAGCCAGGTCAGATTCAGGAAGAACAGCAAAGACCATCTGTCACTAGAGTTAAGATGGACCTCATATTAAAAGTACAGCATGTGACTCACTTTTAAACAGGTATTCTCATAAAAATGTCATTCTTACTTTACCTACTATAATATCCCTCCTAAGTAAATGCTTGTCCATTGAGTGAATCAATTCAATGAATGAAAACAAATGAGTAAATCAATATCATTATCCTAATCTCTGTCTTTTCTAACATTGATTTGTGGTATCCAGATTGGTTCCTGTCTTGATTGTATTTCTTTTACTTTTTAATCTGGGCATTTACTTTTGTGTGCTTACAGTGAATATCGGTTTTAAACTCCTCTAGGGACTAAGAAAATGATTACAAAGAAAGATTTGCCATGCTTTTGAGAGTAGTAATTTAAATAAATGAGAGGAAATTTGATTGTAGAGACTTATCAAGTCATCAAAGAATATTATAAGAGAGGAAAATAGTTCTAAAAGAAGGAAATAATTGAAGATGAACCAGTGTAGTTGGGATAAAGGATGTAATAGAATGACAAGTCATCATGAAGCTTCTAGGGGAACAGCAGCCAAAAGGAACATCGGCACAAGGATGTTTAATTAATGAATACTAGCCGAAGAGGGTGCTCTGAAAAGATTAGAGATAGCAATTGAGGCTGTGCCTCCTGGGAGATACTGGATGACTGAAGTGCTTCTGTGTGTGATGTGATTAAAATAATCAGCAAGAATGTTGAACATCAAGTCATGAATTTAAAAGATTCGATGTCCCCATGTAACGCAGTAGAGAACATCCAACTATCAGTTCTGATTCATCTCAGAGTGGTCAGGAAAGAGACCCCAGGAGAATGGCTCTTTTCATCAGGTATTGATAGCAATGTAGATATCCAGGCCCAATTGTGACTTTAGCCGTGTCTTTATTATTATGAAATGTATCATAAACACTATTAGAGCTGGAGCAATTATGACAAGTCACTGTTTATATTATAATCCTTTAAATATATTTTAAAATATATTTATTAGATTTATTCATTGGGGGAAGTATGGAGATCAGAGGACAGTTTGCTACAATCTGTTCTCTCCTTCTACCACCTGTGTCCCAGATATAGAACTCAGGTCATAAGGCTTGAGAGGAAGTAAATTTACCTGGCCGATCATCTTCCCAACAAGTTTGTGTATTTATTTATTTATATTCATAATTGATTGATGACTTTTGAGACAGACATTCACTATATAGATGTCGGTAGCCTAGAACTCACTATGTAGAGAAGGGTAGTCAAGAACTAAAAGAGATCTACTTACCTTGGCTTCCCCAGTCCTAGGCTGGAAGACATGTGCCAGCACAACCAGCTCCCTAATTTTATTTTTGAATTTAAAAATTCAAATAAAATGTTTTTTTCTACCTTAATAAGTGGAAGCATTCCCATGAAACTCCAGAAAAGGAAAAAGGCAACTAAAACTGATGAAATTACTCTTGGTTATTGTACCCAGAGCAAGTATGATCTTAGAATCTTCTGGAATTATTAATATTTATCAGACTATGGAGCTAAAAGTAAAGATTTGGCTTTCTTTACTTTCTGATCATCCTTTTTTACTGTTTTTCTTTTTGGTATGAAGAGTCAATGTGCAACACTTAGCTGAAGGTTCTGAGATGCACAGTGAACTCCAGCAGTCAGTCATCACTGTACCATCTGACTGATCCCTTCTGTAGCTGTCACTGGGAATGAATGATAACTGCATCTTGGTCTTTTTCTTAGTTCACTGGACCACAATAAACTAATGATATATAAGGTTGGATATGAGGGAAATTTTGCTTCCTGAGATAGAATTATCCTCCTTTGTACATTGTAGTATAGAATTCGGGAAATGATAATATTACTGCTGTCTGTAAGAAAATACTGACAACTGTCATGCTTTAGCTTTAGCTTTTCTATAAAGAATTTAAACAGAATATGCTTTATATACAAAGGCTCGGTAGCCAATCATCATGTATCTTCTAAATCATGTTTGAATTGATTCTGCCTACTTAGTAAAAACTGACTTATGCTCTGGGAATAACATAAGCATTTTAATTGTGAGGAAATATGTGAATAGCTGAGTGTCCTTTGCATTTTCAGACTGAAACATCTAAAGCCAGATGAGTGTGGCTTGACTAGGTGAAAATATTCAGTGGGTGGATGGTGGTTTCTAATACAACCTATGCTTGTTGCAGATGAAAGGGTGCAGAGCAATACTCTAGTCAGCTCTTCAAAATGACTCATATGTATGCTAAAATATCACAGGAATGTATGGCACAGCACTTGTACAGCACATCAACTCCCTAGCAGTATATATCCAAAACCCATCTCAAACCAAAACAGAAATAAACAAGAATGAAATGAAGGAAGGAAGGAAGGAAGGAAGGAAGGAAGGAAGGAAGGAAGGAAGGAAGGAGGGAAGGAAGAAAGAAAGAAAGGAAGGAAGCAAGGGATGAAGGATAGAAGAAAAAAAGAAAGGAAGGAGGGAAGGAAGGAAGGAAAGAAGGAAGGAGAATGGAAAGAAAACTTGCTTTGTGGCAGTAACCACATACAAGGAAAACATGCTTGACATATCCATTGGCTACAAGTGCAAATGACACTGACACAAAGACAAAAAGGAAACACACAGATTGGGCAAAGGTCTTTACTAATTCTGCATTGTATAGAGGGATAATATCCAAAATATAAAAGAACTCAAGAAGGTAGACTTCAGAAAATCAAATAACCCTATTAATAATGGGGTACAGAGTTAAACTAAGAATTTTCAACTGAGGAATCTTGTATGGCTGAGAAGCATCCAAGTAACTCTTTAATAAGAGAACCATGTGTGATTTGCTGCCCCTTTTCCTGCCCCTAAATCCCTAGGACCATATCCAGGGCTATGCATAGAGTAGAACTTTCATTTATTTTCAGTAAAGAGAGAGTTTTCACTGTGTGAGAGCAACATTGGATCATCCTCAATCCTGAGATGCAGGTCATTGATTTACTGACAAGTCAGAAGCATTAATTCCTCCCCCTGCCCCACTTTCTCTCTCTCTCTCTCTCTCTCTCTCTCTCTCTCTCTCTCTCTCTCTCTCTCTCTCTCTCTCTCCCTGCCCTCCCGTGTGTGTATGTGTGTGTGTGTGTGTGTGTGTGTGCATGCACACATGTGCACACTCACAAGTTCCTCTCTGCATTTGTGCATGTGATTGTGGAAGCTAAGACAAACAAACAAATCTCTCAGGTGCCAAACTTTAGAATCTACCTTGAATATTTTGAGATAGGATTTCTTCTCTGCCCAAAATTTTATAGAACAGGCTTGAGTATCCCACCAATGAAATCCAGAGATCTTCCTGTCTCCATCTCTTCATCCTTGAGAATATAACCTATATTTTACATTTTTAACAAATTCATGTCCTCATGCTTGGGCACCAAGATCTTTACCTACTGAGTCATCACTTCAGTGTCTTGAGGATCTTCAACTCTTTGAGGTATCTTACATGCTGCAGCACCCTCCAGAGAGTCCTGTGGTACAAAGGCATTACTATATAATATAGTAAAAAATAATGTTGAATAAAATCTATGGAACCCTCCTATCTTTTAGTGTGTAGCTGAATTACACAGAATATGGAAGAAAATGTTAGAACAATTCAGGTTGCCAGTAAAAGAGAAGAAAAAAGATTGGATATTGATGACTTTCTTCCCACCTTCTTAGGTATCTCCTACAATACTTGCCATAGCACTATACCCAGGGAAGGTCATCAAGAATGAAGAACCAAAACAAAAAGGTTATTGTACATTTTGTCATATTTGATGTTTGGAGGCACAAGGTGGGTCACATGGGAAGTGATGAATTTAGAACTTTCTAGCCTTTGGGATTTGGCTTCATCCTGGCAATAATATTTCTAGTTTGTCCACTTCCTTTAATTGGTATCTTAGTTTCTACCCTTATAAAGTATTGTTACTATATTTGATAAAATAATGATATTCTTATAGTCTATGAACATATCTGTTGAACTTCCTGCAAGGAAAATATTTATAAGCAGATATAAAGTTAAATTTAATCTTCCCAGTACTTGCATACCATCCCAGATCTCCCTAAATATGAGTGTTGTATTATAATTCTTTAAACTCCACTATGGCTTTAAAGAAATTCTCAAAGAGACCCAGCTTTAATAAAAGCTCAACAAACTAGAAAATATAATCCTGAGTGAGGTACCCCAATCACAAAGTAAAACACATGGTATCCACTCGTTGATAAGTATGTATTAACCTAAAAGCTCAGAATAGCCAAGATGCAATTCATAGACCACGTGAAGTTCAAGAAGGAAGATCAAAGTGTGGATGCTTCAGTCCTTCTTAGAAGAAGGAACAAAATACTTAAAGGAGGAAATACAGAGACAAAGTGGAGAGCAGAGACTGAAAGAAAGGCCATCCAGAGACTGCCCACCTCTGGCTCCATCCCAAATACAGTCACTAAACCCAGACACTATTGTAGATGCTAAGAAGTGCTTGCAGACAGGAGCCTGATATTACTGTTTCCTGAGAGGCAATGCCAGAGCCTAACAAATACAGAGGGGTATGCTTGCAGACAACCATTGGACTGAGTACTGGGTACCCAATGGAAGAGTTAGAGAAAGGACTGAAAGAGCTGAAGGGGTTTGCAACCCCATAGGAAGAATAACAATATCAACCAACCAGACCCCCCAGAGCTCCCAGAGACTAAACCACCAACTAAAGAGTACAGATGGAGGGACCCATGGCTCCAGTCACATATTAAGCAGAGGATGGATTTGTTGGGCATCAATGGGAGGAAAGGTCCTTGGTCCTGTGAAGGCTCGATGCCCCAGTATAGGGTGATGCCAGAGCATTGAGGTGGTAGTGGGTGTGTGGGTGGGGGAACTCCCTCATAGAAACAAGAGGAGGCGGGATGGGATAGGGGATTTCCCAGGGAGAGGGAAACCATGATAGGGGATAACATTTGAAACAAAAATAAAGGGAATATCTAAGATCTTTCATAGTATTTGTGGCTATTGTGAAGGGATTTGTTTCATAATTTCTTTCTCAACTTGTTTATTATTCATATAAAGGAAGGCTACTGATTTGTTTGAGTTAATTTTATATCTGGCCACTTTGCTGAAGTTGTTTATTAGCTGGAGAAGTTCCCAGGTAGAATCTTTGGAATCACTTATGTATACTATCATTTCATATCATCTGCAAAAAGTGATATATTTATTTTTTCCTTGCAAAATTTTATCCCCTTAATCTCTTTTCATTGTCTTATTTTTCTATCTAGCACTTCGAGTAATATATTGAATAGATATGGGGAGAATGGGCATCCTTGTTTTGTCTCTGATTTTAGTGGGATTGCTTCAACTATGTCTCCATTTACTTCGATATTGGCTGTTGGTTTACTGTATATTGCTTTTATTATGTTTAGGTATGGGTCTTTAATTCCTGATCTTTCGAACACTTTTAACATGAAGAGATTGTATTTTGTCAAATGCTTATTCTGCATCTAAGGAGATGATCATGTGATTTATTTCTTTGAGTTTGTTTATATAGTGGATAATGTTAATGAATTTTGGTATATTGAACCAACCTTGCATCCCTGGGATGAAGCCTTCTTGATTGTGATGAATGATGGTTTGATGTGTTCTTGGGTTTGGTTTGCAAGAAATTTATTGAGTATTTTTACATCAACATTAATATGTGAGATTGGTCTGAAGTTCTCTTTTTTTATTGGGTCCTAGTGTGGTTTAGGTTTCAGAGTAATTGTGGCTTCATAGAATGTGTTAGGTAGTGGTCCTTCTGTTTCTAAGTGGATGGAACTAGAAAATATCAACCTGAGTATGGCAAATCAGATCCAAAAGACATGTATGGTATGTAATCACCAAAAGTGGATACTAGGGGCGGGGGGGGGGGAAAGAGTACAAAATACACAAGATAAACTCCACAGAAATTAAAAAGTTCAACAAGCTGAAGGGCCCATGTCAGGACACCTCAGTTCCACTTGGGAGGGAGGAGAAAGTGCCCAGAAGTTGGGAGGGAGGTAGGTACCTGGGAGGAAAAGGGAACAGAGGGAAGAGGGGAACCTGATCAGGTACTGGGTAAGGGAAAATGACTGAAGCCCTGAGGGCCAGCAGAAAAAAATGGAAACAAGAAACCTTAGGAGGTAGGAGGTTGAGTGGGCTACCCTCCTGAATGCACCAGAGACTAGGGAGGTGAGAAACTCTCAGGACTCAAAGGGAGGGACTCTAGATGAAATGCTGGACCATAGGAAGAGAAAACTTATAGAGCCCACCTCCAGCAGGAAGACAGGGCATCAAATGAGAGAAGGGTTGTCATCCCATGGTCAAAACTGAACCATAAGCATTTCTGTCTAAAAGAACTGCAGGGAGAGAAATAGAGAGGAGCCTGAGGAAAAAAATGCTTCAGAGACAGGCCCAAAGTGGGATCCAGCTCAAGGGGACGTCCCAAGGCCTGACACTATTACTGAGGCCATGGAGCACTCAGAAAATGGGACCTAGCATGACCATGCTCTGAAAGACCCAATGACCAGCTTAAAAACTTAAAAAGTTCAACAAGAGTCAGATGCAGATATTGGAACCCAGCCAATAGCAACAGAAGCTGCTGACCCCTGATCTCTCAAACACTGGACCACCAACCAGGCAGCAAATACCAGCTGATATAAGGCCCTCAACATACATACAGCAGAGGACTGCCTGGTCTGTGTTCAATCAGAGACAATTCACCTAACCCTCAAGAGACTGGAGGCCCAAGGAAGTTTAGCGGTCAGGTGGGGTGGGAGGTGGGAGTGTGGACATGAAGACAGGGGAGTGGGGGTAAAATGGGATGTGTAACAGTCAGAGATGGACAGGGTGGGAATAAAATCGGGAGTGTAAAAACGAAAATAAATTAATTAATAAAAAATAGAAATATCCAATAAAAAATAGAGCTCCACCATAGGAACCAAAGCACGGGTTCTTGTTTCCCATGATGTGATCTTACTTGTTCTAAGCAGCATTTTATGGAAATGCACTACCGTATTTGGTACCTCTTCGGACTTCCTAAAAGAGCACTTTAAAAATATCTCTTTTCTCAATCTCCATAACACCAGAAAAGGTGAGGCTCTCACAAGCTTAACTGGAGAAATAGATCAGAAGCTTTTTTTTTTCTTTTTTGTCTAAATAAAGAACTTATTTTCATGGTGCCTGGTCTGTCTGACCTAAATTGCAGTAATTCAGTATGTGTGAAATTACCTTTTCTAGGACGAGAAGATCATAGCAAAAAGAGAGAGAGAGAGAAATGGCAAGAGGCAAAAGAAAAGAATACACAATGCAGGCAAGGGTTCAGACAGCCAGAAAAAGAGCCTGAGACTAACAAGACACTAACTAGTTATGACAGAGCAAATCTAGGAATGGAAACCAATAGCAAGAGCTAGCAATTATCTCCAGTAGGCTTTCACATTGAAGGGGGTCAGAAGGTCTTTTGAGAGCTAAAAAAAATGATGTTAAGGACAAAGAATGGGAACTAATTGAGTTCTCTATTTCTGGGACTTCTTTTTATTAAACTTTTTTATCACTTTTTTTTTCATTTTTTTATCACTTTTCAGCTCATGATACTGGTCTAGCAGATTTATTTTCGTAATTAAATGGAATGTTATGTTATTTACTAGCAGACATAAAGGTAGCAGGAAAAGATACACAATAAGATAGCTTAGACTTTATGAATTATTAGTAAGAACTGATGAATGGGATCATTGCTTCTTTTTCTACAGGTTCACATTCTTGGCTCTAAATACTAGCATCAGATAGGAAAAATTCAGTTACCAGCAATTCAGGACCATCCTTTCTGCTGCTTCTGCATTTGTTTCTGCTTCTGCTCTGCCTTTATTCGTCCACATTCTTTACTCTCTTCCTTCCTCTATTCCACTTCTATTTCCTTCCGCTTCCCCCTGGCTTCCTTAGCCTTCTCTTGGCTCCTTTAATCCTCCTCCTCCTTCCCCTCCCCCTCTTCCCCCCTTTCACCTCCCCCTCTTTCTTCCCTTTCCCCTCCCCCTCTTTCTCCCCTTTTCCCTTCCCCTCCCCACCTCTCTCTCTCTCTCTCTCTCTCTCTCTCTCTCTCTCTCTCTCTCTCTCTCTCTGTCTCTCTCTCTGTCTCTCTCTGTCTCTCTCTTTCTCTCTGTCTCTCTCTCTCCTATTTTAAAAAAAATCAGACATTTTAAAAAATGACTAAATGACCAGTCACATGGCTCAACAGACAAAGGCACTTGATGGCAATCTGAATTCAGTACCCAGGACTGACATGGTAGAGGGAGAAAATGTACGCTGCCCTCTGATGCTCATACGTGTGGTTTGGTACCCCCCACCTCTCTCTCTCTCTCTCTCTCTCTCTCTCTCTCTCTCTCTCTCTCTCTCTCTCTCTCTGTCTCTCTCTCTCACACACACACACACACACACACACACACACACACACACCTAAAATGTATAATTATATTTTGAAAGTTTCTCTCACTAAAGATAAGTGTTTTCCTAATGATGTGGTCTGGATTTGAGCAAGGGAGTTACAGTCATAATATTATCACTCTTCAGTATGATGGTGTAGGTTGGATTTGTAAACTGGAGTGTTCTGTGTGGGAGAAGCCAGTGGGTTATCAGAGTTCCACATGTGAGAGGTGGGTGGTATACGCACAAGCAGGTTCTACATGAGTCAGTCTGATACAGAGTTGGCAATTTTTTGCATAGTGAGGCAAGTTTGAAATGGGAATCATGATGACTCTATACATAGCACCCAGAAGGATCTCTTCACAGTATGAAAAATCCTCTAAGAGGCATAGGAGCTCAAATCAAATACGCTGTCTCCTGCATCCATATTATGTCTCTGTCACCTTGTTCTATGGCATACAGTTTTGGTTAATTTGTTCAAATGGCATAACTTATTAAGTCTACTGCTGTTGACCAAATTTAGTATAATGATAAAAATTAAAGAACATATAATTTAGAGTTTGAGGCTTTAGTTAAAGACATCACAGACTATCTGAGTTTATAGAATAAGATATTTTAATTATTCTATCTTTCTTTGTTGTAATAACAGTAAAGTAGTTAGAGTTAACAGTTTAAGCTTTGTATAGAATGAAATGTGAAGAAAGGAACAGAAAAAATTATGTAATCAATTTGTTTATACACTCTCTATAACAGAATAAGATGATTCTGAAGTTCTAACAAACATTTGCAACTATCAATAGCTCAGAGCATTGATACCTTTCCCTTACCATATGTCTGGTTTCTGTCAACTATAGTATGTTCTTTCTATTTTTTTTTAGAGGCATAGGTTATCAATTCCTTTTCCTTTGGAATTTCCCTGTCACCTTGGGAGATGTAAGAAAATGTGAAGATATGTATGTTAGCACTTATTAGGATCCTATATTGCCTAGTCCAGCAGTGGTGGCACACACCTTAAATACTAGCATTCAGAAGGCAGAGGCAGGATCTCTGTGTTTTTGAGGCCAGCCTGGAATATGGCATAAGTTCCAGGAAGTCAGGGCTAAATATAGAAACCCCCTTTCCAAAACAAAAGAAAGCAAAACAAAAAGAATGAAACAAAATGAGGATTCCATATTGCATGTTATGTCTGAGCAAGTTATCTGGGATCCCAGGATGTGGTCCAATCACAAAAATATCACAGGTACATTCTATCTCACATACTGAATGAACATGGCTGGGACTGAGAAGCTTGTAAACAGCCACAATAACTACCTTAGCCACAACCTATCTCTTCTGAGTTGACCATGTTACTCAAAAATGTGTATGGCACTGAACTTTTTAAATCCTCCACTTTTTTGTTTTGTTTTGTTTTTAGAGACAGGGTTTCTCAGCATAGCCCTGGTTGTCCTGGAACTCACTCTGTAGACCAGGCTGGCCTCAAACTCAGAAATCTACCTGCCTTTGCCTCCCAAGTGCTGGGATTAAAGGTGTGTGCCACCACTGCCTGGCAACAAACACTTCTGAATAAGAAGTAGTTTCAGAAACTAACACTATTGCATCAAAATTTCACAGAATCATTTACCCATCCTTTCATTTGTTAGAATAGAGGAGGAAAATGTGACCCAGTTATATACAGTTGTTTTACTGTATAAATGGAGTTAATGGCCAAGGTGATTCCCAGTCAGCATCTTTTTGGTTATAATCACATGCTGTGCATCAGTTTCCTATAGCAATGACTGTACTTCTGTGAGGACTTCTAAAGGAATTTGCATCATTTCTACATTAACAAAACAGAATGTGGAACATTAATTCTCCATAATATACTGTGTTCATATTCGAATACGAACTGTATAATAAAGGTCAATGAAAGAGATATATTTCATTACCACTGATTCTACCAGCACCAAGAAAAATATCTTGCATATCGAAGGTATCCCAATAGTATTTGTGTCTTAGAACGATTAGATAGTAGTAGTTCAGAATGACTAGTAGTTCAATTTCTTAGAAATAAACATTCAGAATCGAAGTATAAAAGTTCAAGAGTTGAGTTGACTCAAACACAAAAGATTATGAGAGAAGTGAAACTCTAATGTAAGCAATCCATTGATGTCTCTTCTCCTAGTAAATTCTCTCAGCATTTCTTTGACATTCTTGCAGAAGACATGGTATCCACACTGTTTGGTTCCCAACTGCCTTAATTGTCAGCTCCAGTGGATCTGGCACTTCCTTCAGGCCTCCATGAGCACCTGCATACATCTGTGCACACTCACATACAAATACACTTACATAAAAGCAAATTGAATCATCTTCTAACATTTGTTAGGTTCCTTCATTTCTCTGTTTGGCTGTTGCCTGCCTATTCATTTATCCTGCTATGTAATGGGCTCCAGAGAGTTCTATTTGATTCATTCATGCTGAATGTGATCCCTAGTAAAAGGCCTGGAAAGTGGCACATACTTAAATTTTGTGATGAATGAAAAACATTAAAAGAATTATAAGACACCATTAATTTGTACTAAATATGAAGACCACAAGGGAAATCTGAGTTATATAAAAGTCTAATTTATAATATGCTTTTCAAATAATTCTGAAGTTATTTTAGTTTCTATAAATTATAACAAAGCTAAGTATGACACTCAAAAAATTCATTTTCCTGAATTAGATAGGTTATATGTAAAACTTACCAGCCCATTTGAAATGAGGTGAAGTACTCAATGATCATATAATATATCTGCTTATCAAGTTCTCATAAGTCTGCTTTAGGTACTATTTTACATGCCTGTAAATCATTTAGAAGACTTAACTAGTTTATATGTAAAGTGTGCAGGTGGACTTGAGTTTAATTTATTGTAATAATCTTATTAACATTTTCCTTCGAACAGCTTCATTCATTCTTAAGTTTAGCATTCTTCAGCATAGATTGCAATTGTCTTTAAATGTTAAGCCTTCACTTTAAATTACATCAACTGCCCATTCAATTTCTTAGAAATAAACATTCAGAATCAAAGTATATAAGTTCAAGTGTTGAGATGACTCAAACATAAAAGATTATGAGAGAAGTGAATAAAAACTCTAATGTAAACAATCCATTGATGTCTCTTCTAGCAAATTCTCTCAGCATTTCTTTGACATTCAGCAGACTATATTTGAACCTTCTGGTTTTCTTGATCATCATCATCCTCTTTGGAGATGTGTTAACTTAGTGTAATGAGTGCTGAGATTTATGTATTGAAATGCTAAAGATGAGAAGATTATTTAATACTTTTATTTCCTGGTTAAAGAATGTTCACTGTAGCTGGAAAGATGGCTCAGAAGTTATGAGAGCTTACTGAACTTCTAGACACCAACTTCAGTTCCCAGAACCCATATCAGGGTGCACATAACCTCCTGTAACTCTGGTGCCAAGGAATCTGATTCTCTTTCTGGGCCTTACCACAGGTGTGCAAACTCATACATACATGCACACATATACATAATTGATATTTGAATAAAAGAAATCATTCAAAGAATCCAATAAAGAACAGGTGTTATAGCTCAGTGACAAAGCATTTGTGTAATGTGGAGGAAGTTGTGGATTTTCAATAGTGAGTGATTATGATGATGATGATGATTAGAAATAAATTATAAAAATAAATAATTGATGGAGCCTCAAGAGATGGCTTAACAGTTAAAAGCACTTTCTGCCTTTGCAGAAGATGGAGTTCAGTTTTTAGTACTCACTCCAGATGGCTCACAATTCCTTGTAACTTCAACTCCAAGGGATCAAATGTCCTCTCTAACTTCCATGGGCACATAAATTGCTTACATGCCCATACCAACAGACAAACTCATGTTTATACATATAATTTAAAAAAATAGAAAGATAAATCCTGCCTTGTCCTGATGACTTTGTAAGGCAATCTAAGACAATGCAGGAGTGAGCATTGTAAAGGTATCTACCTTTCCATTTAACTCCTTTCTTATGTTACCTCTCAACAGTCCTCTTCTCTGCAATCTTTATAATTAGTTATACCAGTTTTAGCTTTCTTTACCCTTTGGTCTCTCACCTCCCCACCCCATCTCCAATATGCAACAACAACATACCCACACATACATGCATGAGCACACATACATGTACTATTGGTATTATCTTTTATAATGTATTTTCTTCATTATTCCAATAAGGATTCTCATCAAACCATTGGATGACATAACGGACATCTCATTTTATAAAAAAAGAGAGACTGTTTCTCACAAGTATTTTTTCCATTTTAATTTATTTAGAAATCCAAACTCTGATCCATGTCAAAATTTGTCGCACACTTGAATTAATTCATTCAGTCCACAAATGTTTAATGAGTGACAAAATGTGTCAGATATTTTCCGAGAGATTAACTTCAAAGTCAATAATGACTTTCAAATTTATTGAGGTTTTTTTTGTTTTTACTACAAAAATAAAAAGCACATTTTTAAAAAGCTATTCTCAATCAGCATTTACTCTGCTTACTGCCTGGTGTGGGAATGATAATGTGTGGTAATGGTGCTAAGAAAATACAGACAGTTCTCTTGGACCTATGTAGACAAACACTAGGAAAATAAAAACTATGCTCATGCTGGCATGTGAACTATATTCATCATCACTACTTTGGAAGTAGTGGCCAGATGATCAGACCTTTTCCTTTATAATAAATCTAAATGAACTAAATATTGTCTAAGGGTGTCCTTTAGACAATTCACTTCTATTGCAACTCGTGGATCTCTTTCTGATATCACACAGAGTAACTGTGTGGTCAACATAAAAACAAATGTTATGTTTGGAAATCTCTGAAAACAAATGTTGACATATTTACTATCTTAGCATTATCTTTTTCCCCCACTTGTACCTATTTATCTAGATTTATTGAAATAAAATTGACAAGTAAAATTCACATATAGAAGCTAGAAAGGGCTCAGTTGTTAAGAGCACTGGCTATTCTTACAAGAGACCCGTGTTCAGTTCATACACACACTCAAGATGAATAACAATGATTTAAACTCCAGCTACAGATAACCCAATATCCTCTTTGACTTTTGTATATACCACACACATGATGTCCATATACATATGCAGGCAAAATAAAAATAAATATTAAAACTGACATGTGTTCAAGGCATTTAGAATGATTTGGTATTCATCTATACCATGAAACTATTACTAGGATTAAAAGGAATAACAGCATTTTTTTCCCACTTGGCTACTGACTGACACAGGTAAGGATACTTATGAACTACTCCTCCGATCTCAAGCAAAGAGCACAGTACTATTAACTACAGTTACTGGTGGTACTTTTGTACATTCCTTTCCCCGTTTTACCATGAGATACTTTTTCCTTGTAAGAGCATAACTTCTTCCTGCAGTATTCAAAGAAACATGCACTTGTCTAGGAAACAGTTATTTAAACTTAGTTTGGGTACACATGACTGCTAATAGACTATCTTCTTTTTTATCCCTTTTTTATTAGATATTTTTTTTCATTTACAGTTCAAATATTAAACCCTTTCCTGGTTTCCCCTTTGAAAACCCCCTATCCCATACCCCTCCCCCTGCTCACCAACCCACCAACTATTCCTGCTTCCCTGTCCAGGCATTCCCCTATACTGGGGCATCAATGCTTCTCAGGACCAAGGGTATCTCCTCCCTTTAATGTCCAACAATGTGATCCTCTGCTACATATGCAGCTGGAGCCATGAGTCCCTCCATGTCTACTCTTTGGTTAGTAGTTTAGTCACTGGGAGCTCTGGAGGTACTGGTGGGTTCATAATGTTGTTCCTCCTATGGGGCTACAAGCTCCTTCAGTCCTTTCTCTAGCTCCTCTATTGGGGACTTTGTACTCAGTGTAATGGTTAGGTGAGAGCATCCACCTTTGTTTTTGTCAGGTACTGGCAGAGCCTCTCAGGAGACAGCTTTCTTTGGGAAGATATTTCAGGTAAAATAAATTGGCCTTTTAAAAAATTACATGGACAGGGCCAAGGAAGTGGTTCAGCAGTAAGAGCACTGACTGACTGCTCTTCCAGAAGACTCAAGTTCAGTTCTGAGCACCCACATGAAGGATCATAACCACCTGTAATTCTAGTCATATGGGATCTGACAGCCTGGTCTAGCCTCCATGAGCACTGCATCCCCTTTATGCACATACATACATTTAGGCAAGACACTCATTCAAACAAAACTTAAAATGCACAACCTAGAAATGAGGTCTTTCAAAAGAATGTACATAAAATCATTTAAGCTCTTCTCTTGCTGTAGGAGAGTAATTTTAAGGGTTATTGCTAACCATAAGGTCTAACAAAACCATGAATACAAATGGCTGGAGAGATGGCTCAGCAGTTGAGAGCAGATACTGTCCCTCTAGAAGATCGTAGGTTAGTCCTAACAACCATGCTAAGTTACCTCACAGCCACCTGCAATTTCAGTTCCAAGGGTATAAAACTCTACCTGCTTTTACAGAGGTTTGCACTTGTGAGTGCAAAGCTATATACAAACATACATATACATAACTAAAGGTAATGAAAATATTTTCAATATACTTACATTTATGTTAATATTTTTATTCAGTGTTGTCACTGCCCTTGGGTACCCCTGTACTCAAGCTCCAATGTTATCATTTAAGGTAGGCTGGTGAGATAGCTCAGAGATTAAGAGCAATGACTATGCTTCTTAGAGTTCCTGAGTTCAATTCCCAGCAACCACTTTGTGGCTCACAACCCTCGGCAATGGGTTCTCAGGCCCTATTCTGATGTGTCAGAAGACAGGTACAGAGTACACACATACATAAAATGAATAAATAATTAAAAATAGGATAATAGCTGAGTTTAGTAAATAATTGATTTTCCCATTTTTTAATAAGAAATCAAATACAGGGAACTGTCTTTGTCTTTGGACCAAATGGAAGCAAACACATTAATTTCTCTTCAAATCACAACTGAACTGCAGGTGAAAAATGAGAATTTTGCTTGTGTTGACCACTCCATTTCATTCTATTCTCAGGGTCATATAGCATAATGCCTGGATCTCTCCCATTTCATCTCCAGCCAAGAGATAATTGCTCAAAACCAAGCCTAGACTTGCAGTACATATTGCCTTCCTATCGGGAATGACACTCAGAGAGCAAGTTAATTCCTGGGTTTTAATGTAACTTCTTTATTAAGCCCTTTGCTTGACACTGATGATTTCTTACTCTCTGCAATTTGGGGCATCAAGATACATGACAGAACTTATTAGAATCCGTCTGCGGTGACAGATTTAGACTGTGGAGCATATGAAGCAGTTCATGCAAAGGACAGATGTACCTTATGTGTCTCAATTGAGTTTCTGCTGAATAATAATTTTTTTAGTGTATTGCAAACAGCAAATTCAAGAGTGTACCATTTGCCACACACCTAAAATAACATGAGATTTTACGTACCAATTTTAACAAAAGTTTTGGAAATTTTTTTCTTAATTTGAAAATAGGTTAAGGAGGCACTGAAAAAGATGAGGGACTTTGGTTGCAAGATGGTGAGGCAGTTAGGAGTACTTACTGCTCTTGAAAAAGTCCCCAGTTCACTTCCAAGCATCCATGTGTGGTGATATACAACCGCCAGTAACACCATCTCAATCTTCAGGGCATCTAACACCCTCTTCTGGCCATCATGGCTGTACACACACACACACACACACACACACACACACACACACACATACACACACACACACGCACACAAAATGAAGAAGCAGAAGAAGAAGAAGAAGAAGAAGAAGAAGAAGAAGAAGAAGAAGAAGAAGAGGAAGAAGAAGAGGAAGAAGAAGAGGAGGAGGAAGAGGAAGAGGAAGAGAAGAGGAAGAAGAAGAGGAAGAAGAGGAAGAAGAAAATAAATCTTGTTTTTCTAATTAGAGAATATCTTGGAGAAATATCTTTATCATTAGTAGTTATGGCAACTTCACTTATATTTTAGCATTCTCTAACCTTACCAAACATAATAAAAGTAGTGGTTACTAAGTTCCAGCAGTTATGTATAAGTGAAGTAAATGATTAAATGGGATTTTCAAAGCACATTTTGTGGCACAGTCACTTAAAATTATAATAAAGTATATGAATGCTTGAAATTTGTTTACTTTAAGGTTTTATAGTTCTTAAAGTATTGTTGCTTTCCTTATAAACAGGTTGAAGTCTGAATTCACTTCAGTGAATGCTACATTTTAAATGAACATCTATGAACTCATAACCCCCCTTCCTCCCATGAGGGCCTATATGTTTTTCAGAGATGAAAGCTGCTCACTGCTTTTGGACTCATAAAACATCTGTGAAACATCTCTTTCTATGAGATTTACATTTAATCTACCCCCAAATGGAATGATGATAACAGATGAAAAAATAGCTCGCTTAATCCCATCTGATGAGCAAAATGAGTTCATGGGGGCTTGTTTACAGAAATAATCATAATGATGGACAACTGCATTTTGAAGCTCATTACCTGTCTACTTTCAGGGCTCTCACCTTACCTGAGTGACTCTATGGGAAAGTTCATATAAACCTGGTTCTAGAGTGCTACCTTAGCATTCAAGCAATAGATTACATGAAGCAAAAATAGGGTCTGGGAAGATTTTTTAAAAATGTATATCCAACAATGGTTCTTAGCAGAGAGTCTTATGATCTCAGCAAACACTGTTCAGCAGTGGGAAGTAGAGTTCACACTACTATAATAAACTGGAGCTTGGCACAGCTGTTATGCCCTGCTGCAAGATGGGTTGCCCTGGTAAGATGTCTAGTCTATAGGACCTACTATATGGTGGTTTTTATTGTTCTTGGGAATATGTATCTGTGTTCTAGGACAAGAATATTTGCAAAATGAAAATAGAAAATAGTTTTTTTTCTTTTACTTTTAAGGCCCACATATTGGACCATGACTAGAAACATACAAAAGATGAGGAGGATAATCACAGAAGCTGCCCTTATGCTGATATATCAGTAAGACAGACTGGTCAGGATCCATGGCCAGTGTCTGGGAGAAACAGACCTGAAGTAACTGTGTCTTGACAGTTGTGCAAAGAATTTTGTGTTGCAGTATATCTCATACATGTTGGAGAAAAGAATATCATTGTCCAGAAAACAATCAAAAGAAAAACAAAAGCACTGTCCAAGGTTGTTTAATGGTGTGTCATTGCATTCAAATAAAGTAAATCACTTTTCATTTCTTTTTTTTTTTTGGTGGAGGTGGTAGAGGTCAATATACCCAGCTGTTCTCAGGGCTATTGTAGCCTAGTTAAGTCCTGACACTCCAAAAAATCATTTTGTTGAGTATACTCAGCAGGAGTCTGCACTGATCAAGTCTCTAATTCATGTACACATAAACAAATAGTTTCCACTAATAATGGCTATTTCCTCTCTGTATATCTCTATATCTCTATTTCTACATCTCTGACTCTCCCCCATTTCCTATTATTACCCAAGCTTTTCCCTTCTCCTCCCCTCTCTTGCCCTCTCCTTTCCTCTCTTTTCTTCTATTTCCTTTCCAATCATCTTTCAAGTATCACTTGACTTGTCTTTTGCTCAGAGATATCTTCCATGTTCCATCATCTAAAATGTTTTCCAGATTTGCTCTCTGATGTCATTTTTTATTATGATACTTTTCTAGAAAATCATAGAAAACAGGAACCTAGATTGTATTTATGATGAGCTATTGCTGTGTCTCCTCACTACAATGTAAGTTCTAGAAGAACCAAATTACTTTACATAAGTTCATGGATAAATTAGTAATATAGAGAATCTGAGTCCATATTTTCAGGATGAATAGGGAATTGTTGAATATAATAATAATAATGAGAACAAAATCATTACAACATGCTGTATTTCAATACTATTTTCATAACCTCCTAGAAGACCATAGTGAGCTAGGAAATGCAATGAAATGTGACTTTCTTAAAGAATTAGTTCCATAAAGGAAATGTACTTAAGATGGTAAGATTGTCTTTCCCTAATACTGGTATACTTAAACTTTTACCACTGGTGACTCCTTTAGGAAATTGACGTGTGACAAAGTATATAAAGCAGCCTCAACTCTAAGCCAGGGATTCAGGTGGAGCTCTTCGGTATTCTGTGGCATGACAGGACACACAGTGTAAAGTGTACATGCCATGTACTCAGAATCTAAGCAGCAGGGCGTTTCCAGGATCCAGCTTAGATAAATGACACAAGAAACACCTGGGGTTCATTATATAATTGATTTTGAGTTAGTAGACTGTTGCACTGTCAACAACCTCCCATTGTTACCAAACTTTTCACAATGCTACATTCAGTTATAAGAGTTTATAAGGTTTTAAACCCACCACAGCTTAAGAATCTGTGACCTTCTTCTGTACTTGGCCAACCCAAAGTAGAATGCAAATTTCTTGGGTGCTTTTTGTTTAGTTTTCATCCTTTTTGTTCTTATTTTTGTTATTGTTACTGGCTGTTTGGTATTTATTGGAAAGATAGAGGAAGTAGTAAATATAAAGTTGGGAGGGCAGTAAAGTATCTGCCTTAGGTAGGGCTTTTGCTTCTGCAAAGAGACACAATGAGCATGGCACCCCTTATGAAGGAAAGCATTTAACTGGGACTGGTTATAGTTCTCAGGGATAGTTTAATATAATCATTGCAGAAAGAATGGCAGCATGCAGGGAGACATGGTGCTGAAGGAGCTGAGAGTTCTACATCTGGATCCTCAGACAGCAGGAAGTTTCTGGCTTGAGCTTCCAAAATCTCAAACTCCAATCCCACAGACACACTTCTAACAAGGTCATGTCTAGTCCAACAAGACCACACCTTAAATAGTCCTTGCATCCCTGTGGGCCTATGAGGACCATTTTCATTCAAACAGCCACGTTCTACTCCCTGCCCGCCCATAAGCTTGTAGCCATATCATAATGCAATATGCACGAAGTCCAACTTCAAATGTCCCCCTATTCTGTCATAGTATCAGCACAATTTAAAACCCAAAGTTCAAAGTCTCTTCTGAGATTCTTGGCAATCTCTTAAATGTAATCCCTTTCTGAATTCAACATTGAAAAGCATATCAAATTATTCCAATATACAATGGAATATACATTACCATTTAAAACTTGAGTAATAGTAAAGACTCTCCTTCCCCATGTCTGATGTCAAAGCACTTTTCAGATCTCCAATTATTTTCAACTTTGTTGAGTGCACCATACTTCTTTCTCTTGGCTTCATTCCACTCTGTTAGCAGCTTTCTTAAGTGACCCAAAAAAACTCCACCAGAGAATTTCTACAGCTGATAAACAACTTCAGCAAAGTGGCTGGTTATAAAATCAACTCAAGCAAATCAGTAGACTTCCTGTACTCAAAGGCCAAGCAGGTTGAGAAAGAAGTTAGGGAAATAACACCCTTCACAATAGCCACAAACAACATAAAGTACCTTGGCATGACTCTAACCAAACAAGTGAAAGATCTGTATGACAGGAACTTCAAGTCCTTGAAGAAAGAAATCGAAGAAGACCTCAGAAGATGGAAAAATATTTCATGCTCTTGGATTGGCAGGATCAATATAGTAAAAATGGCTATCTTGCCAAAAGCAATCTACAGATTCAATGCAATCCCCATCAAAATCCCAATTCAATTCTTCATAAATCTAGAAAGAGCAATTCTCAAATTCATCTGGAGCAACAAAAAACCCAGGATAGCTAAAACTATTCTCAACAATAAAAGGACTTCTGAGCAAACAATATCCCTCACCTCAAGCAGTACTACAGAGCAATTGTGTTAAGAACTGCATGGTATTGTTGCAGCAACAGGCAAGTAGATCAATGGAATAGGATTGAAGACCCAGAAATGAACCTACAGAGTTATGGTCACTTGAACTTTGATAAAGGAGCTACAACTATCCAGTGGAAAAAAAGATAGCCTTTTCAACAAATGGTGCTGGTTCAACTGGAGGTCAACATGCAGAAGAATGCCACTCTTATCTCCTTGTACTAAGATCAGCTCCAAGTGGATCAAGGACCTCCACATAGAACTATCCCATAATGATGACATTTCTAACATCTTAGACTTCATCTTCATTGGCTCATGACATAGCCTATCTAGGTCTCTTTGTAATGATATTCCTGGCATATGCCTGGTATTCGCTGCTTTAGTTAGTTGAGAACTGAGATTCTATAACCTCTTTCTTCTATATTGGACTCTAAAGCCAGAGCAACCTTACCAAAGCTGCAAAGATCTACTCTTTCCTAGGGCTGGCACATGGCCCTCACATTCAAATTTATTTTCCACAGCTTTCTGTTTTTGGACCTTGGCTGTCCTGAAACTCACTTTGTAGACCAGGCTGGCCTAAATTTCAGAGACCCAACTGCCTCCACCTCCAGAATGCTGGGATTAAAGGCATGTGTCAGCTCAGTCCCAGCCCTAAGATTTTCTTTAATTCTTTTTGATAAGTTGGAACTTTAGCTAGGCAGGGTCTTGACCTAAGGTCAGGTTTTTATTTAATATGATTATCTCCTTGAATACAGGACTCAGCTTCATCCTAATACCTAGTGCCACATTTCTCCTCAATCTATGTTCTGGACTTTTCCTTGCACAACTTACTCCTTTTCATTATAGCTCTGCACAGGAATAAATACTAATAACTACAGGACAGATTCAGTACTAGGCTGCCATAATATTTTGTCTGCCAGTGCAATTAATATAAAACTCTTCAATTTAGTCTCAGACAGACTTCAGAGAAGCCCCCAAAGCAAACACATTCTTTGCTAAAATATCACAAGAACAGTCTCTAGGCTACACTGTAATATTCTTCTGCAATTCTTCTCAGATCATCGTCATTGTGATGCTTTGAATGAAAATAGCCTCCAAAGGCCTTTGGAGTGGCACTATTTCAAAAGAGAGGAAAAATTTGGTCAAGATATAGTATATGAAAAAAATTGTAATCTAAGCAAAAAGTGTTATGACCTGCAGCTAGAGAGTTTGCTTATAAGTTAACACCGTTAGCTCCTCTCACAAAGAATCTGTGTTCAAGTCTCATCACCCACATGCCATATCACAACCCTCTATAACTACGATTCCAGGGGATCCAATATGTTCTCTGGTCTCTATAGCATGTAGACATAAAAGTGGCAAAAATACATACATGCTGGAAAAATATCAATACATATAAAATGAAATTTAATAAATAAGGAAGGAAGTCAACTAACTTGGATCTATAGGAGCTCGCAGAGACTGAGTAACCAGAGAACATGCATGGGATGAACCAAGGTCCCTGGAACGTAGGCAGCAGTGTTTGGCCGCCTTGCCTGGCCTCAGTGGGAGAGGATGTAACTAATATAATGAGCCTATAGATGTCAGAGAACAATTTTCAGGAGTCAGTTATTTCCTTCCACCTTGTGGGTTAACGGAATTCAGAACTCAGGTTCTCTGACTTGATAGCAATCACCTCTACATCATGAACCTCTCAAATGTGAGGAATATGGGGGTGTTCTCTATCACCAGAACTTTGGCTACCCTTAACATTTCTTTTTCCTATAAACTCTAAGTTTCAAGAAACACTTCCGTAAGTTACTTTAAGTGAAGGCATTTTATTACAGCGACAGAAAATTAATCCTATGCTATGTGAGCCTTCTCCATAATTTGGAGAAATTTCCCTGGTCTATATGCTGGTTTTAAATAAACCCCAATGATCCATAGCCTTCTGACCTCAACTCTAAGGTAGAGCACAGGGACTGATTCTAAATACTGAGATTTATAGTTTTGTCATCAATGAAATATTATCACAGTGGTCTCTTTACCAGCACTTGTCTTCTTGGCCACACAGTCTCAGAAATCCCCCCTACATGCCTTTACATAGATCACTTATGTCTTGGCTGCCCATTGCTTTACCAAGGTCTCTCAGACTGAATAACTTTGCCTCTCAGGCCTCAACATTTCCTCTGGAGACATACAACACTCTGGATCCTTCTCCCGCTCTGGGCTTGATACTGCCTTCTTTTTCCAGACAAATTCAAACATATTTTTTTATTTATCTTTCTTTAATTTGTATAATATAAAATTAGCTGTTTTTAGCATCTCTTAATTTAAGCCAATAAAGCAGGACAAAAAGAAAGCAAGAATGTCAGTTTGGAAATCAAGATATTATAATTTAAATGAACATTTGGCATATTTAAGAGTTTGACACAAAAAAAAAGGGAGAGAGAGAGAGAGAGAGAGAGAGAGAGAGAGACAGAGACAGAGAGAGAGAGAGCTATAAACAAGTGAAAGGCTAACATAGCTAACTCTAATTCAACTTCAACTCTCTCTATGTGTTCTTCATCTTCATGTGTTTATTGTGTTAGTAGAAAAGTTCAAACACTGAAGTGGCAACTCAGCATAATTTCTGAAACCAAAAAGACCTATGATAAAAAAAACAGATTATCCAGGCAGTGGTGGTGCACACCTTTAATCCCAGCACTTGGGAGGCAGAGGCAGACAGATTTCTGAGTTTAAGGCCAGACTGGTCTACAGAGTGAGTTCCAGGACAGCCAGGGCTACACAGAGAAACCCTATCTCAGAAAAAAAAAAGGAAAGAAAGAAAAAGAAAACAAGTTTTGCTGTTGTTGTTGTGGTTAACTTTTATTACTTGTTTGTGAGTTTTACAATATACACCCAAGTTCCATTCATACTACTCCCCTTGTTCTGTTATCAAATGAAAATCTCTTACATAAGGAGAACTGAAGGGTATTCATCAAGCAAACAATATGATTTTCAAAGCTCCAATATGAAGGAATGAACACACATTTCCAGACAGCTTTGTTACAGGAATATAAGTATTTATAGATTATCTGTCAGTAGGTCTGAAATGACTAATAAAAAATATCTGGTACAGAAGTCATAGGTAATGATCTTAATCCATAGGAAGAGCAATATCAACTAACTGGACCACCAAGTGCTCCCAGGGACTAAACCAACAAGCAAAAAGTATGCATGGAAGGAGCCATAGTTCCAGATACATATGTAGCAGAGGGTGGACTTATCTGACATCAGTGGCAGGGGGATCCTTTGTCCTGTGGAGGCTTGATGTCCCAGCACAGGGGCGTGCTAGAGCACTGAGGCAGGAGTCAATGAGTGGGTAGAGGAACACCCTCATAGAGGCAAAGGGGTTGGGGGAGAGGAGGGATGGGATGGCATATCAAGGAAGGGGGATGTGGAGGGGTAACCTGGAAGGGGAATATCATCATTTGAAAAGTAAATGAATAAAATGATTAGTAAAAAAGGTTTTAATGTCTTGCTTATGAAATAATTCTACATATACATATATATTATATCTATTGTCTATATATCTAATCTATATTTATCTAAATATAAGTGTATATATGAAAATATACACATAAATATACATATATAAAGTGTTATTAACTTATAATTTTTCAAAATTTTTTTCATTTTCTATAAAATTTTCTATATTCTTTGTTTACATTCCAAATGATTTTCCCTTTGCAGGTTCCCCCCTCTCCCTAAGTCCCATAAACCCTCTTCCCTCCACCAGTTCCCCAATCAACCCCCTCCTACTCCTCTGTCCTGGCAATCCCCTAAAATGCTGTATCAAGCCTTTCCAGGACCCGGGCCCTCTCCTTCCTTCTTTTTGGGAATGATTTGATATGGGGGTTGTGTTTTGGGTATTCTGAGCTTCTGGGCTAATATCCACTTAATAGTGACTGCGTTCCATGTGTATTCTTTTGTGAATGATACCTCACTTAGTATGATATTTTCCAGTTTCAACCATTTGCCTAAAAATTTCATGAATTCATTATTTTTAATTGCTGAGTAGTACTCCATTGTATGAATATACCACATTTTCTGTATCCATTCCTCCACTGAGGGACATCTGGGTTCTTTACAGTTTCTGGCTATTATAAATAAGACTGCTATGAACATAATGGGGCATGTATCCCTATTGCATTCTGGGGAATCCTCTGGGTATTACGCCCAGGAGTGGTATAGCAGGGTCCTCCAGAAGTGTAGTGCCCAGTTTTCAGAGAAAACACCAGACTGATTTCCAGAGTGGTTGTATCAGCTTGCAATCCCACTAGCAGTGGAGGAGTGTTCCTCTTTCTCCACATCCTCGCCAACACCTGCTGTCTCCTGAGTTTTTAATCTTAGCCATTCTGACTGGTGTGCGGTGAAATCTCAGGTTTGTTTTGATTTGCATTTCCCTTACGACTAATGATGTTGAACATTTTTCAAAATTAAAGTTTATTTTATTTGTGTCAAAATCCTTTGTGGTAGTAACTATTAACATGTTGCAAAACTACTATAAATTATGCTGTTCATATCAATGCATAAGCAATATTTATCCTAAATGAAAACTTCACCTTGTTTAATTCACTGAATTCAGACATTAAAATCTAGAGAGAATCCAAGAAAACCATCATGGCTCCTCTCATTCCCTAAGTAGGGCACTCTTTCTCCACCTGTCCTATTTCCCTGTATATAAGCCCAATGACATCCCCTATGTGGGAATGTCGGAATGGGCAGTTATTGGTCTGGACCTTGTGTAAATACAGCTTCGAGGCAATGAATGTATATTCTGAGGGTGTTAGAAGAAACTTGAATCCTTTGAATGTTTTGTTACTACTGTCAAAGTGAGAAACTCTTAACCATCCAACACAAACTCAAAGGACAACAAAACACCAACAAGCTTCTTTCTCCAAGGAAGAATTAGAACTGATTGGGAGTGTCCTCAGTGTTCATAGCTGCATTTAGACTTTTTTTTAAATTTTTATTTTCTATATTCTATGTTTACATTCCAAAGGCTTTTTTTAAAGTTATTTAAGATAGATTATTTTCTCATACAATATATCCTTATATATTTCTTCGCCCTCCATTCCTCCCATTTCCTTCTTAATTCTCCTCCTCTCCATATTTACTCCCTTTCTGTCTCTCATTAGCAAGAATAAACTTCTAAGAGATAACAACCAAACATGCCAAAATAAAATACAATAAAATGAAGCAAAAACTTTCATATTGAAGTTGGACACAGCAACACAATAGGAGGAAAAGAATCCAGAAAAAAGGCTAAAGTGTCGGAGACCTACTTGCTTTCATATTCAGGAGTCTCATTTAAATCCTAAGCTGATAGCTATAATATATACACAGGTTGTGGTATTGTCCTATGTATGTCCTGTGCTTGATGCTTTAAACACTGTGAGCTCATATTCACCTTGCTTAGTTAATTTAGATAGCCATGTTCTCATGGTCTTCTCCATCTACTTGGACTCTATAGTCTTTCTGCCTCTTCTTCTGAGGGGTTTCCTCAGCTCTTAAGAAGGACATTTATGAAAACCTCCAGTTTAGATTCTCTCTCCACATGATGTCTGGCTGTGGTCTCTGTATCTCTTTCTCTACTGCTGCAAGAGGAAGCATGTCTAGTGATGACCGGCTAAGGCACTGAACCATAAGGATATCAGAATAACATTAGAGATTTCTTTTGACCAGTGGTATTTGGTTTTACCCTAGGTCTTTGGGTTATCTATTCTCTGCATCTTGGTTACCCATGCAATGTTAGTTATGTGTTTCTGTTTATGGAGTGGACCTTAAATCAAATAAGTCTTTGTTTGGCTACTATCACAAATTCTGTGCCATCATTGCCCTAGCATATTTTTCAATAAGGGCAGATTGTAGGTCAAAGGTTTTGTAGGTAGTTTATTGTTCAAGTTCAGAAGCTTAAAGAGCACACACACACACACACACACACACACACACACACAAACTCGTTAACTTTTATGTTTCTAGAGAGAAGACCACATGGCACCATGAGCATGAAAATAAACAGGAACTGAGTTATTCTGAGATCAAATAATTCTAATGTTATAATGGATAATAAATTTCACACCAAGGTATATTGATAAGGCAGTCATGTTTTTCTAGAAAATGAGAGATTGAGAGAGAGAGAGAGAGAGAGAGAGAGAGAGAGAGAGAGAGAAGCAAGGGAGGAATTAATGGATTAAAGAAGGAAGGAAAAAAGGAGAGACTTACCAGAAATAAATGTTTCCTGGGAAATGTTTTAAAATAGACATCTGGTACTATGTATTAGATCAAAGTCTTCTTTCCACCTATTTGGTAAGTGCAGGGGAAAATCTATTTAAGAAGAGAAATTATTTCAAATTATTTGGCTTTACTGTATTTGCAGGTGTAATAGGACTACATTTTCTTTCTGATTTGCTTTAGTTTTGTTTTACATATTTGCTGTTTGAAGAATTACTTTTTATTCTGTAAGTTAGTCAACAACTCATTATTTGTCTTTTAAATTAATGTTTCACTTCTTTAAGTGAAGTTTGAAACAGCATAGATTTTGTAAGCAATTAAAGATTAGAATATTTATAGATTTTTGAATTTTTCCCACCATCTTTTAACTCTTTTTTATCTATGTAGTTCAAAGATTTTTCCCCAGTTTCCTTATTAGTATTTTGAAACCATAAATAGTTTAGACAGAAACTATTCTTTTACAGGTTCATAGTCTATTAGATTTTATAAATAATGAAAGAAGTGGTAAAATGTATACTTATAAAAAAAGCAGATTCAGGAAGACACACTGATGATCCTTGTTGAACAAACAGCTTGTTCAGTGCTGGGAGAAAATTGAGAATACTGGATCCTAATCCTCATGCTGTCCTTAGGCAATGAATATAATTTCCTGGTTTTGTGATAGGAATTGAGTTTCTGAGTTAATTTGAAAGGTTGGTTAGATGCAAGCCAAGAAAAACAAAACCCACACAAACACTTAACTATATTTAAACAGTTTTCTATGATCTTATCTGTCACACATATACATGCTCTTCTCCCATTGTCTTTTGCCTTAGCATAATCCAAAGTCCTTCTTCAGTTTCCAGACCAAATGATTGGTTACTCATTAGCAAGACACAGTTTAGGAGGGACTCATTTTTGAGTATAAGAAGGCCCTTAAGAACACATAATAAATACTCATCTATACTTCTATATATCAAATTTCATTAGGAAAAGTAAAAGTATATGAATTCAACTACTAGAACTAACCCTCTTCACATATATATTCATGTCAACTTTCCTTTCAATTTTTTATTGAAAATGTGAGAACACTGGGTCCCTTTATCACTGATTATTGATCTATGAGAGTTTCAGAGTTACATATTTCTTTTGTTATATTCTTTAATCCTACTTAAGAAGATAATTGTAGATCTACCTGTGCCTCATAAAAGACTCTTTATAAATGTGTCTCTAAGATAGCCTGATGATCACAGCAGGAAGCAGCCTGGGGCTTTTAAAGTTGTTTTTACACATCTTATGTGACTGGCTCCTAACCTCTCAGTCAGTGCTAACAACAAGTACATTTTTACTTCATATTCCACAATTTCAAACCAGGATTCTGTCAGCATTACATCCTCTCTAACTTTGCTTCCTGTTTTCAATATTTACCTCTAGGCATTAAATGATAGGCTTAGTTGGTAAGAGCATGTAGTCCTCCTGCAGAGATTATGACTTTGGTTCCCTAGGACCCATTCCAAATGAGGTGACGCCCTATTCTGATCTCTGCAGGAATACATACAACACACACACACACACAGACACACACACACATACACACACACACACACACATGTAAACACATGCAAAAACATTTTTATAAATTCATATGTAAATTATAGAGAAGCAATTAGGATGAAGAATTAAAAGCAACACATTTGAAGCAGACCTTGGGTGCTAGCTCTCAGTCTCACAATGCCCAGAAGATGCTTGACTCTCAGGTCCTCTAACAAGCTCAGAATCATAGGTGAGGTGGCCATAACATCTATCCTAATACCTGGAGTAACTGAGACCAGAAGGGACCCAGAGACCCACCCTGAATGGCCAGTGGCATGGGTTTTTTCTGGTATGAACCTGTGCCCTGATCAGACCTTGGATGATAGCTCCACACCCAGTCCCACAACACCCAAAAGAAGCTCGACTCTCAGGTGCTCTAACACATCCAGACTCACAGGAACTCAGGAACTTGGTCACACCAGGATTTGAGAATCCCAGAGGCAGCTTTACTCCCAGGAGGTCTGAAACAAGGATCTCAGGATCCCAGGATCCCAGAATCACAGGATCACAGAGACAGCAGTATTCCTAGGAGTTCTGATAAAACCACAATCACAGTAGGGGCAGGCTCCAGTCAGAGACAGTGAGGACAGAAGCACCAGAGATAACCAGATGGCAAGAAGCAAGCTTACAGGCAAGTGGATCAATGGAACAGGATTGAAGACCCAGAAATTAACCCACAGACTTATGGTCACTTGATCTTTGATAAAGGAGCCACAACCATCCAGTGGAATAAAGATAGCCTCTTCAACAAATGGTCCTGGTTCAACTGGAGGTCAACATGCAGAAGAATGCAAATTGACCCACACTTATCTCTTTGCACTAAGATCAACTCCAAGTGGATCAAGGACCTCCACATAAAACCAGACACACTGAAACTATTTAGAAAAGAAACTTGGGAAGACCCTGGAGGACATAGGCACAGGGGGAAAATTCCTGAACAGAACACCAATAGCTTACGCACTAAGATCAAGAATTGACAAATGGGACCTCATAAAATTACAAAGTTTCTGCAAGGCAAAGGAAACTGTCAGAAGGACAAAACGACAACCAACAAAGTGGGAAAAGATCTTCACCAACCCCACATCTGACAGAGGGCTAATATCCAATATATACAAAGAACTCAAGAAGTTAGACCCCAAAGAAACAAATAACCCTATCAAAAAATGGGGTACAGAGATAAACAAAGAATTTTCACCAGAAGAAATCCGGATGGCCTTTGGAATGTAAACATAGAATATAGAAAATAAAATTAAAAAAAAAAAAAAAAAAAAAAAAAAAAAAAAAAAAAGAGATGTTCAACATCATTAGTCATTAGGGAAATGCAAATCAAAACAACCCTGAGATTCCACCTCACACCAGTCAGAATGGCTAAGATTAAAAACTCAAGAGACAACAAGTGCTGGCAAGGATGTAGAGAAAGAGGAACACTCCTCCACTGTTGGTGGGATTGCAAAATGGTAAAACCGCCCTGGAAATCAGTTTGGTGGTTCCTCAGAAAATCGGGCATGTCATTTCCAGAGGACCCTGGCATACCACTCCTGGGCATATACCCAGAGGTTTCCCCTGCATACAATAAAGACACATACTACACTATGTTTATAGCAGCCTTGTTTATAATAGCCAGAAATTGGAAGGAGCCCAAATATCCCTCAAAGGAGGAATGGATACAGAAAATGTGGTATATTTATACAATGGAATACTACTCAGCAATTAAAAATAATGAATTCATGCAATTTGTAGGCAAATGGTTAGACCTGGAAAATATCATCCTGAGTGAGCTAACCCAATCACAAGAGAATACACATGAAATGCAATCACTGATAAGTGGGTATTAATGAGCCCAGAAGTCCTAAATACTCAAGGCACAATTAGCAAGTCAAATGATTCCCAAGAAGAAGAAAGGAGAGGACCCTGGGCCTGTAAAGATTGGATCCAGTTTTGGAGAGAAACCATGGGGGGAGGGGGAATGATTGGGGAATAGTTGGGGGGGAGAGGAATTATGGGACATAGGGAGGGGGGAACTAGGAAGGGGGAAAGCCTTTGGAATGTAAACATAGAATATATAAAATAAAAATTAAAAAAAAAAGAATAAAAGCAACAGAATCCAAGGTTACTTGCCATCATAAGGACCTAGTTCTCCCACCATAGCAAGTCCTAGATATACCATCACACTGGGAGAGCAAGATTTGGATCTAAAATCACTTCTCATGATGATGATAGAGGACTTTAAGAAGGACATAAATAACTTCCTTAAAAAATACAGAATACAGGTAAACAGGTAGAAGCCCTTAAAAAGGAAACTCAAAAATCCTTTTAAGAATTACAGGAAAACACAACCAAACTGGTAAAGGATTTGAACAACACCATCCAGGATCTAAAACAACAAGAAAAAAAAAAACCAAAAAGCAACAAAGAAATCACAAAGGTAAGCAAACTGGAGATAGAAAACCTTGGAAATTGATCAGGAGTCATAGATACAAGCATCACCAACAGAACAAAAGAGATATAAGAGGGAATCTCAGGTGCAAAATCACTGTAGAAAACATTGACACAACAATCAAAGAAAATGCAAAAAGCAAAAAGCTCATAACACAAAACATCGAGGAAATCCAGGACACAATGAGAAGATAAAACCTAAGGATAATAGGTATAGAAGAGAGGGAAGAGTCCCAGCTTAAAGGGCTAGTAAATATCTTCAACAAAATTAGTGAAGAAAACTTCCCTAACCTAAAGAAAGAGATGCCCTTGAATATACAAGAAGCCCACAGAATTCCAAATAGACTATCCTGAAAAAAAATTCCTCATGTCGCATAATCAAAACACCAAATACAAAAAAACAAAGAAAGAATATTAAATGCAGTAAGGGTAACATAGTAAGGCAGAACTATCAGAATTACACCAGACTTGTCACCAGAGATTATAAAAACTGGAAGATCCTGGGAAGATGTCATACAGACCCTAAGAGACCACAAATACCAGGCCAGTCTACTATACCCAGCAAAATTCTCAATTACCATAGATGAAGAAACCAAGGTATTCCAAAACAAACACAAACTTGCATAATATCTTTCTATAAATCCAGCCCTTTAAAAGATAATAAATGGAAAACTCCAACAAAAGGAAGGAAAGTATACCCTAGGAAAAAAAAAATAAGAAAACTGAAAAGATAGCCACACAAACATAATTCCCCCTAACAACAAAAATAACAGGAGACAACAACCATTTTTCCTTAATACCACTTAACATAAATGGACTCAATTCCCCCCAAAAAGGACATAGACTAAAAAACTGGATATGTAAACAGGACCCCATATTTTACTGCATACAGGAAATGCACCTTAGTGACAAAGACAGACACTACCTCAGAGGTAAAAGGCTGGAAAAATTTTTCCAAGGAAATCATCCCAAGAAACAAGCTGGAGTAGCCATTCTAAAATCGAATAAAATCGACTTTCAACTTAAAGCTATCAAAAAAGATAAGGAAGGACACTTGGTACTCATCAAAGGAAAAATCTACCCAGAAGAACTCTCAATTCTGAACATTGATGCTCCAAATGCAAGGGCACCCACATTTATAAAAGAAACTTGACTAAAGTGCAAAGCACACATTGCACCTTACACAATAATAGTGGAAGACTTCAATACCCCACTCTCAGAAATGGACAGATCATGGTAACAGAAACTAAACAGAGATATACTAAAACTAACAGAAGTTATGAAACAAATGGGTTTAACAGATATTTATACAATATTTCATCCTAAAAAAAGAATATACTTTCTTCTTAGAACCTCCTGGTACCTACTCCAAAATTGACCACATAATTGGTCACAAATCAGGGCTCAATGTACAAGAAGACTGAAATAATCCCATTCATTATATTCAATCACCAGAGACTCAGGCTGCTTTTTAATAACAACAAAAACAATGGACTGCCTTCATATACATGAAACTGAATAACACCCTACTCAATGATAATTTGATCAAGGAAGAAATAAAGAAATAGATTAAAGAATTTTTAGAATTTACTGAAAAATGAAGGCATATCATACCAAAACTTATGGGACACAGTGAAATCAGTGAAAACACATAGCTCTATGTGTGTCCAAAAAGAAACTGGAGAGAGCATACACTATCAGCTTGACAGTATACCTGAGAACTCTAGAACAAAAATAATCAAACTCAGGACTGAAATCACCCAAGTTGAAATAAAGAAAACTGTACAAAAAGTAACAAAGCCAAGAGCTGGTTTTTGAGAAAGTCAACAACATAGATAAAACCTTAGCCAAACAAATCAGGGGGCACTAAGGCAGTATCCAAATCAATAAAATCAGAAATGAAATGGAAAACATATCAACAGAAACTGAGGAAATTAGAAAAAAAATCATCATATCCTACTACAAAAGCCTATACTAAAAAAATTTGGGAAAATCTAGAGGAAACCAATAATTTTCTAGACAGATACCAGCTGCCAAAGTTAAATCAGGATCAGCTAAATGATCTAAACAGTCCCATAACTCCTAAAGAAATAGTGTCATTCATTAAAAGTCTCCCAACTTAAACAAGTGCTGAACTAGATGGTTTTAGTGCAGACTTCTATCAAACTTTCAAAGAGGCCCTAATATCAATATTCTTAAAAGTATTCTACAAAACAGAAACAGAAGGAACACTACCCAACTTGCTCTGTGAAGTCACAATTACACTTATAGCTAAATCACAGAAAGATCCAACAAATAAAATGAACTTCAAACCAATTTCTCTTATGGACAGATATGCAAAAATACTCAATAAAATTCTTACAACCCAATACAAGAAGATATCAAAATGATCATTCACCATAATCAAGTAGGCTTCATCCCAATAATACAGGGATGGTTCAATATAAGGAAACCCATCAATGCAATCCACCACATAAACAAACACAAAGAAAAAAATACATGATCATTTCAAAGGATTTGACAAAATTCAACATCCATTTTTGTTAAAAGTCTGGGAGAAATAAGGAATTCAAGGCCAATCCGTAAACATACTAAAAGCATTATGCACCAAACCAGCAGCCAACACCAAACTAAACAGAGAGAAATTTGAAGCAATCCAACTAAAATAAGGAAGAAGACAAGTTTGCCCAATCTATCCCTATCTATACAGTACAATACTTTAAGTTCTCACTAGAGCAATTAGATGACAAAAGAGGTCAAAGGGATACAAATTGGAAAGGAAGAAATCAAAATATCACTATTTGCAGATAGTATACTTAAGTGACACAGAAAATTTCACCAGAGAACTCCTACAGCTGATAAACAACTACACCAATGTCGCTGGATATAAAATTATCTCAAACAAGTCAGTAGTCTTCCTCTACTCAAAGGATAAACAAGGTGAGAGAGAAATTAGGGAAATGACACCCTTCACAAAAGTCACAAATAATATAAAGAACCTTGAAGTAAATAACCAATCAAGTGAAAGATATGTACGACAAGAATTTCAAGTCTATTAAGAAAGAAATCTAAAAGATTTCAGAAGATGGAAAGTACTCTCATGTTCATGGATTGGCAGAATTAATATAGTACAAATGGCCATCTTGACAAAAACAATCTACTGATTCAATGCAATAACCATCAAAATTTCAACTCAGTTCTTCATTGAGTTAGAAAGAGTAATTCTAAAATTCATTTTGAATAACAGAAAAACAAGGATATTAAAAACTATTCTCAACAATAAACAAATGGAGGGAATCACCATCCCTGACCTCAAGCTGTATTACAGAGAAATAGTGATAAAAACTGCATGGTATTGGTACAGAGGCAGGCAGGTAGATCAATGGAATATAATTGAAGACCCTGAAATGAACCCTCACACCTATGGTCACTTGCTCTTTAACAAAGGAACTAAAACCATCCAGTGGATAAAACGACAGCATTTTCAACAAACTGTGCTAGTTCAACTGGAGGTCAGCATGTAGAAGAATGCGAATAAATTCATTTTTATATCCTTGTACAAAGCATAATTCCAAGTGGATCTAAGACCTCCACATAAAACCAGATATACTGAATCTAATAGAAGAGAGAGTGGGGAAAATCTTCAAACATATAGGCACAGGGGAAATATCCCTGAACAGAACACAAATAACTTATGTACTAAGATCAAGAATTGACAAAAGGGACCTCATAAAATTGCAAAGCTTCTGTAAAGCAAAGAACACTTTCAATAGGACAAAATGGCAACCAAAAGATGGGGAAAACATCTTTATCAATCCTACATCTGATTGAGGACTAATATCTAATATATACAAAGAACTTAAGAAGTTAGACTCCAGAACACCAAATAACACTATTAAAAATAAGGTAGAGAGCTAAACCAAGAGTTCTCAACTGAGGAATCTCACCTGGCTGAGAATCACCTAAAGAAATGTTCAACATCCTTAGTCATCAGGGAAACACAAATCAAAACAACCTTGAGATTCCAGCTCATACCAGTAAGAATGGGTAACATCAAAAACTCAGGTGACAACAGATACTGGCAAGAATGTGAAGAAAGAGGAACACTCCTCCATTGCTGGTGGAACTACAATATGGTACAACTACTCTGGAAATCAGTCTGGTGGTTCCTCAGAAAATTTGACAAAGTACTACCTGAGGATTCAGCTATATAACTCCTGGGTATATACCCAAAAGATGTTCCAATATATAACAAGGACACATGTGCCACTATGTTCATATTATTCATGATAACCAGAAGATGGAAAGAACCCAGATGTCCTTCAACAGAAGAATAGATACAGAAAATTTTGTACATTTAAATGATGGAGTACTACTCACCCATTAAAAACAATGACTTCATGAAATTCCTAGGCAAATAGATAGAACTACAAAATATCATCCTGAGTGAGGTAACCCAGTAGCAAAATAACACACATGGTATGAACTCACTGATAAGTGGATCTTAGCCCAAAAGCTCAGAGTACCCAAGATTCAATTCACAGAACACAATAAGTTCAAGAAGAAGGAAGACTAAAATGTGAGCACTTTAGTCCTTCTTAAAAAGAGGAACAAAATAATCATGGGAGCAAATAAGGAGACAATGTGTGGAGCTGAGATTGAAGATAAGACCATCCAGAGACTGTCCTACCTAGGGTTCCATCCCATATACAGTCAGCAAACCCAGACACTATTGTGGATGCCAAGAATTGCATAATGACAGGAGCCTAAAATAGTTGTCTCCTGAGAGACTCTGCCAGAGCCAGACAAATATGGGGACAGGGGGTGAATGCTCGCAAGCAACCATTGGATTGAGCATGGGATCCCCAATGAAGAAGTTAGAGAATGGACTAAAGGAGCTGAAGGGGCTTGCAACCCCATAGGAAGAACAGCAAGATCAACCAACCAGACACTCCCAGAGCTCCCAAGGACTAAATCAGCAACCACGGGGTACACATGAAAGACCCCATGGCTCTAGCTGCATATGTAGCAGAGGATGGCCTTGTTGAGTACCAATGAGAGGAGAGGCCTTTGGACCTGTGAATACTTGATGCTCCGGTACAGGGGAATGTGAGGGCAAGGCAGAGGGAGTGGGTGGATGGTTGGGGGAACACCTCCTAGAAGCAGGGGGAGAGTAGATTGTATAGGGGGTTTCCTGACAGGGGTGGGGGAAACCGGGAAAGCAGATAATTTTTGAAACATAAATAAAGAAAATTCCTAATTTTACAAAAAAAAAAAAAAAACAAAAAACAAAAAACAAAAAACAGGAGAGCCTTAAAACAAAAAAGCACCATACTTAGCACCAGGGGATATTTACAATGCATAAATGACCAATATTCAAGGTCTCAGTGCACAGCAGAAAACCAGACACGAACATATAAAAACAAAAGACTGTCTTTCTTGGGCACAGTTTCATCAGACTCAAGAGTATTCATAACCATTGCTTTAAACGTGTAAAGGAGAAGGCCAGGACAGAATCCTAGAAGGAAGTCATGTGACAAAAATTATTAAGGACTTATTTTTACTGCAGAGAGTAATAGAAAATTTGTTTGGCAAATGAAAATAGAAAATATCCATAAAAGTACATATTCAGCCATTTGTTTCATGAAACAGAAAAAAAAACCCAAATAAATGTACTTCAAGATTGATACTTTACAACAGTCACTTGGGAAGTTTTGATTTTGAATATAAAGAAAAAGCCAAGATATTCCATACTACCCTCTGAGGGAACATGTAGGACTCTAATAGCTCAAAAGAAATTTTTATTGATTTGATGAGTGAATCCCTTCTTCCTCTGGAGAGTTTTGATAATATTTGAAGCACAACAATTTCAATAGTTTTATAGGAGATGGGGAAATTGTTTTCTTTGTACTGTTTGAGGATCTCAGCTGAAGCCTTCATCAAAAACCAGATTAGCCTTTGTGAAAGCTCACGAGGTAAAGATGCTTGAGAAACAAGCCTTGTTGCCCAAGTTTGATCCCCAGAGTCCACAGGAAGATGGATGGAGATAACTAACTCCACAAAGTGTTCTAAGAGCTCTTCATGTGTTTGTGGTGCATGCACAAACACACACACACACACACACACACACACACACACCACATAAGACAACATCATCATATATTAACAAGCAAAGCATTTAAATATTTTCACATATTTTTTGAGACATGTGAACATTCTGAAGACCCGAAGAAATAGCTAAACTTAACACAAGCTTTGATGGAGAAAGCAAATTCCTGATAATGTGATAAGGAACATGAGGCAAGAGTGATGAACTGGGGGAACCTAGAAAGACCTCTTCATTCAAGGACCCTTTAGCTTTGCAGATAAAGATGATTCAGTCCCCTGGGTATAGGGAGGATGAGTATAACAGACATGTATTCTGATCCTTTTTGGAAAGTATTCCAGAGTTATCGCTGCATCTGCAATTTATAAAAGTCTCATATTTGTTTTATACTGAGACACTAGATTTTGGTTTATTACATTCTAGACTCTGATAACCTCCATTTAAAACCATTCCCCAGGAAAGTTCCTGGTGAGAATATGAAATGGAAGATTGTCCCATGTCCCAGTGGGCCATTCTCAGTCTGGGGAATAGGTCAATTCACTTACAGAGTTAGGTATCGCATTGATAGTGTGTCTTCTGTAGGCAGGACTATATTCAGCTGGAGGAATGATGCAATTAAGAAGCAATGCCATGGAGACAAAAAGAAGCTATAAGAATAGGGTTAGAGCAAGCTGTTAACTTTGCTTTTGGGTCCTCAGTGCAGTCATAAAGGTCTGCAGGTGTTGAGCTTGAAGGACGCTCGGATGAGGATGTGAGAACAGTGGAAACTGGGCAGCATCTGTCCAGCTTTAAGTTTAGATGCTCTAGCCATGGCTCTGTGGCACATATTTCTCATAGCACATGTGCTAGTGCCCAGATGCATGTTACAATTTTTATCTCATCATATTTTGTCTTGTTATTATTTTCTTTCATCTTGATTTCCTTTCTTTTTCCCTTTCCCATTTTTATCAGGTTCTCATAGGGTTACCCAAGATATCCATAAACTTAAAATCTTCCCCTTGTCTCAGTGGCTCAGTCTGAGATCACAGACCAACCATATGCAGTTGGATATTTTCATTAACGATCTGAGCAGCTAGTTTTACCTCCCAATGGTAACAAATTAGATTGGTGAAATAATCATGTAACATATTCACAGTTTTTGGCAGGTATTGGGCCATATGAAAGAATTGAACAGATCCGAATACAATTTTTACAGGTAGCTTATGGAGCTTTCTGTTGTGAACAAATGAAATAACCCATAGAGCATGTTAGATGTATCCTGAGGAGCATACCGTTCTCCCTGAAATCATCCTGTTTCTACTAAAAATAGTTAAAATATAATTTTTCTGTAAGGTAAATCCACTCTTATTTCATTTGGGCCTCACTTTTTTTTAACACATGTGTATTAAGAAGAATAATTGATCATAGCCTCATTCTTTAGTTTGCTTTCTTACTAGAAATTGTATTTATTGGTTGTGATTTTCACACAAGCATATGTGTGAAAACCTACACCTTGTCCCTCAATACCAACTCCATCGAGGTTTCCCATCAGTTTACCCCTCCATTCCATGTAGCCTTTTATTATATGGGATGGGAACAGAGAGCCATTTTCCTTTTTGAATGTTCCTGCTCCAGCAGATGGCCCTATACCTACACACATATAAGCAACAGTAAGCAGACTCAGTGGAATTATAAATGATTTCGCTGGATGTTTTTCCATAAGAAACTTCATTCTTGACTTGTAAGAGATTTTCAAGGCTGTGAAGCAAACCTAGGAACTTGACATTAGAGTAGTTTTCAGTCCCACCAGTAAGTTTGGGCAATTTTCTTTCTTTTCTTCCTTTCCTTTTTTGTATTAATTATGTTATGTATTTTATGTCTTTATATCCTAAAATCAGCTTCACCTCTCTCCTCTCCTCCCTGCCCCTCCCTCTCACCCCCCATCCCAACTTATGGACACCTCCTCCCTTTTACCTCCGAATAGGGAGGTCTCCCATGAACATCAACTAGCCTTGACCTATCAAGTTGCAGTGAGGCTAGGACTCTTCTCCTCCTGAGTCTAGATGAAGGAGACTAGTTGAGGGAAAAGGATGCAGAGGTAAGCAGTGTAGTCAGAGACAGCCTTACTCCCACTGTTAAAATAGTCGCACATGAAGACCCAGCTACATAACTGTTACATATGTGCAGAGGGCTTAGGTCTCTCGAACTCATGCTCTCTGTCTGCTCAGTCTCTGTTAGCCCATATGGGCCAGCTTAGTTGATTCTGTAGGTTTTCTAGTTATGTCCTTGACGCCTCTAGCTTTTTCAATCCTTCCTCCCTACCCTCCATAGGACTCCCCAAGCTCATTTTAATACTTGGTAGTGGGTCTCTAGCTCTCTTTCCACAGATGGTGGGTGAAGCCTCTCAGATGACAGTTATACTAGGCTTCTGTCTACAAGTATAGCAGAATAGCATTAGTAGTGTCAGGGTGGGTTCCCTCTCATGCCACGGGTCTCAAACTAGGCCAGTTGTTGGTTAGCCATTTTCTCAATATCTGCTCCAGGTTTTTTGCCCCTGTACCTCTTAGGGGTCAAATTTCTGTAGCTTGAATTGTGTCCCAGTTCTTCTACTGGAGGTTTATAGGATTCAGGCTCTATATCCCCCATTGCTAAGAGTCTTTGATAGGTTCATCTTCATAGACTCCTGAAGAGAGGGAGAAGAAGGCGAGACAACTGGAATGTGGGTCGAGTGATGGTAGGCATCTGTGGGACAAGCTAGAAACCTAGGAAATTGGCCATTTCTATCTAACATTTGTGGGCAAGTGTGTGGGTTCATATTGCCTGTGTCCTGGACAGCTCTCTGCCAGACCCTACCTGCCCATGGGGGTTGGGGGTGAGTTGGTGCAGAGTCAACAACACAAACTCCAGGAGCAGGTGAGAAAAGCTTCAGTAAGCCCTGCTGCAAGATCATTTAATACCCTCCACCAATGCCCCCATTGATCACAAGAAAGTGTCTATTGTAAACAGCAGTTTCTGACCGGCTGGCATTGTTTCCACCATCAATCCTTCTTTTCCCAGGCAGTCCTCAATGAGGTCCTCCTGCAGGAGATGCTGATGTCTCAGACAGTCCTCATTTAGTTCCTCCTGCCGGGGATGCTTTTGCAGCTTCACCACCTCCAGCATTTACATAGAGGCAGCCCCACTATTCCTGCTACAAGTTAGCCGTAAAGATAACAAATGAGTAGATCAGTTAACAGGCTAATTTTCTAGGATAATTCATAGGTACTGAAGTGATCAAATCAATATCAGTTCCATAAATGTGCCTGTCAGTATCTGATTCTGTTAACTCAATTATTAAATATTAAGATAACCAACGTTTCTAACTCTGACTTTTACATGGAAAGCATAATCATGCTGAATTTCTCCCCAAACATTAAATTGCTATGAAAATAACAGTTCCAGAAATGTATAAGAATCACGTAGTAAGAAATGATAAATGTTTCATTTCTGTTTACAAAGATATAATTTACAAAATAGCTATAAGATACAAATACCTCCAGAAAAAATTTCAAGGGCTCCTAAAGTTTATGAACCAAACATGGAAGAACAAGAAACATTTTTATTCTGTTCTGTTCTGTTTTGTTTTGTTTTACTGGAGACTGTACTAATTTTCACAATTCTGTGAACAAAATAGAACTTTTAAAGGTTTATTTTGTTTTAAATTATGTACATGCATGTATGTGTACTTCAATGAAGGTGCCCATGGAGACCAGGAGATAGCATCAGACTTCTCTGGATTTGGAGTAATGGGCAGCTCTGAGCTGCTGGGAGTCAAATTCTGGTCCTCTGTAAAGGTAAAACACAAACTCTTGTATCTTTAACTCTGGACCAGGGATGGTTTAAACCAAAGATCTTTAATCAGCAGTGGTGGTCTAGAAACTTTCACAAATAATTGTCAATCTGTGCACAAACACTCAGCATGAAATGCTATCCAAAAGACAAAGGTTTAACATGAATCTAGTGGAAGATTTTACAAAAATCCTTGCAGGTATGCCTTTTAATAGTACATATTTTACTTGCTAGGATTCCTGGGCCTTAGAAGGATTGTATAGACAATAGGGACAATGGTCAATTTCTAGGAACTTAAACTAGTTTCTATAACTAGGATATATCCTTAAATAGTCATGTGAAGGCTAATTATCATTGCTTAATTGCTGTGGCTTCCTATGCAGCTGAGTGTATGAATTCATCTAATTGGTTTGTTGACTCCTTCCGCAAAGTGAGAACAAATCCTTGTGAGCTTTTCTAAGGGCTCTCTAGTTCCCCTCAATAAGAGTCAGAAAGACTTTATTTAGAATTGACTTTGGGAAGCTTCTAAAAGCATTAAAATATTTGAATACTTGGTTAGCTAGAATGACAGATTAGTTATTATTTAACCAAAGTGATAGTGAATTATGTTGATTGTAAGTATCAAAGTCACAGAAGTACAAAGGCAAAACAAAAACCTTTAGTTCTTTTACTATTCAGAAGACTGACAACTTTCTTAGTTATTACTAAGTTGATAAAGACAACCTAAAAGGCAAATTTAAAATTTCAGATAAAATTCAGGATCTTAGTTATACTAAATTATTTACAAGTAAATAAAAATACTTTAAAATAATACAATAAATTTTGAATCTCTTAAAGGAGAAAATTAAGATCTAGTTTTGCCAGAGTACACTATTGATCTTGGAGCTCATTTGAAACTTTAAATAAATTCATTTAAATCCTGTCTCCCTAATAATAACTTTTTCAGAAACATCAAGATTTGTTCTCATCGGAACTCCAACATATTACTTTAGAGTAAAAGAGCTCTCTCTTTCTTTCTCCCTTTTTCTTCTCTTCTTCCTCCTCTCCTCCTTGTCTTCCTCCTATCCCTTCTCCTTTGCCTCCTCTTCCTCTTCTTCCTCCTCTTCTCCTCCTCTCCTTCCTTGTCCTCTTTCTGCTCTTTCTCTTCCTCCTCTTCTTCCTCCTCTTCATCTTCTTCCTCCCCCTTTTCCTCCTCCGTTTCCTCTTCCTTCTCCTCTCTCTTTGCCTCTCTTCCCATCCTTCCTTTATTCTTTTTCTTCTTTTTGTCTTGAACAAAATAAGTAAATAAACAGAAACACTAAAAACCAAACTACCAGAAAGCAAACATCCTTCCCATCCTGTTTTATGAGCCATTTGGAGACAGGAGGATCAGGAGTTCAGGGCTAGCATCTGCTACATAACCTGTTTTGAGGAAGTTGAGGCCTAGCCTAGCTTTTAATAAACAACTAGAGCAAAACAAATAAACAAAATTCAAGGAAACACCATAAAATAACTCAACCAAACAACAACAAGCAAAACACATGAGCTTGGATCTTTGCATACTTCATATTTATTACTTATGTCTTAGTGGCTTTATTTCAAAAGGTGATTATGATTTTTAACCATTAATCCTGCTGCTTTTCTAGAGAAAAATAGAAAGCAGACAAGTGTGAATTGTCTGTCACCAGCATTCTGTTGCAGACAAGCAAATTTTGTGCATATGTAAATCTCGTATTTTCCTACAGGCATATGCTTCCTCATAATTCAATTTCTCACATTATTAACAAGCTATATAATTAGGCTCTTTATACTGTGCAAAAGGAAGAAGCTAAACCAAATAAACTTAAGTTTAGTGATGAATATTTTAGTAGAAATAACCCAGAAATTCAATAAACATCAAGTATGTAATTTAATTAATTAGAACTTAATTTTTTAATGTTTTAATTTTATATGTATATATTACCCTTGGAAGCCAGAGAGGGAGTCATATGCCTGGGAATTAGGGTTACAAATTGTTGTAAGCTCCAAAGTGAATGCTGGAGTCAAATCGGGATCTTTTAGGAAAGTAGCTATTGCACTCCAACCAAGGAGCATGCAACCAAGGGCCAACCTAGGCCCTCCACACATAAGTAACAGTTACTTACCTTGATCTTCATGGGAACTCCTCACTGGGAGAGACAGACTCTGCCTCTGTTGCCTGCCTTTAGGACCCATTTCTCCTACTGGGATGACTCTTCCAGCTTCATCAGAAGAAGATGCCTAGTCTTGCTGCAACTTAATATCCCAAGGATGGTTCCTATCTACTGGAATTCTCCCCTTCTCTGAAAAGAAAGGAAGAGTTTGTGGAAGTGGCAGAGAGAAGATGAGGGTAAGGACTTGGAGGAGAAAATGGAGGAGAAAATTGTCACTTGTATGTAAAGTTTGTTAATTAATTAAAAATTAAAAGAAAGGCAGCCATTACTCTTAACCACTCTTAGTCACTGAACCCTCTTTCCAGCCCCAGTATAAGGTGAAAAGTCCAACCTAATGGCTAAGCTCAGAAGCTGCATTGATGGTGGTTTATAACACCACCAAGTTAAGCTATTCTTTCCCTATGCTTTTCTTTCTGATATTTTTACCTTTGTAATAAACTCAAAAAAATTAAACTATATATGTTCCTATAGTCAATATGGATGAAATAGAACATACTATCTTTAAATTAGTCTGAATTATTCAATGAATCTTATCACAGAGGTAACATAGTCACAAAAATTTAAAACAAATGTACTGTGCATCCTATATTTCTGAGATATTTAGGAATATTTCAGTTATACATGTTCATCTATTTAAATTTAGATCATGCCATCCAGATATAGGAAATGTTATGCATACATAATACACATAATCATAATATACAGAGAGATGAATAGACCTTATATAGTCATTATTATAAAACCTAGCTATAAGCTAAATATATATGTATAAATATGAGAACCTCATGAGTAACTAATATACTGATTGTCATTTTGTCTTATATTTTGGCACACTGAACAAATTAAAACTATCTTTTCAATTTTTGTTTTAGACTTTTAAATTTTATTCATTTGTATAGGTTTGTGTGTATAATCTGCATGTAAAATTTAACTTAAAAACTTATGTGTGCATGTATGCAGTACCCACATACCCTAAAGTTACAGAAGGTTGGGAGCACCTGAATGTCAGTCAGTACTGGATACCAAACTCAGGTCCTCAAGAACAGCAAACGCTCATAATGGCTGAAATCTCCAGTTCCCTGGATACAGCATTTGATTTTGTTGTTGTTGTTGTTGTTGTTGTTGTTAATGTGAAAAAATATCCCCGAATGTTTTTTCAAGCAAGTGCCCATGAAAATATCAGGTGTTCTCAAAGAGGCTCTTTCATATTACCTTTGTATTTTTTTAATTGCTCTGAATGTAATTTTTTAATTTTAAAAAGAAACCATATATATTTAATTTACAACGCACATACAAAATATGTACAAAACTAAACAACAATATATATGCTTTATGCTATATATGTAAAAAGAATGTACTCTGAATCATTTAGATGTAAAAAGTATTCATATTGGAACTCAACGTAAAACTACCTGAAAATAAGGTATGCTGAGAAATGAGAACATATTTTAAAGCAAATATAAGAAAAATCTTAAAATAGTAAAATTTTAGCTAGTTTATGTGAATTCTTTCAGCTTCTTTCTTTGCTTAAAAATTATCAAAATGAAATACTGGGAGGAAGGTCTGTCCTGTGTGATCTTGTTCGTTTTTTACACTTTGACTCCAGTTTTTTTCGGTCTTCAAGAGCAAGCTGAACCTGCAAGTCTTATCCACACCATGGTTGCATGAGCTAACTCATACATCTCTACCACACTTCATCTTCATACTGGACCAACATAATCTCTCATATCCCTGGTATAGTAGCCAAATAATTCCTAGTTTCCATTTAAACGGAGAAGATATCCAAGGATTCCTAACTGTGCTGCTATTTCATCACCTACCTATGAGTGACCCAAAAGCCCAGAGCCTTGGTTACCAAGGTTACCAGCATCTTCTGATTTTTTAATTTTAAAAAGAAACCATGGATATTTAATTTACAACGCATATACAAAATATGTACAAATTAAGCAACAATATATATGCTTTGTGCTATATATGTAAAAAGAATGTACTCTGAATCATTTAGATTTAAAAAGTATTCATATTTGAACTCAACGTAAAACTACCTGAAAATAAGGTATGCTGATGCTCCTAGAGGAACACAAAAAAGACATAAACAAATCTCTTAAAGAAATGCAGGGGAACATCAATAGGGTAGAAGCTCTTACAATGCAAACACAAAAAACACTTAAAGAACTCCAGGAGAATATGGGCCAATACACAGAAACCAATAAAGAGGAAATGAGAAAATCAGTTAAACAAATACAGGAGAACTTGAAACAACATGCAGAAGTCATGAAAGAGGGAGCACAAAAATATATTAAACAATTAAATGAAAACACAAGCAAACAAATGAAGGAACTGAGCAAAACCATCCAAGATCTGAACACAGAGGTAGAAACAACTAAGAAATCACAAAAGGAGGCAACTTTGGAGATAGAAAACCTTGGGAAGAAATCAGGGGTCGTAGATGCAAACATCAATAACAGAATACAAGAGATAGAGATAAGAATCTCAGATGCTAAAGATAACATAGTAACCATTGACTCCACAATCAAAGAAAATGAAAAATCCCAAAGGCTTGTAACCCAAAACATCCAGGAAATCCATATTACCTTTGTATTAACAGAATTATCTCTCTGTACTTTTATATTTCAGAGGAGTGGTAATATTTACATTTTAAGGCAGAAGATCGTTTCTCTTTAAGCAGGAATTCAATTCTATATCAAAATGTTATGGGAACTCTGAGATGGATTATTCTTTTACTTTACTTTCCATTAAGTAGAGTATAGTGTATTAAATTGTTTTGTTTGAAGTTCAAAATGTATTCATAATATATATTGTATGGGAGGGCCATAAATTAGAGAGTATGGATTATAAGATTACTGTTTCAAGATATAAGTGGATTTACCTGCTCTCTGTGCTCTGCAAAGATGGAGAAAGAAAGATACTGAGTTTGAAACCTGCCTCGGAAATACAAAAAAAAAAAAATCAACAAATTAGTAGCCTTTGTAAGGGATTTTCAAAATGCTAACCCAATGTTCCCTGGACATTGTCAGTGTTATGTTCTGGCTGCCAGTGTTTACATGAATTCCGGGAGGTCTTTCCTTAGTGTTTTTTCTTAATTCTGTCTTTACTTGCAACTTAGGTTAATTGTTTTCTTCATCCCAGATCAAAATCCTATCACTTCTCTACCTTCTTTGAATATGATCTTGCCATACATACTAATAAGATTTATTTTTAAATGAAATCTCCAAACAACATTGACCTCTTAAGTATGAAAGTCCAACTTTTCATAGGTACACATATTGTACTTGTGACCCAAATGTAGAAATAATGAACTTTTAGCATTTTATTAGAGATAAAAATATCCCCATAAAGGTGACAAGAAAAAAGCAGCACCTTGCCAAAAGAAGAATGTGTTCTACAGCAAAAGGACTTACACTCAAAAGCATAAAGAGCAAAGAGCAGTCTGGCTTTAAATGGAAAACAACTCATACCTCAAAGCAACCCTTTGCATATCTTGAGTTTTTAGCCCATTATGATAATACCCAGATATGCACTGACACCCTGAATTCTCCAGGTGGCAGAAAGCAAATTTTTTCCCCCACCCAATGTGTGTTCCTGATTGTATATGTGAACAATGTGTGTGCAGTGTCCATGGAAGTCAGAGATGCTGGATTCCCTGAGACTGCTATCAACTACCAGTATATGATAAAGACCCTCAGGAAAACTTGCTTGTTCTAGAGATATTAGGAAGAGTATAAAACCTGCATAAAGTATAGAGTGGTTCCATGGTTCTTTTGTGCATGTCAGCTCTCATCCCTCCAGAGTGAGAAAGCAAATTTTTATAAAGGCAATATCACAGGACATGCACTCAGACAAATAGGAAAGTAATTGTTGTCACTGTGGGAGACAGGATCAATAACTCATGAGTATTCAGAACCAAATCCAAGATAGACACAGTCCAAAGAGCTAATTCATACAAGGATTTTTTCCTTCCTGAATATGTAAATTGGGAAAAGATAGACTCTTTCACCAACCACTTGACTCAGCATCTATAGAGAGATGCGGGTTATTGAGTTCAGTGGCGGAGCTGCCTCTGCCTGTTTTTCTCACACGTTCCATTTTGCATCTGAAACTTAAGGATGGAATAACCTGGGTTTCCTCTTAGCAGATGGATCCTGCCTTATCCATCACAACCACCTCCTTTCTACCCTTCTAGATTATAGACTGGGGCCTGTAGCAAAGGACAAAAAAAGAGAATACCATGAAAGTTTAAGTAAAGTATGTGGACTGAGAGCCTTTAAAAGGAAACGAAGCCCCAAAGAATTCACAAAATCTCAGTGCTTTTTGTTTGTTGGTTCATTGTTGGAGGTAGTGTTTAATGTTCCTCAGAAAATTGAACATTCTACTATCATAAGACCCAGCTATACAACTCCTGGGCATATCTCCAAAAGATGGTTCAACATATAACAAGGACACATGCTCTACTATCTTCATAGCAGCTTTATTTATAATAGCCAGAAGCTGGAAAGAATCCAAATGTCCTTCAACAGAGGCATGGATACAGAAAATGTGGTACATTTACATAATGAAGTACTACTCAGCTATTAAAAACAATGACTTCATGAAATTCTTAGTCAATAATTTCTTACATAAGAGAAATGATTAAGACACTTCATGTTTCAAATCAATCACCTTTAGGAAATATCAAATATACCAACTTTTCACATAATTGAACAGTATCAAAGTAGTATTATCATCACCTAAAATGCCACCAGTGCTAAGAAGGTTTTTCATTTGAGGTAGCAGGATGTAACATAATGAGTGGCCCTCTGTGTTTATCTAAAAATATTCCTATATTGATGGTATCTAAGATCATTTGATGATTTTATAAGGTTGAACTTAGTGTTGTTTTTGTTGTCAAATGCTTGAGTGAATGAAGAAAGTTTTATTTGTGTTTAGACATTCAGAGACTCTAGGCCAAGTTTTCTAGATGCGACTATTTCTGAACCCTTGGTCAGACAGCATCATTGTGGAAAAGCACTGGCAAAATGAACTTGGTTGCTTCCCACAGCCTGAAGCAGGGAAGGACAAGAAGAGTCCAGGGATCCAGAAAGTGATTCAGAACCATGTGCCTGTGACCTTATTCCTGAACCTTGCTTCTGCCTCCATTGTCTAATACCTTTCAGTATTTACCATTGAATATTAAACTCATCATTAAGTTAGATGAAAGATGAAATAGTGTACTCGAATCCATTCAGTTCCTCAAATTTAAACATTCTTGCATTAAAAACCAAGATTTCAACATAATAACCTTTGGGTGGGGCACTGTATATGCAATGCAGAACAACTTCAAACTTTATTAAAGAAGAGAATATTGTGAAACTGGACCTTGGCAAGGTAAAGTGTGCGTTACTCATCAAATATTAAAGAAGGAAAGAAAACATAGGTTGCTGAATTCAGCAAAATGCAATGAATTGAAAAGAATAGACTCGTGCTCCTCAGGAGTAAGGTAACAAAGTCATCAGTAGAATGTCTGCTTGCCTAATTTTCTTCCATCCAGTTGTTTATTCATATTTCTTTTTAAATTTTAATCTTCTTTATTATATTAAAAGAATACTTTTAAAATGATGTACGTAAGTACATTATATGCATCATAAACTAGGTTTCAGCGGGATTCTGCAATACAAATATAATTGGAAGAAGAACCAGGGTGTCTTCAGTTTCAGTATGTTGTGCTTCTAATTTCATATTTCAGTACTTCTAAGGCCCCAGGAACCCAGATCTTAAGCAATAGCAAGTCATACGTCCTTGAAAATATAGGTTGAAAAAGCATCAGGAAGAGGACTGAAAGCATTATTGACATTTCTCAGTATTGCATGTGTTCAATCCTTTATTTTCCTGTTTGAGTCTACTGTGAATAGTAAAGATAGTAATAAGTGCAATTTGGGAGTTTTCCTCATTTTTCTAAGTTATTAATTTACATAGTCTGCAACAGCATTATGCAAACTTGGGGGCTGAATGTGTTTTGATGTTATAGTCCTATGGTCTGGAAGAATTTAAGAGTCTTTGGCTTCAACCTATGAGGTAGATCAGAAGAGATCTCCCAGTATGGACAGTAACAAATACTACAGAGAATACCAAATATCCACTGCAGGGCAATATTGGCCATAGTGGTGAATAGCAGATTTACGTGAAGTAGATTCAAACCTGAAGTCAGAGATCTCATCATGGTATATTGCCTCAGGTGTCTAGTTTTCCCTTATGTTTTAAGAAATACAAGATACTTTAGAGATTCTGAGAAAAATGTAGGAGCTTTAAGAAATCTTGTATTTGGGAGAGTCAAGGTTTACTATAAAGGGTAGTAGATGCCCTTACCATCACCACGGTGTACTCTAGAAATTGATGGTTCTATCTAGACACAATAGACAAATATGTAAATATTTTCTGCCATGCATTTTAAGGCCACACACAGAACTTATGAAGGAAGTATGTTATACTAAACTAAAATATAAGCATTTCTCTTGACTATCCATATCACCAGGAATATATCCAAATCATGGGTAACTGATTTCATCTCTTTGTAGTAAGTCTTGGCTCTTATACTTTTATCTCAAACTGTATTCTGCACCAGAAGGTGGAAATGCCATGGATAACAGGATATTTGTCAGAGTCAGTTACAGCATGCTGTAGCTTTTGTCTTGAACCTGTCACTTTACTACACAAATTCTACAAGATCTGTAAATAAGTGTTTCATACTTCAGAGGATATTTGTTGGTTAATGTTTGTGTTAAGCACCTGCTGTTTATAAGAGAAAATAGCTCCTCCATTCCCACATGATTCTAGCTAGTGCATCAAGCCCTGTGGCTGTTGATGTCCTAAAACATGACTTGATTTACTCAATTCAATTATTTTTTATAGTTCCTTTTGAAAATATTGTTCTGTGGACATTAGCAAAGAAAATTCTATTAAGTTTGGATATTTTTCCTTTAAAGATGTTTCAAAGAAGGGTTTATTGTGTGCATATCTTATTTAGCAATACGAAGAGATGAGTCGTGACAGATGAAAAAGAAAGGGATTGTGAAAGACATGTTTTTGGTTTCTTTTTTGTTTTCTTGGCTTTTTTTTTTGGTTTGCTTACACTATTTTATTACAGTGACAGAAAGGTCATTAAAAGTACATATTAATCATTTAGTCCTAGTTTTTCTTATACCATTACTATTGTGGCACACCATATTTTCTTTTTTCTTGAATATTTTATTTATTTACATTTCAAAAATTATCTCCTTTCCAAATTTCACCTCCAGAAAACCCCTAGCCCATGCCCCTTCACCCTGCTTCTAAGACGGTGCTCTTCCAACTACCCACTTCTGCCTCCCTGCCCTGAAATTCCCATACACTGGAGCATGGAGCCTTCAGAGGAGCAAGGGCCTCTCTTCCCATTGATGTCTTGCATTATCATTCTCTGCTACATATGTGGCTGGAGGCATGGGTCCCTCACTGTGTACTCTTTGGATGGTGATTTAGTCCCTGGGAACCCTGGGGGGGCAGGGGATCTGCTTGGTTGATATTATTCTTCCTATTGATATTGTTGCAAATCCTCTCAGCTCCTACAGTCCTGTCTTGAGTTCCTCCATTGTGGACCCTATGCTCAATTCAGTGGTTGGCTGCAAGCATCTGCCGCTGTATTTTTCAGGCTCTGGCAGAGCCTCTCAGGAGACAGCTATATCAGGCTCCTGTCAGCAAGTGCTTCTTGGCATCCACAATAGTGTCTAAGTTTGGTGACTGTATATGGGAGGGATTCCCAGTTGGGACAATCTTTGGAGGTCTTTATTTCAGTCTCTGCTCCACACTTTGTCCCCATATTTCCTCCAGTGAGTATTTTGTTCCCCTTCTAAGAAGGACTGAAGCATCCACACTCTGGTTTTCTTCTTCTTGAGCTTCATGTGATATGTGAATTGTATCTTGGGTATTCCAAGCTTTTGGGCTAATATCTACTTATCAGTGAGTGCATACCATGTGTGTTCTTTTCTTATTGGGTTACCTCACTCAGAATGATAGTTTCTAGTTTCATCCATTTGCCTAAGAATTTCATGAAATCATTGTTTTTAACAGCTGAGTAGTATTCCATTGTATAAATGTACCACATTTTCTGTATCCATGTCTCTGTTGAAGAACATCTGGGTTCTTTCCAGCTTCTGGCTATTATAAATAAGGCTTTTCTGAACATAGTGGAGCATGTGTCCTTGTTATATGTTGGAACATGTTTTAAGTATATGCCCAGGATTTATAAAGCTCAAGTAGTACTATGTCCAATTTTTCGAGTAGCTGGCAGACTGATTTCCTACGTGGTTGTACCTGCATGCAATCCCACCAACAGTGGAGGAGTGTTCTTCCTCCACACCCTTGCCAGCATCTGTTATCATGTGAATTTTTAATATCAGCCATTCTGATTAGTATGAAGTGGAATCTCAGGGTTATTTTGATTTCCATGTCCCTGATGACTAAGGTTGTTCAACATTTCTTTAGGTGCTTCTCAGCCATTCACTAGTCCTCAGGTGAGAATTCTTTGTTTAGCTCTGTGCCTCATTTTTCAATAGGGTTGTTTGGTTCTTTGGAGTCTCATTTTTGAGTTCTTTGTATATATTAGACCTATATTAGATGTAGGGTTGCCAAAGATCTTTTCCCAATTACTTGGTTGCTGATAGACATGTTCATATGGTATGAAACTCATGTCATCAGGTCTGTGGGTAAACACTTTTACCCATGAAGCCATCTTAAGCGGCCCTTACAATATTCTTACATACAGCCCTTATAAGATGTGGAGGCTTGACTAGCAGAAGTAGCAGGTCACCAGGGGCAGGCCTTTGAAGGCTATTAGCTATAGCCCACTTCCTGCTACCATGTGTATCTAGTCCCCTCTAGGTGAACAAGTTGGCAAAAAGAATTCCTGACTGCCATCACAGACTAGAGATGATCTGACGCCAAGCTTTCTACCACAAATCACCAAAATCCTGTGAAATTGCTAGCCCTCATAGTTCTGCCTTCTCATAAGATTTTTCTCTCAGATAGTTTTGTTAAAGCAACAATAGAAACTATGTCTTAGTGAAATTTACTAAGGTCAATATTTGCATGAGATATATGCTCATTTTGTAGAGTATTCATTATATACAGGTGACTCATTAAGCAAATATTAATTTTATTACAATATTCTTTGCTTTATCTTAACATTGTAGGGTTAGTATGAGTATCCTTCCTTGACTGCAGATTTTGTTTTGAGAATAAATAACTTATCCAGCTATATTTTATAGATTGTACTGATATAGTGGAAGAAAAAAGTCATAACTTAAAGTTTAACATTTAATTCTTATGTCCATATATCACATATAGAGCTTCTTATTTTCACTGGTCTTATGATAAAGCCCTGTCTGTCTGTCCTGGAACTCACTACTGAGACTAACTTGCTGGTTTCACTGCCTCAATCTCTGAATCTACCTGTGAAGGACTGAGATTAAAGGCATGTACAACCTTGTCTATCTCTTGACAAAATGATTAAGGGCATTCCATTTTATTCCAAAAATGTTTTGATTTACACAATGAGTTACATGATTGTCCTAATATTGTCTTCAACACACATACTCTCACACATACATACATATATACACATCAAAATATATATTAAAAATTACAAGTCTATATATTAAAAATGTATATATGTATGTACATATATATATGAGACTTTTTTCATTCTCATATGTTAATTGGGATTCTGTGAAATATTTTCAAAGTATGTATTGATTTTATGGGTATTTATGTGTCCCTTAGTATATAGATGTGCTCCATCTGTGTGCAGACCCAATGATCAGAAGATGGCATTGGTTGTCCCAGAACTAGAGTAACAGGTAACTATGAGATGTCTTGTGGGCATGAAGAACTGAGCACAGGTTCTTTGCAAGAGCAGTAAGTACTCGTAACCACTGAGCCATTTATTCAGCAACAAGTATGAAATTTTACACATGCCTATACAGCATATTCATCATATTTAGCAATTCTCCTTACACCAGCAACTTCAGTAATGGGTAGAGTATTTAGGACTATTTCTCTCCTACAGTTTTACCTAGGATTGTGAATACATTTTGTCTATTTTTTTTACCTGGCATATTTTGCTTGATGTAGCATCTTCCATGTTAATATTTTTTTCTGCATCTTGTATTACTCCATGCTTCTTTATACCTAGATGACACATCCTTGGGGTATTTAACACATTTTCTCCATACACTGATGTGCTGATAGACACTTAGGCTGGTTCTTTGCTTCTGTGAGTAGCACGATAAGAAACACAGCTTTGCTTTATACATTATCTCCATTTCCTTTGGGAATACTGCCAAGAATCAGACAGCTGGATCATGTGGTAATTCTATTTTTAGTTTTTAGGAGAAGCTTTGCACAGTTATCCACAGCAGCCAGAATTATATTCCCACCCATTGCTGTGCAAGGAGATTTTGCTGCTATTGCTTGTTTGTTCCTATGTGCTACACTGGGGATTTGTGTTTGATTCTTCTCTTTGGATAATAACTGCTCTAACTAGAGTAAGATACCCATCATTTTAGTTTTTATTTAATTTCCCTCCTGAGCAATGGAGTTGAAGAGAATGATTAACTTTTCATAGGTACCAGTTTTTTTGAGGAGTCTTTTGAGGTGAGGATCTATGGGCTCACTTTTAAAAAGATTAAATTCTTTTTTGGTATGGAAGTATTTTGAGTTCTTTATGTAGTTTGGAAATTAATCCTCTCTCAGATAAAATCTTTGCTATGTTGAAGATCTTTTGTTAAACATGGTCTCATTTGTTAAATTCTGTTTGTGTAGCTTAGATTTTGGTTAGCCCATTCAGAAAAATCATATACCAATATGCTGACAATTTTCTTCTATTCTAGTAGTCTCAGAGTGTCAGATATTAAAATGACTGATCCATTTCAAGTTTATGTCAAGACTAAGATCCAGTTGTACTTATGCTCTTCTTTTTTATTTTCTATATTCTTTGTTTACATTCCAAAGGCTTTCCCCTTTCCCAGGTCCCCACTCACCATATGTCCCCTAAATCCTCTTCCCCGCCCTGCCCATTCCCCAATCACCCCCAACCCTTTCTCTGTTCTGGAACTCTCCTGCACTCTTCTTCATGTGACTATCCAATGTTCCTTGCATCATTTCTGGAAGCATCTGGCTTTTCTGCAGTGTGCACCCATTGAGATACACACTGAGAATCAATTAGTTGTAGAAGTCTGGGTTTACTTCAGATACTCTATTTCTGTTTAATTCAACAATGTACCTGCATTTTCTGCTAAATACCATAAGAGTTTTATTACTATATTTCTGTAATATGCCTTGGCCTCCAGCATCATGGTATCTTAATCTTTGCTTTATTGTGTTTGCAGGTAAATTAATGGGATTGTGTTTTCTATTTGAAAACAATCATGGATCTATTGATGGCAACTGTGTTGTATAAACTCTTTCATGTAGCATAAATATTTTAATTAGTATTTTTCCATATCCATGAACATGGAATATCTCTCCCCATTGTAGAGGTCTGTTTCAAAATCTCTAATACTAGTATTGTAATTCATACTTGCGAGGGTTTTTTCCACTTCTGTAGTTCTGTTTATCCATACATTTAAATGTATATATTTGTTTTGCTATTGTGAATGCAAATGCTTTTGTCATTTCTTAGACTTTCTTGATTTTAGAGAAATTGACAGTATTGAGATGCAGGTGACCTGAAATTTTGTAGAATATTATTTAACTGCATTTCTATTAGACAAAATAAGTTTATTAGTCTTTGATAATATCCCCATTGTAATAAAATTCTAGAATTTGATAGTGGTTATACTGAATAGCATTGGAGAACTGGTGAAGAACAGGGTTCAAATTTCACAAATCATTTCTCACTTATCTGGGTTCTAGCAAATAAACTCAGGTTATCAGGAATGACAGTAAGTACCTGTTGAACCATCTTGACAGGCTGAAGCAATAAAATTAAGTGCCATTTTATATTCAAAATTTTATAATGGCCATTTTCATGTGTGTATCAGGGTGTGTACATGTATACACATGCCTACAAGTGTGCAGGCACATGTGCATATGCATGTCTATGTAGATTCTATGTGCCAGCTGGGGTCTCTCCTGGAACCCAGTTTTCACTAATTCAAGTAGATTGGCAAGCCAGCACCAAATATTTTTCAGTGTTCACATAATCAGTACTGCAGTTACAGGTGCACACACCGTACTTGGATTTTTACAAGGGTTTTCGGAATCTAAACAGGTCCCTATGCCTGAACAAGAAGTACTTTTACTGAATGATCCCTGGTCTCAACCCTGCAAGATCATCTCATTTCATCAGATTCTCTGAAGTTTAGAACATGATGTTACAAAATAAACCTCCTGAGACATTCTCTGTATTGAAACAGCTTTGTAAATCAGTTTTTAATCAATGCTTTCTTAAAAGTTTCTGTTACAACATTAGTCACAATTTAATTTATGGAAAAACTGTATTTTACAAGAAGCAAAATAAACCTAATAACAAAGTTCTTATGCCACAATAAAACTTTAGACCTTATCAGTGATAATAAGTATCATGACATTCAATTAGGACTCAGAAAGAGATTATAAGACTCAAAGAGAAAAATATTCTTTAAATTTACAGTTGTATTTTCTTTTTAATTTGAGGGGATGTTCAGATTGTCTGGCTAACACTTGCTGTTCTTGTAGAAGAGCTGATTCAGTTCCCACTAACCACCTTCATGTGCAACTCTGTCTTCTGGAGATCCATTTCCTGTCTATGTCACCTACTTGCACCTGAAGATGCATACTCTCAAAGACACACACCAGTCAAAATAAAATTTATCTTAAAAAAGAGAGTTGACTCATTTACTAAGATTTAATGATTATTTAAATATTTGTATTAGGTTTTACCATTTGGGGTATAATTTAAATGTATTAAAATGCATTTAGGCTAAGTACATAGGTTGATGAGTTTATAAAGGTATAAAATGGATGTAAAATTTACATAGTAATAATTACAACAGTGAAGATGCATTACATTTACATCACCATGAAAATATATCATGAACCACTGTTTCCTCAGACAAATTTTTATACCCAGCTGTAGTTTGAGCAGCTTTATCTATATGTTAATTTATTGGAATGTCAAATAAGCAATATTTGTGGTACACACCTATGCCTCTGTCTACCTTTCATTTATATTCATGTGTTGGAGATTTATCTTGGTTATGACAGCATCTTGAGTAGCTGATCTCTCTCTTTTTCTTTATTGGATATCTTATTTATTTACATTTCAAATGTTATCCCTCTTCCCAGTTTCCCCTCCAGAAATCCACTATCCCATTCCCCTTTACCCTGTTTCTATGAGTGTGCTCCCTCACCCACGCACCCATGCTTTCCTCATGCCTGGTATACTCATTCACTGGGGTATTGAGCATTCTGAGATCCAAGGACATCTCCTCCCATTGATGCTCAACAAGGCCATCCTCTGTTATGTATGCAGCTGGAGTCATGGGTTGCTCCATGTGTACTTTTTGGTTGGTAGTTTAGTCCCTGGTAGCTCGGGGCGGGGGGGGGGGTCTGGTTGGTTGATGTTGTTCTTCTTATGGGCTTGCAAATCACTTCAGCTCCTTTAGTCCTTTCTCTAACTCCTCCATTGGGGACCCCATGCTCAGTCCAATGGTTGGCTGCAAGCATCTTCCTCTGTATTTGTCAGGCTCTAGAAAAGCCTCTCAGTAGAGAGCTATATTAGGCCTCTGTTAGCAAGCACTTCTTGTCATCCACAATAGTGTCTGCATTTGATGTCTGTGTGTGGGATGGATACCCAAGTTGGGCAGTCTATGAATGGCCTTTCCTTCAGTCTCTGCTCCACACTTTGTCTCCATATTTCCTTTAGACAGGAGTACATTTGAATTATAAATTTGGTGGTGAGTGGGTTGCCCCACCCCCCAACTGGGGGCCTTGTCTAACCTCTACATATGGTCTCTACAGGTTTTTTCTCCCATTTTGTTGGGCATTTCATCTAATCTCATCCCTGTTGTGTCTTGGAAACCTCTTGCTTTCCTGGCATCTGGGTGGCCACTCCCAGTTCCCCATACCCATTGCTACACACCTCTGTTCAAATTCCTGAACCTCAGTATATCATCCCTGTCTCCTCAAATATCTGATCTTGAACCTTTTCCCCCCTTCTTCTCTTTCTCCTATGTCTCTGACACTTTCTACCACCTGTGAGTATTTTTCCCCCTTCTTAGAAGTATCCACATTTAAGTATCCACTAACTAAAGTATCCATTCTTTGGTCTTCCTGCTTTTCAGCTTTATATGGTCTATTAATTATATCTTCAGTATTTTGATACAAACATTCCACTCCAGAAGAAGAAAGCTTTCTGGGTACATGAAAGTCATAAAACTCAGGAGCTCACAAACTTTATAAGAATTCTGGGCCCCCCTTTCCAGGTTTATGAACTTTTTTTATTAAATATATTCTTCATTTATATTTCATATACAAAACCTTTCCCAATTTCCCCTTCCCCCAAAACCCCACAACCCCTCCTCCCACACCCTGCCTCCAAGTATATGCCCCTTCACCATACCATTTCACCTCCCCTACCTCGATTATGAAAAATTATTAAGGAGAGTGTGCTTTCCTGTGTTATAACTTATTGACAGTTATTCAAGGCGCTACAATGACACTGTTTTGTGAGTAGTCACTCATACCAGTAGAAGCTTTTGTAGGATACAGCCACCTTTAAATCATTTAGGCTTCCACAGGTAACCTCAGAAAAAAATAGGCTCATCAAGCTGGATGTAGGTGGAATTGTTTCTTTGGCTTTGCTTGGTTTTGTTTTGTTTTGTTGTTGGCCCCTCAGTTTGTAATGACATTCTGCAAGGCTACAGATGTGGACCATTAATTAGAACACCAGAAACTAGTGGAGGCAGTTCCCAGAACCCATAAGGTGGCTCACAACTACTTATAATTTTAATGCCAGGAGTACTCAGTGTCCCTCTCAGGTGTCCAAGAGCATATATGTGCATTTATACATATATATGTACATATGAACATGCATATACACATAAATAAAAATAATAAATGATTATTTTAAAAGAGAAATGATTCCCCCTAGAAAGTTAACAGTACAGTCACTTCTTTGTTTTCTTTTTTATTCAAATCTCCCCTAATTCCTCTCAGATCCACGTTTTCTTCCCCACATTTGCAACTGTGTGATTCTATGAAGTCCAATTTGTTTCTACCTTCCATTCTTGGGTATATGATCTTTTCCGCTGGAGAGTGATGGCTGACTTAACAAGGGCTACATTCTTGTTTTGTTTTGTTTTGTTTTGTTTTGTTTTGTTTTGTTTTGTTTTGATTTGATTTGATTTCATTTGATTTGATTTGATTTGATTTGGTTTGGTTGGTTTGGTTTTTCAAGACAGGGTTTCTCTGTGTAACCCTGGTTGTCCTGGAACTCATTCTGTAAACCAGGCTGGCCTTGAACTTAGAAATCCTCCTGCCTCTGCTTCACAAGTGCTGAGATTAAAGGCATGTGCCATCACTGTCCTGCATGGGCTACACCGTTAAAGAAATCTTATTGTCACTATTCTAGCAACAGCAATTGCCAATAACTCCTCAATTAGGACTGGCACTTTATTTGACTTCCCTGATCCATGTTAGGTTTGTTCTGGCTTGAGTTTGTTGTATAGGTCCTGGGTATGTTATCTCAACTTCTGTGAATTTATACCTGCAACCTTGTATCTAGATACCTGTATCTAGATACCTTGTATTGAGAAGGCCCTGTTTCTCTGTAGACACCTACCATGTCTGGTTCTCTCATCCTTTCCAAACCCTCTGCTCTAATGCTTCCTGAGCCTTGGGAGAAGGGAGTATGGTATATATGCCATTTTTGTGTCTGAGCATTCTGTCATTTCTTATTTTCTGCATGTTGACCAGTTGTGTATATCTACATTTGATTAATTGATTGTATGTCGAGCTTAACTTCTTTATGCTGTTGACAGATCTTAAGTTTCATTGTATTTTGTCAATACGGTAAAAGTGAAATGTGTACATACGAATAGCTGCAAATATCAAATTTGATTTCTTGAATGGATACAAAAAGGTTGAATTGCATGACAGGTGAATACATAATTTTAAAAGAAATGGATAGAAATGTGTACATGGCTTATACCAGTCCATATTAACTTGAGAAATATATAGAAGCACTGATTCTTGAACACCCTAGCCAACACTGAACAGTTTCAATGTTAATTATTCACATGTGTTGGTATTTCATTTCAGCTTGACTTAACTTAACCAAAGGAAATAATAATAATACTAATAATAATAAGCATATTTTCATATACCTTATTCTTAATGTATATACATGTGTCAATTACAACCTGATATATATCTATATCTATATCTATATCTATATCTATATATCTATATATATATATACACACACACACACACACACACACACACACACAAGGGCATCAGATTACATATATTTTTTATTTCTTTACATTGCTTCTCTTATCTGTTTCATGTTTTGAAACGACTTGAGAAAAATTGATACTTCCCCCTTAAATGTTTTATTATATTCATCTGGAACTGGAATTCTTCCTCAGGGAAGTATTTTTAAAATATATTATTTCATATATCTTATTTTAAACATCTTTATTAAGATACATTTTAGTTATGAAAACCATCGATACAATTTAATAATTTCTACTAACTTTACCAAGTTGTGGAGCCATTATCATAAATCAGCTTTAGAATGTTTCTGTACCTTTAATAAGATCTCTTGTGCCCTTTTTCAGTTAATTTCTACTCCCACCACCTGCCAGAGGCAACACTTTCTGAAAACTTATGGTCATAAAGTAAACGTGAGAGACATAAATTTTCTTTTCCTTTTGAGTCAGTTTTGATAGCATGGGACATTCAAAGAATTTGTACATTTTCATCTGTTACTCATCTTGGAACATGAAATCATTCACATTGTTCTTTAGTGTGTCTAGGTTCAAGCCATTGTCTCTACCTCTACACTGGGAATGTTTGCCAACTCCGTCTCCCAATGTTTCTGGTTGCCCTTCGTATGTGTAGTCATAGACCAGATTTTGACATTTCTAATTTTCTATATTTTCTCTCATATTCTGCTCAATTGTGGTCTGTCTATCTTCCATATTTTTACTTCCTTTGAGTGTCATTAATTTTTATTTTTCTATGTTTTAATATACAGTTTAAATGATTGGATTAATTTTTTTGTTCTCATACAGATTTAATGGTCAGTGTCTCCTTGGGATCTGTTGGTTACAGTACACATATTTAAAATATTAAAAATATTTTCATCATTGTATTTCTTTTGTATGGTTCTTAGATTTGGGGAAATTGTGTTGATTGTATTTACATAATTTTTAGCTAACATTTTTCTTTTATTTTGCTTTAATTTTATGACTGTCAGAATGTTTCACAATTTAAAATGGATTAAGAAGTATTTTAGAAAGAGCTATGGGAAAAATGGTTTTTCTATATTGATTAGTGTTTCATCAACCACTTCAGGATCATTTCTCTCACAAAGTACAGCTGATGCTACATGGAGACTTCAGATTATGAATACTGTATTTCCTGTTGTACTTTTCATCTGTAGACATTCATCCTCTTAAAAAGTATTTTCAATTATCTCACTGTACTTGTGTCTTTTTCAAATTGTTCAACTTTTGAAGAAATTGTTTATTACATTATTTATGATAGAATCATGTGTGTGGAGAACAGAGGACAACTTGGAGGAGTCAATTGTTTCCTTCCATGGTGTGGGTCATTGGGGTGGAATTCAGGTCTTGGAGGAAGAAGGTTTACCTGCTGGGTAACCTTATTGGCCCATAAAATGTTCAATGTTTTAAGACACATTTTATAGTACTTCCTTATTGCTATGTTTTAAAAACAAAATATTAATGGCTTAAACATACAACATTTAATCCAATTGTTCCGTACATCAAACATAGTGTAATGATGTTCATAGATTCCCTCCTTAGTATCTCAAGGCTGCAGGTATCAGCTAGCAACATATTATCCTAAAGCTTTGAGGGAAGAGACCTCTTTGAATGTTCTCTAGATTGTTAGTAGATCTTGGCTCCTTGCAAAGATGGTATTAATGTTCCTACCTTCTCTCTGGCCATCTTCTAAGGGATATATAGAGCCTGCACCCACTGTCAGATCCTTGTATATGTTTAGCCCTCTCAAAAGGAAAGCGTCTTGTTTGGGTAAAATCCCTCTCATGTCTGAAACCTCTGCCTTCTTTTGAAATCAAAACGTCTTTTCTTTTGAGGTACTTACATGATTTCAGTTAACTCACTGAATATTCTACCTTCATGTCAATTAATTAATATTTTCTTTAATTACATCTGCAAAAGACTTTTCCCCATATAATTTCAAAGATCAGAGAAAAAATTTAGCATTATGTCTAACTTGCAAATGTATTGTACTTGTGGGCTGGTTCCACATTGATCATTCCAAAGTCTGTTTTATTAAGTAGATATTTTTACCAATTTTATAAATGATCAAATCCTGAATAGCACAAATCTTTCATAGTGGAGCAATTGCATCTTATTTCTATTCATTAAAGGTCATTAGCCTTGGGGTTAGTGGTGTCAGTTGGTTGGTCGAATTCTTTCCCAGATTTCCAGCACTGAATAAAAGCAGGTATGTTAGATGATTGTATTGTTAGTACCTGGGAAAAGAAAGATGGGAATATTCATCCATGGAGAGATTTGTAGGACATCCTGAGCCACATAAGAAGTTAAAAGTCAAAAGCAAGAGAAAGAAGAAAAAGTATCTTGATGATTTTCTCTTGGCAATAGTGAAACTACATTAACTTAGTCCTTTCCTAGTGGTTTCAAATACTTTTGAGCATGTTAATATTACCATTGAATAATATTTTGAGTATTATTCAAGATCTATTATTTCTGGATAGTCAGAATTTGAATGTCTCCAGGAACTCTGTGTGCTCTCCAGCCATTCCCTAAAGTGTGTCTCCCACCACCCTGGTGTTCTAGCTCTTCAACCTATTTTCACATACAGTGCTTAGCAAAAAGTCAGAGAAGTTCTATACATATTTTGGAAGAGGGAGAGAGACAGAAAGATCTGGAGAGAGAAAGATAGAAGGAGAATGAGAGTGAGAAAGAAAGGGAGAGTGGGAGAAAGGAAGTGAAGCAGAGCAGGAGATTGGCTGTGTGTATGGTTTCTAGATGTCCTGAAAGGCTGGTCTCTCTCCTGTAAATTAGTTCATGCACCATACTCAGCATGGGTCTAAAATGTTGCACAAGGCAGAAAAGCAATGCCATTCACTGGACTCACCTCATATGTTCCTCTTCGTAGAGCATCACAGTCCTGAGAAGCACCTTATCAAATATCTCTGTAGCTTCTTTTATTCTAATTTCCTGCTTGACAGCAAGTGAAAGCATGACCAATTAGGTTATCATTGCTAGAGCAGATGTATTAAGTCAACTGTGATTGGGTGAATTAAGGTCCACAAAAGGTTCTTGCTGTTCTCTCTCCCAGAAATTAGACTAGATAGATAATATTCCACATGTCCTCATACATAGATAAATAGTGACAGGCGGTCAAGGGCCACTGAGTGGAGGAGAATCAGTTTTCTACAATAATGAGTTCCTGAACAGGTTTTCCTATACCAAATCATCAGTCCTGGAAAGAAGTACATACAAACATATACATATATATATATATATATATATATATATATATATATATATATATATATATATATAACAATGATTAAATCAATTACAGATAATGAATTTTGGAAGAAGTCATGGAAGGCATTGGAGGAGGGAGGGATGCATGCAACAATATCAAAGAAAAAATCCTAAATTTTAGAGGGGAAGGTATGAGAAGAATTGGGATGAAGAGAGAGAGAGAGAGAGAGAGAGAGAGAGAGAGAGAGAGAGAGAGAGGGAGAGAGGGAGAGGGAGAGGGAGAGGGAGAGGGAGAGGGAGAGGGAGAGAGAGAGAGAGAGAGAGAGAGAGAGAGAGAGAGAGAGAGAGAGAGGGTGTGTAGGTACTATAAATGAAGAACTAGTATGAAATTCTAAAAATTATATAAAATTCTTTAAAAATGGAAAAGTATAAAATTGATTGGAACTCAATTTTCTTGGTTTACATAAACCTTTTGGGAGGCAGAGTTATAAGGTGTGATCTGAGTGACTTCAGATTGAAATTGTAGAATATATAATGAAGACTAAGTTCACTACAAAATTGGCCTCATATTTACCTATCCAATTTAAGTGTGGATAGGAAGTTGATGATTAGAGATATAAACCAGAGAAGCAAGCTTCTAAAAGAATCATACAAGAAGAACTTAAAATTATAACTTGAATTTTCCATTAATCATGAATATTAACCAATGTTGCAGACATTCTCCTTTGATCTACTAAAAAAGATGACACAGAGAAATGCCTAATGTTTTGATCATGCAAAAACTCAACATAGAAAACCATGAGTAGCTACATTAAAGGACACAAAGTTAATTCACAATGACAAGTTTGGAAATTGTAAAGAAAGGGCTATTATTTTAAATTTGATTTTTTTACTGTCATCAGAATTTCAAATATGACACAATATTTACATCATTTTCATTCATTTCACTTACTCCCAACATTTTCCTTGTTCCCTGACTTTCACTAAAATTCATGACCTCTTCTTCTATAATTATTGTTACACATACACACATATGTGTTATCTCACTCTCTTTCCGTTTCTATTTTTTTAAAGAATTTTTATTTATTATATGTAAATACACTGTAGCTGTCTTCAGACTCTTCAGAAGAGGGTGTCAGTTTTCATTAAGGATGGTTGTGTGCTACCATGTGGCTGCTGGGATTTGAACTCAGGACCTTCAGAAGAGCAGTCAGTGCTCTTAACTGCTGAGCAACCTGTTTCTGTCTCAGTCTCTCTATCAATGTCTCTGTGTCTTTATCTCTGTTCCTGTCTCTCTCTATCTCTCTGTCTCTCTGTCTCTCTGTCTCTGTCTCTGTCTCTGTCTCTCTCTGTCTCTGTCTCTCTCTCTCTCTCTCTCTCTCTCTCTCTCTCTCTCTCTCTCTCTCTCTCTCTCTCTCTGTGTGTGTGTGTGTGTGTGTGTGTGTGTGTGTGTGTGTATAAAACCATCAATCCCATTTTATATTACCTGTGTTTAGGGCTGACTGCCTGGGTTAGATAATCTGTCAAGAGACTTATAAAGCAGGGCTTTTAGTAAAAAGTAATGTTAGCTGAGTCAATTCATAATCAGAAAGGAAACTATCTTTAGTACACTTTAGGTAAAATATAAGATTTGAGCTTCATATAAGCAAATGTTGAGCTTTGTACTTTCAGTGCTTTGGCAATGGTTGACTGAGGCATATTATTAAATCACAACTGAGTTTGGTGTACAAGAACAGGCCTGAAAAACTACAAGCAGCTTGTTCAAGGCCTTATGTCACAAGTGTATGTACCACCAAATGAAAACTGATAGGGAAGAGTCATACCACTTTTTTTTTTAATGCAGCCCTGGCTAGTCTGGAACTCATCACAGTACAGACTGCTTTTAATTCATCTGCCTGTTTCTGCTTCCAAAATGTTTAGATTACAGCTGATGGCTACTGTACCCAGGGACATACATGGAACTTTAGATAACTGCGGCTTATGATTTACTAAGTATCCCATTATTTTTGGTTCTTAAAGGAGTAAAAGTACTGAAAATATTCATTCCTATGGATCTGCAGTTTGCTCCTGGAGATGGAGATGTTCTGTTGTTTGTTGTGAGACAATGTTCCTCTGAACATCTCTCACTAATTTAGAGCATTCTGAATAGAAAAAGGCTAGCATTAAATACAGCATTTCTCCTGACTGTGTGTCCACTGTCCATGTTATTTAGGATGACAGTGGTAGGTCATCATGCCGAGGGCATTGTTTCTGCTTCTACATAGAAAAACAATAGAGGGATAAAAGGAAACTTAAGAGCTTGCTGACCAGTTAGCACAGATAAATTGAAGTTCTCTGGATTCAATGAGAAATGCCTTTCTCTAAATGAATGAATAAACTAATAAATAAATAAATAAATAAATAAATAAATAAATAAGGGAGATGGTGATTGACAAAGGTGACTGTTGATGAAAAATCTCTCATCTCCATATACATGTGTACATAACCTTTCATGTTTGCTAAGATCATGCATGTGCATATGCACACGTGCACACACAAGCACACACACACACACACACACAAACACAAACACACATACAGAATTTTGATAGAACCATGGCTGCACGTACACATGGGTGTAAACTTTGCCTTTCTAACCTCTAGGAAGCAAGTCATTTCAAACACTGACTTTGAAGGTATGCATTCAAGGTTCATGCAGAGTTCCACCACTTGATGCAAGGAACATGAGGCTTTAGGAAGAACATTCAAATGCCTCCATTACCCCTAAGCCAGCAAATTTCAAAAATTTAAGGCTCATATAATCTAATTTTTTCATTCCCTTTCCTATTCGTACCCTCCCACTCCTCTCCTCTACTTCCTTTCTCTCCCTTCCTCTCCCCTTCTCTTTTGTCCCCTTTTCTCCCCTCTTCTCTTATTTTCTCCCTGTTTGTCCTTTCTGCTCCTTTCTCTAATCTCTGCATTTAACTCAACTTTCTCCTTCTTTGTCAGACATGGGATTTCTGTTTCACTCAGGCTGAACTTAGAACAGAAACCCTCCTGCCTGCATTTCCTGAGTACTTGGTATCAGAGTTATAGACCACCATGCCTGGCTTCAGGAGTGGTTGTGACAATAAGTCAACCCACATTATTTTAGAATTGTTGATACCTTAAATAGGAAAATAATATATCCTCCATTATACACACACACACACACACAAACACACACACACACACACACACACACACACACATGCGCACGCGCTAAACAAAAGTACACACATGTACATGCATCCCAATTCCATTAACAAAAGTACACACATGTACATGCATCCCAATTCCATTGCCATATGAAATTGAATTCTTAAGAGTAAATACTTATTACCTATACTTAGTCTTTACTATGTTTTCATTTTATTTTCCAATAAAATGATCATTTTGGGTTTGCTCTTATCTTCTTAAGGCCTGTAATCATCTGTACCACTAACTTGAAGGCCACTTTATTATCACCAAGTTATAGACTTTCAATAATTCCTTCTCACAGAGGTCTGATAATCAGTGGCTTCTTATAGATTTAGTTCTCTCCTTATCTTCAAGCCATAACTGTCTAAATTAACACTGTTGATTATGTAAGAACCAACTCAAAATAGCTTTTCCAAAGGATGGGGCCACCAAACATGGTGGAGTATATGTATAACTTCCTCAGTTAGAAGTTAGAGACAGGAGGATTAGGAACTAAAGGTTATCATTCTCAACACAGCAAATTCAAGGCCAGTCTGAGATACATGAAAACCTACATAAAATAAAATGAGCAAACAAACAAAACAAACAAACCCCCTGAAAAAATGATAGACGTTAGTGCACAGGAAGATGGATTATTCAGTGGCAAATGGAGCTTGAAGCATGGCTTGACTCAACTTCTCAAGTTACCTTGCTGCTCCTCTAATGTTTGTTCTACATTTTAATCTGCTTTCTTCTGTGGTTTCATTTAATTCTCTGACATTTTTTCGTGTTGTAAAAATAAAGTTATTGGAAAGTGACTATCCCATCCTGCTACCAACTTCAGAAGTCATTGAAGAGATTTGGGAAATAGGGTGGGATATAAATGCTTCCAGGCTGGTTTAACTGGAAACTAAAACAGAGAAAAAGAAAAACATTTACTTGACAAGTAAAATGTCAATCATGTTGCTCTCTTCTTTGTGGGACATAAAACCATTCCAGCAAGTTTGGTACAGTAGAGTAGGACAAGACCAAGAGACTCAGTTTGCACAACCTGAGCCAAAGGAATCTCCCAGCTCCCTGCCAGACTCCTGACTTGGAACACTTGCCATGCTTTTCACATAAAAAATAGAGTCCTGGGTCACATATGCTCAGAACAGAGTTCTCTATGCTAAGGAGGTACCTAGAGGCCAGAAAGGCTTAGCTAATGACCTTCCCTTTCCAGATATTTCTCCCCACAAAAAGTAATCTCATGTCCACCCTGAGACATGGGGTATGTTTTTTTGCATCCACTTTCAGCCATAAGAATCAACTGTTTAGAACCCCTTTCTGCCCCTAGCCCCAGGCTAGATGTTGTTCCCAGGCCTGAGACCCCCTAACCAGATCAAGCTTTCTCATGTCTCAGTCTGTGCTTTCCTATCCCCACGGTGGTACCTCAGCTCTTTACAGCCCAGCACCCACTCAGATGGCATAGGGTAAGCGCCATCAAACTCCCCACATGCAGACTCTGACCAACATCCCTACACTTATTCATATCTATGGAATGGATACATGCTTAAGGTCAACAAAATATGATAGGGAAGAGAGGCCTGGCAATGCCCAATGAATCATCTTCATTACTGTGATTTTTCTCTGGATTAGTCTCACGCTCTTATCTAAGGGTTAGGTGAAGAATGTTCTCTAGTAAAAGGAGAAATGAGTCATATCACTGAGATCAGGAAGAAAAAATAAAACCATGGACAATAGTCAACCTTGTCACAAATATACTAATACAATGTTTGTTAAGGCTGATGTAATTTTTAAAATATATTTTATGTATATGAGAATTTTGCCTGTGTGTATGTATTTGCATCATGTGTTTGATTCTAAGAACGTTCAGAAAAGATCATCAGAATCCATGGAACTAAGGTTGCAGATGGTTGTGGGCCACCAGATGTCCAGATGGGTGCTAGAAACCTAACACAGACACCCTTGTTGGTACTCTGTTCAAGCTCCACCCCACAGCTACCTGGCAATAGCCAGGTATGCCCCGCCCCACATGCCTGCTCCACTATAAGAGGGGCTGCCTGCCCCCTCCTCTCTCTCTTTACCCGCTCCTTCCTCTCTCTTCTCATCCTCTCACCTCTCTGCCCCTCTTGGGCTCCCCTCCCCCCTCTCTCCACATGGTCATGGCCGGCCTCTACTCTCTATTCCCTCTATTCTCTCTCTATTCTCTCTCTACTCTCTCTCTCTCTCTCTCTCTCCCTCTCTCTCTACTACTACTCTCATCTTATTCTCTAAATAAACTCTATTCTATGCCATGTTGGTGTGTGTGTGGTCCTTCAGGGGGAGGTGATGCCTGAGCATGGGCCCGCTCAGGCACTCCCTTCCCCCACATCGCCATGCCATATTCACTAACACCCTTCCTCTCTTTTAAGTCCCATTAATGGTGCTGAAACCCGGGAACATCAACAACCCTATTAATAAAGAAATCATCAACCCTCAGAGAGCAAGGACTGTTTCTTGCTACTGAGTCATTCTTTCAGTCCTCAGACCAAGTCTTTTTTAAATTAGTTTTCTCATTATTTTCAATTATGTGTATATCTCTATATCTCTATGTCTCTATATATCTATATATCTATATCTATGTCTATATCTATCTTTATATATATATATATGTGTGTGTGTGTATATATATATGTATATATATATATATATATATATATTCACACACATCTGTGTGCAGGTACAAAGCAGAGTGAGTACAGGTGTCCAGAGTTCTTAATGTGAAGCTACAGTTGGTTATGAGACACTGGAGTGAGTGCTGGAAACTAAACTCGAGTCCTCTATAGGAGCAGTAGTATATGCACTTAAGCATTAAGCCACATCCTCAGCCTTAATAATGGCATACTTTTAGTTATATCATGTATTTGGTTTCAAGTAGGAGAAATTTCAAATAAATACATCTAAACAATGAGATTTTATAGTTTATGTAATGATACAGAAAAATATGGAACACTGGGTTTCTTTTGCCCTATATCTTCAGGCAGCTAGTGAAGAGGCTACTGTGATCCTGGGTGGCATATATACAAACAAAGACATCAAAGCACAGAACCCAAGAAATTCTTCTAAAATGTTTCTATGTATCGCTTACTTGAATTCCTGAAGCAAAATAGGCCATAGAAAGGAAGATAAGACTATCAAGTCAATTTTGACCTAGGCTGCAGAGGCTTTTATAATGTATATCTGTGCAATACCAGATATTTTAACAATAAAAATATAAATATGAGAAATAGATGATAGTTAAGTGACATAAATATATCTACTGAAAAAAATCTCAGAACAGTAGAACACAAACTGTAATATTGTCTTTTTCTCCAGGGAAAAGTGACCCTGTTTAATAATATAAAGTTAGCGTGACTGTCCATTTTAAAAACAGTGGGCTAGAGATAGAATTCACTAGGTGAATTTTTATTTATTTTCATTTTATGTATATGAGAATTTTGCCTCTGTGTGTGTATGTGCATCGTGTGTCTGGGTCTAAGAAAGGTCAGCATAGGTCATCAGAATGCGTGGAACTAAAGTTGGAGATGGCTGTGAGCGTAGAAGTATGAAGTTCAATCCCGGCACTGTACATAAGAATGATGAGTCCATGCTCATACTCCCCATGCTTAGGGGGTAAAGGGATAAGAAGTTCAATGTTTGTTTTGGAAAAACTAACATTTATGAGATACTTTCTCTCAAAAAAAAAAAATCCAAAACATGTGGCTGGATATATGTATGAAGAGAGGAATGATATTTAGAATGTTTTAGCTTAAGAAATGCTATTTTGGGATGGAGAGATGCATCAACATCTAAGAGCACTTGCTAAGAGGTGACTCGAGTTCAGATCCCAGCAGTCACATTAGGTACCTTATGATCACCTGTAAATCCAGTTCCAGCCCGACGACTTCTTCTAGATCCAACCTATACATAAATATGCACACATATAGAAAAAAGAAGAAGCAAAAATCAATATGATCTTGCCATGTTACAAATTAGATTTAAATATATACAGAAGAGATATTGGGGTTTGGGCTCAACAGCCCAGAGTTTTTGCTGATCCTAAGGAGGTGTGAGTCTTAGAACCCATGTTGGGTGACTTCCAATTGCCTACACTTGCAGCTACCAAAGAAAACAATGCCCTCTTCTGGCCTGCATACACACACACACATGTGCAAATAGACAAAAATTAAAAGTAGAAAGAGATTTCCCACATAGTATGATGGAAAGTGGTATCATAGAAAAAAACAGATGAAATTGAGACAGGAGAGATGGCTCAGTGCTTAAGAGAACATTATGCTCTTGCAGAAAACTAGAGAGTTTTTGATCTTGTTTGTTTTTTTAGTACCAATGTGGTGGCTCAGTCACCCATAACTCCAGTTCGAGGATATCCAATGTTCTTCTCTGGATTCTTGGTACTGCATACACATGGTACACAAGCATACATTTGGACAACACTCAAATATATAAAATAAAAAGTTAAAAACCTAAAAACATGGAGTTTAAACCTTTTAGTAAAATTGAACAAAAATAGAAAGGAAATCTTATGTTCAGTTAGCTATTTTTTTAATGGGGCCATGCATAGAGATGGGTGATTGAACAGAAACAAGCATGTAGACATGTTTTATAATGCATCATCTCCATGGCTAAAGCTAGATTCTTCAGTTACACCTGTCCTTAGGATAATTGTTATCCCAGTTCTACCTGAACAATTCCTAAAGGGAGATTTTAATTTATAGTCCAATGTAAAATAGAATGCCTACTATAAAGTGCTAGGTTCTGCACTGTGGCTTCACATATAAAAACAAATGCGATGCTGTGGTTTCTAAATGCATAATGATTCTAAAAATCTTAGTATCCCGTAGTTTCTCTGGTACTATAATTTCCTTTCTACATAGTTCAGAGATGCTAATTCAACCTACAAAAAAAACAAGCTCGGTGTCTCTTACCTTGTTCAGGCAGCCTACAGCAGAAGGCTGAGTTACTGGTCCAAAAGTGAGGTCTTAACTCCAGAAGAATCAATCTATACTTTCACGAAGTTGAACGAGTGCTTAAGGTACGGCTCTTTCAGACTTCCATTTTTTTCTAAACAAAAATATTTTAAAGAACATTTATTATCCATTATAATCCAGAAACTGTGCATAATGACTAAGAGCTGAGCAATTTATGTGCTCTGTCCATTTGAGGTTCTGGTCACTGCCAGGTAAAAACAACTCTGAGTGAACCAGTTCTGATTCACTTCAATATGTGAGTGAATCCTAGACACAGCCATCATTGGAAGCATTGTCCTGGAGGAGGGGGAAAACAACACTCCAGCTCTTACCCTTAAGGATCTTACAATTTGGCAGAGAAATGAGATATATACACAAATGGCTTACTACAAGGGATATAATACTGGCTGCCAGATGTTTAGGACGAATGCACAGGGAGAACGGGGCTCTTAGCGAGGGTTACTGTTACTGTGATGAAACACCATGACTGAAAGCAACATGGGGAAGAAAATGTTTATTTGGCTTATACGTCTCCATCATAGTTCATCACTGAAGAAAGTTAACACAGGAACTCAAAGCCGTGGAGAAAGTTAGAGGTCAGAGCTGATGCAGAGGCCATGGAGGAGTGCTAATTACTTCCTTGCTTCTCATGGCTTGCTCAGCCTCCCTTCTTATAAAACTGAGGACAACATACTGAGGAATAACCCCACCCACAATGGGCTTGGCACTCCTACACCAATCACTTATTAAGAAAATATTTTATAGCAATGCTTGCCTCCTCCCCAATCTTATGGAGTCAGTTTCTCAATCACTCTCCTCTCCAGTGACTATAGCTTGTGCCATATTGACATAAAACTAGCCAGTACAGGAGAGCACCACTGAATGGGGCAGCATTTCACAGCTGGCTTAACGATATTCATGGGACTATCATGGGATGGGAGAGGAAAATGGGAGAGAATAGATGAATGCGTGCAGGTGAAAACTGGTGATTACTTCAAACTCATATCTGAGTACTATTTGGTAGCAACTTTCTAAAGCATAGCATGAAATTCAAAATAAAAGAAGGATTCTATATTCACTAAAGACAGCCCAAGCTGCTGGTATTTAAAATCAGGGGTCCTTGTTCTCATGCCCTACTATATTTCTTTCACTTTCAATTTTTCATGTTTCTTCTCTTCATTTGTGACAATTCTATATTGACAGAATTCCTATCATATCTATTTCATTCAGCATTCTGATGTAGCGCATTACAATAGAAAAGTGACAAGACTACTTTTGACTTCACACAATAGAAACACCTAAGTGGAATATCCTAGAAGCATTCCTTCAAGTATGCCTGGACTTGGAGGAGGGGATAGGTTTCAAGTAATTTATGGAGATGGCTTTCTATCTGTCACCCTCTATGAGTTTTTCTAGTCTACCCATTTCCCTGACTATCTTTCAGTCTCTGTCTTTGCCTCCTTCCTCTTCTCCATCCATATAATCTCAGTTCCTATCATCTCTATCACAGCCCATTCCATCCGTGTCTTCATTACTCTCTACCTCAGTCTGGAGTTCAAGCACAGAGCACATGCTCAATTTACAGACTGGCTGCAAACTACAGGGGCCCCCATGGCAAAAAAATCATGCTGGCTGTACATTGGTATAGTAAGGCATCAAGACTGTGGGTGACTGATATGCATATTGTATATAATTTACATATGAATCACAGTACAGTTTCTTGGAAGATGACAGTATAATATCTTGTACTTAGAAAACCAGAAGAGCACAATAGTTTTCCAAAAGAGAGACATGAAGGGGTTGAGCAGAGGGTCTATTTTTCCCCCAACTCTACAGAGATGTGACCAGGTTCAAGGATAGCCCCACCCCCAGCCCCAGTCTCTGTCCTCTGTCCTGACTTCCCCACCAAAGACAAGGATGAGTTCTCCCAGACTCTGGTCTACCTTTATTCTCTCTTTTGACTATGGCTAGAAGGATCGCATGAACTCATAAGCCACACCTACACTATAGGAAAGGAGCTCAGTTCTCAAACCATAAGCACTGAAATAGAATGGAACATAATGCAAACGAAAGTGATGGGCTATTCATATGTGGAAGAAGAGCAGACACTCAGCAGAAACACCTGACCTAACACATAAAGTCCTCAGTGCCAGTGAAGGTTGGAGATAGGTTCTGAAGATTTTTGTCCTGGTTCCCTATGCATAAAGCAACAAAGAATATTGGCCTAAAAAGAGCACCGTAGCCAAAGGGACATGGCCTATTTTAACAAAGGAGTTTAGTTAAAAGACAACTTGGAGGACATCCAACTCAATCTCATCATTTTCCAAATGAGAAACTAAAACTCAGACAGAGGCACTGAAATGCCAAGGACACACAGGTAGTTGGTGGTAGAGGCAATATGAAAGAACTATGTATTATGTCCAATAATAGTTTCTCCATCAATGCCAGAAATTGCATTCTTGTTTTTGGCTTTCTCTCTACCACCCTCAAATCTGTACAGTATAGCTTTAAGACACTACAGCAGAAAACATCACTAAGAGTTGAGTTAAGGTCCCAGAGAAAAGTTAAATTTCCCTGTAATAGGGCTAAGGACACTTGTTGCATTAAAGGGCTGAGTTTCAGTGGGGGTGCTTTCCCTTCTGCAGTGAACTTGCCTGAGCATTCAGGCTTTGTTCCCCAAATCCCATGGCAGTTAAAGGAAAAAAAAAATACAATCCACATCTTTGAAGAGCCTTCTCCAGTTCCCTTTTCTTCCTTTACCCTCGCCATTTTCCTGCAGTTTCTTAGGTAAAGGAAAACTGTCACCAACCCAGGAGTATCTCTGAAAATAGGTAGGAGGGAGCAGTACACCTGTCAAAGCAACAGAGAAAAGTGCTGGAGTTCTTTTCTCCTCTTGCTGCAAAGGAAAGAAAAGGCACTGACTGAATCTGTGGTTTCTTCTGCAGTCCTGCTGAAGAATGTGGTTAGTTTGGCCAGCCTTGGCCCTTAGGAAGATCAAGGGTGAGGTGCCACCTTAGATTTCCTCTTGGCTTCAGCTTCCTTCCAAGTTAGAGAGTGCCTACTACAGGAGAAGCCTCTGGTTAAGGACTTTAGTTAAGAATCGGGCTCCAGAATGTCCTGTATTTTTTCCGAGCATAGCTAGCACAAGAGGGCTAGCTTTAGAGACTGGAATCTCCTCTCCTCCCGCCCCCTTTCACGGGCTGCTCCACTTCTGGACTTAGCTTTCTGCTAGGGCTGACAGTCAAAGATCAGACTCAGGGGCTCCCCTTCAGTCAGCACCAATATCGCGGCTCATCCCAAGTGGATGTCCGCAGTTCCTAGAACATGGGCGTGGGTGTTGGTGGACCTGAGGTTTCCATCCCAGAGTTGGGGACAAGAGCTTAGCCCTTACTAGTATCCTGAAATCCACAGATTCCCTGGGGACCTCCTGAAGAGGCAACCTCTAGGCTGCCGGGCCACCCACCCATTCTTCCACCCGCCACCCCCCCCTTACCTCAGCACGCAGCCCCTCCCTGCGTGATGATGCAAACCGGTGGGGAGGGCGGGCGCTGGGAAGGGTGGGGAGAGATGGATAGCAAGCAAGGGAGGGAGAGAGGGAGTGGGAGGAGGAGGAGGAGGAGGAGAGGGAGCCCAACGACCATTTAAAGCGATAGCAATCCCTGCCCTCTCCCCAGTGCTTGGCTGTTGGAGAGCGCGAGCCGCAAGCTAGGGAGCGGGGAGCGCAAGCTGGTGCGCGGGCCAGCGGAGCCACAGTGCCAGGTGCCAAAGACTGGCTGACGCCCTGGGACCCCCTCACCCTCTCCTGCTGCACTTCCTCGGTCTCCTCCACCCTCTGTGCCTACAGAAGTCCCCGGGCTTCCCAGAAAGGAGCTCACCTCGAGAAGCCCGGACCTGGGAGAGCCCACGAGCATCCCCTCCAGCGCCGCCGCCGCTACCGCAGCAGCATCCGGAGCGGCATGGTCCAGCTGGGGAAGCTGCTCCGCGTCCTGACTTTGATGAAGTTCCCCTGCTGCGTGCTGGAGGTGCTCCTGTGCGTGCTGGCGGCGGCGGCGCGCGGCCAGGAGATGTACGCCCCGCACTCGATCCGGATCGAGGGGGACGTCACCCTTGGGGGGCTGTTCCCAGTGCACGCCAAGGGTCCCAGCGGAGTGCCCTGCGGCGACATCAAGAGGGAGAATGGGATCCACAGGCTGGAAGCTATGCTTTATGCCCTGGACCAGATCAACAGCGATCCCAACCTGCTGCCCAACGTAACGTTAGGCGCGCGGATCCTGGACACTTGTTCCAGGGACACTTATGCGCTTGAACAGTCGCTCACTTTCGTCCAGGCACTTATCCAGAAGGACACCTCCGACGTGCGTTGCACCAATGGAGAGCCCCCGGTTTTCGTCAAGCCAGAGAAAGTAGTTGGAGTGATTGGGGCTTCGGGGAGCTCCGTCTCCATCATGGTAGCCAACATCTTGAGGCTTTTCCAGGTAGGGGGGCGCTCCCTTTGGGGAGGAGCATTCTGTGGCTCCCATGCGCTCTAGCCTTAAAAGCTGGTTTGGACTTCATGGGTTGCAGGGGTCAGGCCAGCACTCCGACATTTCTACCCTGGAGATCCTGCCGAATCCCTCCCACCCCACCCAAGGAGGTATCTTCCTTGCTTAGTTTACTCCTCTTTTATGTCTTTCCCTGTCCACGGTCCACTCCATACGGCATGACTCCCCGGATTTATGGTCCCATTTACAAGAAGCAATCTTCGGAAAAACAAGGCGATGATTTAAATGGTTTGCATTAGAGTGAAATATGGTTCGGAAACAGGCTTGTAAAAGTGCCTGGGCTCCGAGGGGAGCAGGTTAGGCACAAGGAATATGAAAAATTAGAAGATGCTTTGAAAATGGCATTTCTCAACTCCCCAGCTCCCCATGCCCAGGCACTTAGGAAACCTCAATTCCATGGAAATATTCTCGAAGACCTCAAGAAGCCCCTTCTTCAAATGAGGGTCGGGGTTTACCCGCATGTGGATGATAATTGCCCATCTCTTTTGGGTTGAATTTATGACCTGTAGCCTGTCTCCATCAGAGGCATGGGGGTACCCGCCTCACTAGGGAAGACCCCGCCTGCTGACGTGATGCCCCTGAATTGGTTTCCTCCTAGCAGTTTTGTGCACTGCCTAAATTGCATTTGCAGTCCGGCCAGTGTCAGGAGCTGGGTGATCAGCTAGCTTTCTGCTGCCACTTCAGACCTCAGCTGGGGATGAGCTCATGCTAACTGCGAAATAAAATCGCTTTCACTGACTGCTCCCTGCGCTCCTAGTCCCCCTCCCTCACTAAGGCAGCCCCACACCCAGAATCCCAGGCTCCGTGCTGGGAAATTGAGCGTGCTCTGCCCAGGAACAGTGGGTGTGCTAAAGCAGGATATGCAGGTCTCATGCCCTGGGTTCAAAAACAGAAGGAAGGCAGATCTAGGGCTCATGAGCAATGAGTCCAACTGCAGTGCTCTGCCTTTGGTTTCTGCAGCCTCTGCCTCCTCGACTGCACTAGGTAGAAAGGGATAGCATTGAGGGTCAGAAATTGAGTTCGGGGAACTCATAAGAGAGTCCTTATGCTTCTCTTTCTGTATTCTTGGTTGGTTTCCCCACCTCATAGGCATTTCTCAACCTCTGTTTCCTTCCTCATGCTCAAGTTCTTGCCTCAAGTCAGTTTGGGTATGACTTTCTTAACCCAGGGCTTGCTCCCTGTTTGGTGGTACCCACATCCAGCTAACCCCTTCCCTTAGCTGTGCATGATTGTCCCTGCAGGATTACGCTGCCCAAGCCTAAGAAGGGACTCTTGCTCACATGCTTTCCCAGAGGGTAGGAGTTTTATGAGGGACTTGCTGGTGATGGCCAGGCCGGCAGAGGACCTGCATCATCTCCAGGAGAGGGAACTTTGTGCTCAAACAGCAGAGGTGCTTCCTCACCTGAATCTAGTGAGTCCCTTCTGATCAAGGGAGCACACCAATGGCTCTGAATGTGTCTGCCTGGAGACTTCTTGCAGCTTGCATTCTCCTAAAGTGATCTGAGAGCAGACTTCACTCTAGGTTGCTTGATTTCTTAAACAGCCTGGGCTTTGGCCATCAAAATTAAAAAAAAAAAAAAAAAGATTTTCGTTCCCCTCTGAGCTGGAAGTTTGGGAGCTTGGGGTGGAGGAGCTGTAGGTGCAGAAAGAGTGAAGGGATGAGTTGATACAATACCTGAGGAGTGTGTGTGTGTGTGTGTGTGTGTGTGTATGTGTGTGTGTTGCATGCATTGGTGATTTCCTCCCAAGCCTTGAGGGGTGGACTGCGCTTTTCTGCATTGAGCATTTGAATATTATTTCTCTGCCTGGGTTTCTCCTAAATGGGAGCACGGACATTACCCCAGATAATCCTATGTCTGTGAAAAAGACTGAAATATCCAAGTTAAGAAAGTCATTGCAAATGAAGCTAGGGGCAGTGTGCAAAGGGCTCCAGGGGAGCAGATTTCTCCTCCAGTAGCATTTAAAACTGAGGCAACTTCCAAAGAAACAAATGTCTGGTCCTCTACTTCCTTGCCCTCCTTCCCAGGGCTGGGGAGGGATGGAAACTAGTGCCAGCATGAGCAGTGTGGGTTGGGACTAAAACCATTCAGAGAAAACACTGTCATTTTCCTCTAATTTGCAAATTGCAGCTATTCATGTTGGATTGTACAGCTGAGGCAAAAGAGGCCATGATTCTCACCTGCAGTCCCTGAGAAGAGGCTGGGAGTGGGAGAGATACTCCAACTTGTGGCTTGGGCAGAGCAGTGTGCACCCTAGTTTAGCCATTACCCATGTTGAATTGTGGTGTGTGTGTGTGTGTGTGTGTGTGTGTGTCTAGAACATATATCTCAATATGTACTTCTCTTTCTCTGTATGTCACATAGACATCCTTTTGTGGCTTTTTTTTTTTTGCATGTAATTTTTAGAAGCCCTTAGCCTACAAAGTTCCAGGAGTTTTCCAGGTTCTGTCATCCTGCAAAACGATTAAAATGAATGGAGGTAGAATAACGACAGGCACCTTCAAACAGGAGGAAGAGGAAAAGGAGAGTCAGTGAATCTCCTCTGGGACCCTAGGTTTCTGTTCAATTAAAATTGTTCTCTATAAAATAAACTCCCCCCAATGACTGAATTCTGAGCTCTGCAGTGATTTTGGATTTTTCTTCTTTGCTTTGGTTCTCGTGGGTGGCTGTGCGGACGGACCATGCCAAACTGATAACTTGAGATATACGTTTATAGTGAGATGAGTCTGCAGCCTAAGGGAGGAGATACTTAGAGACTAAATGAGGGGATGCTGAGTGCTGGGGGCCAGGAGGCAGTAATGAGATACAGCAAATGCTGCTTCTGCCAGAGCCAGGGTGGAAACACTGTAACATGAAGAGCTGGACAAGGATGGGTACTTATATATAAATGCTGCATTTCACTTGGAATGCTCCTTTGCTCACTGGTGTGCAAGTCCAGAGATAGGATAGAAAAGTCAGGTCTCTCTCTCTCTCTCTTTCTCTCTCTCTCTCTCTCTCTCTCTCTCTCTCTCTCTCTCCTCTCTCTCCTTTCCTTCTTCCCTTCCTCCTCCTTCCCCTCTCGTTTTTTTTTTTCTTTTCAGTATCTTCCCTGAATTTCTTAGCAAATGACATGTCTGAGAACAAGAATCAGATCTAGTGATTCTTTCAAATCCAGGAATTTGAGGCTAATGAAATTAGCTTGTGGCCAGGGCTCTGCCAAGTAGAATTAAATCACAGCAACTGCCCTGCAATGCATTTTCAGCCTCAAAGAAGCATTGGGGAGGAATTTCTGGAGATTTGCTTCTAAGCCTGGGAAGAATAATACTCCGTTTAATGCTCAGAAAGATTAAATGTAAACTATTACTGATGAGGAGTAACATATTTTTAAAAACTAATCACAGGATGGGGATGGCTTAAAGTGGGGAGGTTACATAATGTGGTGACCAAAAGACAAGTCTCCCCAAAACAGTATTTTATAGCCAACAGTGGGAAACATTACAGTGTTGAGAAAGCAGATAGCTGCTGATCGGGGTTCTCCTGTTACTGACTTAGAGCAAACACTCAGAGAGTAGAAATTACTTTGGCTACATCCTGACTGTATTGGAATACTATTTTGCATGTAGTGACATGATCTGGGCTGTGGGCTCAGAATTGCTTGGCATATGCTCTCTCTCTCTCTCTCTCTCTCTCTCTCTCTCTCTCTCTCTGTGTGTGTGTGTGTGTGTGTGTGTGTGTGTGTGTGTGTGTGTGTTGTCAATATCAGCTCACAGGGTGATATGATATTACTATGGGGGGCTTCTTTTTTAAGCAACTCTAACCTATTCTTTTTTTAAACTGCATAAATATAGGTATCACTGCCATTTGGAATAATCTCTAAAACAATCTCTGCCTCCACATTTACTGTGTTTTAGGAAATTTACCTAACAGATGGTGAGTGGGAAAATTTTAAAGGGGCATTTTTAAAAGAGCAGAAAGGAGAAGGATGAAGGCATCCACATGCTATAATTGAGGATGCCTTCATGTATATTTTATGTATGTATAATTCATTTAATTAGGATGTCTCTAAGCATTTTCCTCTTACAAATAATTGAAACAAATATGACCTTAATGTTAATTTCACAGATATTTGGAGTTTAAGAACTTAAAGTGACCTGTTTTAACATATATACAGGATATATATGATCTAAAAAATCCTTAAGTGAATTACATCAGGCTTTCTACTGTTGTGACTGCCATTCTCTGCTACCCTAAATAAGTCATTTTCTTTGTATAGGCCCCATTTTCTTCATATGGATTTTATCTTTAAAATGTAATTTCTGAAGGCTTGAGTCTGGATCCACCAAACACAAGCTAGTCTTAATGGTGTGTCTCAGTGAATTCCAATTTCAGTGGGAGAACCTGATTCAAAAAATTCGATGGAGAAATCACTGAGGAAGACCTGCAACATTACCTCTGATCTTCACACACATATAATGTATGCACACATACTTATACAGAAACATATTCACATGCACAGACAACAAACACACATATATAGATACACTGTACCCCTTTTTTTCAGCTTGCATTTATAAAAGAGCCATGACATCATGGCTTATATATATATATATATATCCACCTTGAACTTTCAAGGCCTTTGGGAAACTTTTCAGTGATATTTTTTCACAACTTCTCCATCATTATTTGTCATGTTCATTTATCATATGGAGAGCTTTCCTTACTTCTTCTATTTGCTTTTCTGTAGATCAGTTCGGTATAGACTGGTATATATCAAAGCTCTTGCTGGGGGGAAAAGAACTTTTAGGTAAGCTTAGCAAAAATGTTAAGACATAGTGCACTAGAAACACTGGGTATTACAATGACAGTTAAATCTTTGTCCAGTGTCCTGTCCTATCTTGCCTTACAAAAGCTCTAGGATTCTTTGTTTAGGGAGGTGTCAAATAGTGATACCCTTCTTATGTTCCTTATTTCAAGGTTAGGTCACATGGCTTAGGTCAAGTAAAGTAAATGAATAGTTTAGTAGTGGACATCTGGGTTTACACATACCAGAATCCCCCCAATGTTTCTGTCAGAAAGAATGGGAACATCATCTTTCCTCCTTGGAAGTTTAGTTCGGGGAAGTTGTGAATTGGAGTGTCAACACACAGAGACTTGGTAACTAATTGGACAGAAGAAAGTGGAGCTGAGGAGAAGACATGGGCTGCCTGAGCTCTGCTAATCTGGAGCCCTGAATTTCTATAAAGCATTAAACACACACACACACACACACACACACACACACACACACACAGGCTGGCAAGAACAAGAAGTCTCATCTGGTAAAGCCCTTTTCTTGTAAGTCTGGTGACCTGAGTTTGATCCATAGATACATATAAAAGTGGAAGGAAAGGTAAACATCCATCCATAAAATAATTCTCTGACTTCCACGCAGGCACTGTGGTATATATACCCAAATATCACACGTGTACTCACACACACACACACACACACACACACACACACACACAAATGCATTTTAAAGGTATTTTTAAAAAAGGCAGATCATCCTCAGATTGAGTTTTGCTAACTGTAGTAGAAGACAGCTGATTTCATACTGTAGTGACTGGCATTCATTAAGCTAAAAATAATGCTTGGTGTTTTCTTTACACCCATGTTTTCGTTGTTCAAAACCATTACCTCTTCTTCCTGCTTTCCAGCATGAATGAGGATTGAGTTGCTTTTAGCATTTGCAATTGCTTCTTTCCTGTCTGTGTTGAGAGAGAAGGCAGGTACCTTGGATGCAAACTGTAGCCTGTAGGCCTCCTATCTGGGAGCTGTGGAGCCACACTCAGTTCCTTTCATTAAAGCAAATCTATTGTTGATATCCCCAGGGCACAGAAGCATTTTCATCCAGTAATGGAGTACACAGTATATTAAACTCCTGGGTCCCTGTATAGTAAGCAAGGAGCCCAACTCCTCTCCTCATCCCCTTTGACTTTAAATAGGTAATTAAGAATAGTTGCAAACTCATGTTCCCAGCAACTAAAATGCACAATCAATATTTAGCATAAAAAACAATTATGCAATGTAATGTCAGACTAATTAATTAATGGATATCTTGTGAATTGACATTAACTACATAGATGTTAATGTGTTGCACACACAGACAGAGAGACAGAGACAGAGAGACAGAGAAAAAAGACACACAGGGAGACAGACATAAAGACACTCTTTTACAAGAAAATATTTGTCTGAGAGACATAACATGACATGGTTCTTAATAGTGTGAGATTTATATGTTTAACAATTAATTTCTTTTCCACTACATTTAATTATTAAATGTTTCTTCAGTCAAGTTAATAGATCATAACTTCAAAAATAATTTATGTGACTATAGTGATATGGGTTATGTATTACATTTTATAAGAATTTCTTATATATATTCAACATTGAGAATGATGAAAGCAATTGTTTGAATTTTAAGTGTAACTGTGCCATGCACTTCCAAGAATGTAATCTCACTATATTTCCACAGTCTTTGGCATGCCCATTTTGTTACACTATTTATTGAATAAAAGAGATCCTTGCAGCCTAAAGTCACCTACCTGGTTGGCAGGCAAAGTGTGTTCAGACAATCTTTTCTTTCTGATAACATCTTGGTAATTAAACACTTTTCATAGTGTTTATCTGTTATGAAAATGCAACAATGTTTCAAAATAATTATGTATTTCCTTACCCTGGAACCATGATGGCTTAAAGATATCAAAGTTGTCAATTGCTTACCCTTATTTATTTTTAGAAATAATGAATCCAAATATGGAGCATGATTAATTGTGTAAACCCCTAGAAATTTGACACACAAAGTCTTATCACCCAGTGAAAAATGTCTGTTCTCCATTATGCAGCCAGTACCTAGGCATGTGGACATAAATACACAGTAAACGTCTCTTATTAAATAAATGAGAAAAGATGTTTCCTCTTGTTCCAATTCAGTCCTGTCATTATAGATTGTGACAGCTCGTCCTAAACATTATTTCATTCACCCTACTTTCTCAAGAACCCAAGTGAAGAAATCCATCATTCGTATTTGTGCACAAAGTGAGGGAACAATATTAATACAATTGCAGAAAGTCAGGTTGATGGAGCGCATGAAGTACATCCTAATAAATGCAACACTAATGTTTGTGTGGGCCTTTGAGGGAAGGATAGGAATTTCCACTTTAATGGATTATTTTGCCTCTTGCTCAGAAAGTGCTGCAGCTTAATAGTTTTATAATTGGTCATTTGCAGAAGTCTCCATCTCTGAGTGTTGTGCTTCCTTCATGGCCCAGCTGCTGCTGCTTGCTTTGGGTACTGATGGAAGGTATCAGCTAAGCCCCAAAGAAAGGCTTGGTCTGGCAGCATTACTCCTTAGAGGATGGCATGTTTACTGTGATTTAAGCTGGACTTATGCAAGGGCAGCAGTTCAGGCAGACATCACAGGGAAGGTTCTCATTAGAAAGTCCTTCCTGCCTCCCAGTTTTCATGCAGGAGTGGACAGCCAAGTTCAAGAATTGCATCTAAGTTTAAATTTATTATGTGTCAATGTCTTTTTTCTTACTGACTTGCTCGAACAGGAATTACTCTCATCATCAATATTTGTATCTTTTAAATTGGCATAAAAAAACATTCCTGTGCCCACAAGATGACTTAGCAGGTATAGGAACTAGTCTTCAATTCCGATGATCTGAGAGAACCATGGAACCCATTGTTGACATGGAGAGCCAAGTCCAATAAGTTTTCTCTGACTTCTGCATAGGTACCATGTCATGTACACACCCCCACACATACATGTGTGCACACATTATACATATAATAATGAATAGATAATTTTAAAATTGTACCTATTTGCTAGAATAATTTTGAGGATTACATGTGAAATGTTTAATGCTGACTTTAACATGCCCTGAGTGTTCAGTGAATTTCATTATTCATCTTCTGTTATTAGGTTTTACTACTGAAAAATAAACATAAGTACTAAATTTTCTGGAGAAGAGCTACAATAATTAGAATGTGTTTCACCCTTCTCTCCTTTTTCCTGGAATGTCTCTCTATAACATTATATTATATTACATGTATACACATATGTATGGATGTATGAATGTATAAGTACATGGATATAAATCTAAACATATGGACACACTTAAATATTTATTTATATACACGAATAGATAAATATAGAAAGACAAGGAGAAAGATTGAGATTTTAGTAATTTAAATCAATTTGGTTCATTGATTAAAATGAATTCTATGAGATTTAATTTTTCTCTTCTCTTCTTTATTTCATTTAATTTTATTCTGAAGGCAAGATTTCAATATGCTGTACTAGGTGACTTGAAGCTCATTATGTACATGAGACTACCCTCAAAATTTCAGCTGTCCTCCTGCCCCTGCTTCCAAAGTCCTAAAATTGCAGTCATGTATATAGCTTTCCCCAAATAATTATGCTGTTTCAAGATTACAGAATAGTTAACACTGGACAGCATTCACCTTTCACTTAAAATTCCATCATAATACTATTCTAGCTGCAGAACCTTGACCATCTTAGTTAAAAGCGTTTAGGCTTACTTCTGCTTTCATTACCTGGAGTTTTTCTCAGAAATATTTACTCAGCCTCTTCTATGTGTATATTGTAACAACTTGGACAGTCTATTTAAAAAGCCTTTTCCTCTCTCTCTCTGATACATTGGTATTCAAAGAAACAAGTGATATGAATTAATACCATAGCATATAATGAACTCAGCAGTGTGCAACAATGATGTGGAGCAACCTAAATAATCTCTAATCAGTAATGGGGACAGGATATAAAATATAAATAAAGGTGAGCTTTAATTGTAAATAAGATATTGTGATACTTAGGGCCGAAAGGTGATATTTTAGTAAGGACTTGAAGTCATACTTGAGCATGCAGATAACTTTCAGGGGATCACTCCAGATTTTATTCCTCTGCTGGTCCACCCTCTGACTGTTCCACATCCCATATCTCCTCCCTACTCCCCTGTCTCCAGATGGATGTCCCCACCCCACCAGTCTTCTAAACACCCTGGGGCCTCCAGTCTCTTGAGGGTTAGCTGCATCTTCTCTGACAGAACCCAGACCTGGAAGTCCTCTGCTCTATATATGTTGGAGGCCTCGTATCAGCTGGTGTATGTTGTCCGTCTGGTTGGTGATCCAGTGTCTGAGAAATCGCGGATGTCCAGATTAATTGAGAAAGCTGGTCATCCTACAGGGTCACATTCCTCCTCAGCTTCTTCCAGCTTTTCCCTAATTCAATCACAGGGGTCAGCAGCTTCTGTTCATTGGTTGGGTGCAAATATCTACATTTGACTCTTTCAGTTGCTTTTTAGGTCTTTCAGTCACGATAGGTCCTTTTTTGTGAGTGCTCTGTAGCCTCAGTAAGAGTGTCAAGCCTTGGGACTCCTCCTTGAGCTGGATTCCACTTTGGACCAGTGGCTGGATTTTCCTTTTCTCAGGCTCCTCTACATTTCCATCCCTGCAGTTCTTTCAGACAGGAGAAGATATGGGTCACAGGTTTGACTGTGGGATAGCAACCCCATCCTTTACTTGATGCATATGGGCACTAGAAGTTCCCTCTCCTCACTGTAGGACATTTCTTCTAGGGTTTTTCCCTCTGAGTTCTGAGAGTCTTTCATCTCCCAGGTCTCTGATACAATCTGGAAGGTCCCCCCAAGCTCCTCCCTCCTGAGGTTGCCTGTTTCCATTCTTTCTGCTGGTCCTCAGTGCCTCAGTCCCTTTCCCCCACCCAATACCAGATCATGTTCCTCTCTTCCCTGCCCCCTCCCATTTCCCTCTCAGGTCCCTCCCTCCTTTCCCACTTGTGGTTGCTTTCCTTTCCTCTCCTCTCCTCTCCTCTCCTCTCCTCTCCTCTCCTCTCCTCTCCTCTCCTCTCCTCTCCTCTCCTCTCCTCTCCTCTCCTCTCCTCTCCTCTCCTCTCCTCTCCTTTCCTTTGCCTCCCTTCCCTTCCCTTTTCATATAATATATACATATATATGTATGTATATATATATATATATATATATATATATATGTTTCAAAGTGTTTATGGGAAAAATGATACAGGTTTAACAATTAGTAAAATGTCAATGTGACAACTCCAGACTGCAGATACGGAAAGTAATACCAAAAAATCGTTAATAAGGGGCAAGAAGGCCATGATGGCATACCATGTAATCCCTGGGGTTAAAATTTTTCATATACCTCTGAGACCCCAAAGATTAAAATTCAGGAGACTGTGAAATGCTAGATCCAGAAGCACCTACCATGTAACACCAGGTTGGTTTCTGATACACATGTGAAAATAAACACAATTCTCAAAAAAATACTGAGGAGCCCTTCCTTAAAACTTTGTAGGACATAAGGGCTGCTCAGGTGTTCCCATTTTTACTTGAACAAAAATATTTAATTTTTTGCACATAGAGAATAAGTGGTAATCATTAGCATGAAAACAGAGAAAAGGATTTTCAACAGTATGCATAAAGAAATCAAAATTACAAATACCAGTCTACTAACATGAAAATCCTTAATGTTTATGCTTCTGAGGTGCTTATCCGTGTGGAGTGAAAAAGGAAACAAAAAAGGCAGCTTAGGAATTCTCCAGTGTTTCTAAGAAGTACTTTTTAAAATGTATATACATATAGAACCTTTAATCATACTGTAAAATAAAAGTAGCACTATAGGATGAGAAAGACTAGCAGACATGGAGTAGGGATGTCCCCATGCTGGGGCCATCTTTATCCAGCTGAGCTTCTCTTCTTGACCCAATTCTTGTACACGTAGCTCTGTCCCATCTGCTGACATCTCAGGCTGTACTGCAGATGCCTGCCATTCTGAAGATTCAAACTGCTGCTGAAGGTCCATCTTCTGTGTTCTCAGTTTCTCTGGTGCTTTTCTCCACAGGATGATCTTCTGCTGCTTAAAGTACCTTTGGTCCTCCTCACCAAGAAGCATGGGAGTTCCAAAAGTACCTTACTGAAAACTTCTTGTTCACATCTCTCATTGTGGGGTTGCGTCATACCCAGCTAAGAACAATCTTATAGGGATAGATTCTCCTTTGACTTGTTCCCCATCTATTATTTCACACTTAGTGATTCTTTCTGTCTCTGTTGTGATGGGTCCAATTACCATGATCTCTTTCTTGATCAGCTGGCTGTAACTACATGTGTTGTATTTTTATTCTTACTAATAAGAAGTAAATTTTTCCAAGGATTACATCCTTTAAATGATACTTGGACTTATTATATTCAAAGTCTATGTGCAGATAGTCTTCAATGCCCATTTCCATTTTAATAGAGTTGTTGACATCAGGATAGGTGGTGAGCTGCTGAACCATACAATCGTACTCTTTCACTAAGACTGTCAATCTTCTCACAACTGTCACCTTAAAAAAATACCTCAGGCGGACATTGGCACCATGTATGACTCATATGGCTTTTCAACTTGCATAAATTCAAAGTCATAGCTGCTGCTCTGAGTCAGTTCTCTGGCAAGGCTAGTTCTTTCACTAGGTTTACAAATTCATGAGTATTACTCTTGTCACTGCAAAGCTCTTTCCTGGGACAGATTTGATATCATAGAAGAGACAGTGTTTTTCTACTTTGCCATCCTCAGTTTTCATTTCTGCCATTTTCCTGGTTTCCTCATCACTAAAGGGCAACATTGATCTTACAGATGGGACCAAAAATGCCTCCAAGAAAACTCATTGTCACCACTGCTGTATCCCCCACTTTACTCAACTTACCTTCAGAAGTCCTAGCTTGGGTGCCTTCACCCCACTGCCCAACATATCTTGTGTTTGCTTTCTTCTCCTTCCCAAGTGAGACTGAAGCATCCATACTTGGGTCCTTCAGCTTGTTTACATTTTTGAGTTCTGTGGAATGTATCTTGGGTATTCTGTACTTTTGGTGGGGGGCAATATCCACTTATTAGTGAGTACATATTGTGTGTGTCCTTTTGCATCTGAGTTACCTTACTCAGAATGATGTTTTCTAGTTCCAACCATTTGCTTGAAAAACTCAGGATGTCCTCATTCTTAATAGCTGAGTAGTATTCCATTGAGTAAATGAACCACATTTTCTATTATATTCATTCTTCTATCATGAGACAACTGAATTGTTTCCAGCTTCTGGATGCCACAAATTAGGCTGCTATGAACATAATGGAACTTGAGCCCCTATGGCATGGTGGGGCATCTTTTGGGTATATTCTCAAGAGTGGTATTGCTGGGTCTTCAGGTAGATCTATTTCCAATTTTCTGAGGAAACTCCAGATGGATTTCAAGAGTGGTTGTACAAAGCAATGAAGGAGAATTCCTATTTCTCCACATCCTCACCAACATGTATTGTCATCTGAGGTTTTGATGTTGGTCATTCTGACTGGTGTAAGGTAGAATTGCAGGGTCATTTTGATTCGTATTTCTCTGATAACTAAGAACTTTGAAAAATTCTTTAGGCACTTCTCTTTTGTGAATCCTTAGTTTAGTTCTATACTCCATTTTTTTTGATTGGGTTGTTTGTTTTTTTGGTGGTTAACTCCTTGAGTTCTTTATATATTTTGAATATTAGCCCTCCATCTAATGTGAGGTTAGTGAAGAATTTTTTCCCAATCTGTCAGTTACTGATTTGTCTTATTGACTCTGTTCTTCGTCTTACAGAAGCTTTCCACTTTCATGAGGTCCCATTTATTAATTCTTGATCTTATAGCATGAATCATTGGAATTCTGTTTAGAAAATTTCCCCCTGTGCTAAAGATGGGCCACCTTTCCAATCCTCAAATTACCTTTTATAATGAAAACATAATTGTGAATTTTTTTTTTAGCTTACTGGTTTTAAGCTGGCTTTGTATATTAGATACTTTAAAACTACCTAACACCCTCTATGGATAATTCAAAATCATGTTTGTTCATTCATCCAACTACCAGATTTTGGTTTAAACATGAATTGTACTCCAAATGCATGACCACGTTGTCTCTATACATCTATAATTTTATTTTAACATTATCATTATGCAAGCTATATTTCAAATGTAATTATAACACATTTCGTATCAAAGCACATCAATTTCTAGTGTTCAGGGAGATAGCAGAATGTAGTGAATTTTATCAAAATACAACATCTGAGGAACAGAACAGAGGGTAATTGTATAATTCTCTATTCATTATAATTAAGTTGGATGGAGTTGGCATAATAGAATTAAGATGGAAAAAAATATCAACAACCAGACATCAAGACAGCATGGTTCCCCCTCACTCAATGCTTTTACATTTGATTTAACATATTTTTATGTATAAACAGTGAAACAGGACAGTAGATGAATGACAGAATTCAAACAAAGTTGAACTACAGAAATGAAATGTTACTTTTGGATTTGTGAGTTGAATATTTTCTAGCTTGAATAAAAACTGGAAATAATTGTTTCTAGAAGAGATAAGTTTTAGTGCCAAGTCTCCTGTTTCTCCAGCCTCATGGGGAATATTAGTACTGCTCACCTTTTGCTTGCTGTTTCTTGATAACTTGTTGAGTGCAAATAAGACTGGTCTCATGAAACAAATGTTTTGTAATTGTTAGCACTCCCTCACCTGACACTACACCAGCCATCTCCCAATTCTTCTTTGTAATTGTTTGACATTAGAAGGCAAGAATGACTTCTTATAATTGTTATTTAATTTCAATGAGAAGCACTAGAGACTGCAGTTAACAATAGAGGTGTTAGCTTGATTTAGGGGAAAACATTTATAAGACTTGGGGACCTGAGGCAGGAAGATGAAAAGATTAAGGACAACCTGAACTCCACAGTGAGACCCTATCTTAAAAGAGTATAGGTATTAAACATAGCTCACCTCCCACTTTAGTTAACTATGTAAGCTTGTTACTCAGCCTAATATCTAGGAATCACTATTCATATCATCAAATAATAATGTTAGTTCTATTCTTAGAAGAATTAAAGCTTACATATAATCATTCATGTCAGTCACTTAGTTCTATGCCTATGACACATAATGTGTCATGGGTATGTTAGTCTTACTTTCACCATAGTGAGTGTTGTGATTTTGGAGCCTTATTGCATTATCTTATAACTAAGCCCTGCCGTGTTGTGAACAGGAGTCCATTGCCAGTTTCTCTGGAACAGGAATTTAAGTTTCACCCTGAAATACCATGCTTCCATTGATAGTGCTTTTCTTTTAAATAATTCCTTGTGTAAAAGGAGAATATAGATATAGAAGCAAAGCAGAATCAAGGAGACACAAATGTCATTTCCCTTGACCTAAAAATAATGTACAAGTTCCCAGGTCTCAGAATGAGAATACAGACAAGGGCAAAAATCTTTAACATTATTCTTTTGTAATTGAGCCGCAGCAAATGAGATTGTTTGAATTTTGTTTTCATTATATTGACAATAGAATCTTAGATATTGTGACCTCGTTAAGCTTGAGTTTATATGTAAAAGGCAGTAATGATATTAGGAAATGGTACATTCTATTGCTATGAAGTATGATGAGCCAATAGATTGGCTGATAGTAAACACTCAATAAGTATTTATAATTTGACTGCATCCACTACAGTATTTTCACTATATAGGTGAATGCATCTAAAACATTTTCTTCTGGAGTTGTGTACAATCACTGGACAGATAGCCTCCATTTCTACACTACAAGAACTGATGTATCTTTTAACTGTTCTCCAATAAGAGCCAGGATGGGAGTGGTACCACTCCCACCATCACTATTACCCTCACCACCCTCATTCTCCTTTCATCATTCTCCAACCATCCAGAGAGCTTCCTTTGTGTCAGCTGACCATATTATCTATATCTCATTCTGTGCTCTGATTTGTGTTGTAGAAGTCATTATTTGGTTTAGACTTGGAGGTGTTAAGATCACCAATGTGTCTCCCTGCCATCAAGATGCAACCAGGATGTCTCAACTCATGATTCTATGACTTCAAGAGGCTGTCACTGTTGCTGCACTTTGCCATGTTAAAAGTGCATCTTTCATCCACTCCTGTAAAGCTAGAGAAGATACTGGTCCCTCTGTCTTTTTATTCCTTATGTGACCTTAGCTTCAATACCAAGAGCTAAAGAAAACCTATTCTAATATTGAAAGATATCTATTTTTTCATGCTATCCTCTATTAAGTATCTATTATTCCACCTCCTTCTTTAAAATCCCTACATGTTCATGTGGTACTTAACCTTGATCTTTTAGAATTTTTACATTCCAGGCACTGACTCATCCACTCTATTTAAAGTTAATTTATCTGAGGTCAAGTGTGGGGTCTTACTCATCCTAAGTACAATTATCTCCTGTGGCATTTGACTCCTTACTTCCCATCTTGCAGAGCTTCTGCAAACATTTATTTGGGTATTTGGGTTTTGTTGAATTATGCTTGCTCATCAAGAGAACATGAAAAGTTTGACAAAAAAAACACCTTTGCAGAAAGGAAGCATTCTAAATGCACACATTTATAAAACAGAGCTATTACAGAATTCCTGATTCTCAGGTTGTCTTTTTAGATTGCACATAAGTTGAACATAGTTACTTCAAAAATCCAAAAGCTGAAAATGTTCCAAATTATAAAACTTTTTTAGTTTTGTATGTGTGCTTCTCCATGTACATTGTCCATGTGTATAAGCTCGTGTGTAAATGTATGACTATGGGCTTGCAAACTCTCTGGCATGTGGGTAAGTCAGAGAGCAAATTTGAGTGCAGCTGCTTACCTTCTATCTTCTTTGATGCAAGGTAATTTCTCTTAGTTGTTTCCAACTATACCAGACTAGCTGGTCATCAAGTTTCTAGGGATTTACCTGGCTCGCCTCCCGTCACAACAGAAACAGTAGGATTAGAGCTGTGTGCAGCAATGTATGGCTTTTACCTGAGTTGTGAAGATTTAAATTTAGCTTCTCATGATTGGACTGCAAGTGCTTTACTCACTGAGGTGTCTTCCCAGCCCCAAATATGAACCTATTGGAGCACTGAAACAGTGCTAGACATAGACAATTCTATCTGACCTCATATGAGAAGTTACGGTCTCAGGGTTAGCACATCCAGAATAGTGTGTAAAATCACAATCCATAAGGAATACATGATACATAAGTATCATGCTTAGACATGGGTCCCCTCAGCCAAATAACTAAGCATTTGTATGCAAACATTCCAAAATAAAAAAAAAATAAATACTTTAGAAGTGTTTTGGATACAGGATTTTTACCCTGAACTTCTTTGGCCTCATGTTAGTCATCTGCTGATAAACCTGGGTACACTCTATCAATCTTATGATCAATCACATTTTATAACTCAGTTTATTGAATAAATAAGTGACTAGCCCATTTACAGGGACATCATCACTTGATCATGACAGAGTTAGAATGGATTTTAAAGATGTATATTAAACCTGAAATTTATTTTCCTGAAAAATAGCCCAATGGAATACAGTTATTTCAAGTTTGCTTACCTTCCTTTTCTCTTCCTTCCTTCCTTCCTTCCTTCCTTCCTTCCTTCCTTTCTTTTTTTTGATTTTTTTTATTGTATATATTCTATATTTACAATTCATTTCCCTTTTTCTGGTTCCCCATCCCCAAAGGTCCCACATGTCCTTTTCCCTCCCCCTGCTCCCGCATCCACCCCTCCCACTTTACTGTTCTTGTACTCTCCCACAATGATGTTTTGGTCCATTCTAGCACCAGTGTCCACTCCTTTCTTCTTGTGAGACATCACTTGATATGTGATTTGTGTCTTTGGTGTTCCAAGCTTCTAGGCTAATATCCACTTATCAGTGACTGTATACCATGGGTATTCTTTTGAGACTGGGTCACCTCACTTAGTATGACGTTCTCCAGCTCCATCCATTTCTCTAAGAATTTCATGAATTCATTGTTTCTAATGGCTGTATAGTACTCCATTGTGTATATATACCACATTTTTTGTATCCATTCCTCTGTTGAGGGACATCTGGGTTCTTTCCAGCTTCTGGCTATTATATATAAAGCTGCTATGAACATAGTGGAGCATGTATCCTTATTGCATGCTGGTGAATCTTCTGGGTATATTCCCAGGAGTGGTATGGCTGGGTCCTCCGGAAGTATCACGCCCAGTTTTCTGAGGAACCGCCATACTGATTTCCAGAGTGGTTGTACCAGCTTGCATTCCCACTAGCAGTGGAGGAGTGTTCCTCTTTCTCCACATCCTCGCCAACACCTGATGTCTTCTGAGTTTTTAATCTTAGCCATTCTGACTGGTGCCTTCCTTCCTTTCTAATGGAGACTTTTACGTGTGTTTATTTATTTTAAGTACATATCCATGTGTTGGGCATGATATACATGTATATGCATTGGCACTCATGCAGTACTGTGCATGTGAAGGTCAGAGTACAACTTTAAGGAATCTTTTCTTCCACCTTATTGGTCCTGGCGCTGAAACTCAGATTGTCAGAGGGGGTGAAAAGTGTCTTTATCCATTGAACTCATTGAACTGTCTTACAGGGGATAACACACACACACACACACACACACACACACAGTTAGTCATTATTTATTCTAATGTATGCATACCATATGAACGCAGAGCCTGTTGAGGTCAGAAGGTATTGACCCACCTGGAAATGAAGTAATAACAGTTTGTCAGTAATGTGTATGCTATGATGTGAAATGGACACCTATGGAAGAGCACCAAGCACAGTTAAAATATGAGACATGCCTCTAGCCCTAAATTTATTTATTTTTGGTACAGTGTCTCACTGTATATAACCCAGGCTCTGCTAGAACTTACAGCAATTCTCCTTCCTCTGCTTCTGAAGTGCTAGAGCAGGTGTTAATTACCACACCAAGCTTTCCCATTGTTTTAATGTGGAAGAGAGGCATTGAGGGAGTAGGAAAGGCAGAGGGAGAGGGAGAGGGAGAGAGAGAGGGAGAGGGAAAGAGAGAGAGTGTAGACTCAATAAATGGAGGAAAGGAATCATCATTTGATGTAAGGTCTTCTTGGCTGGAGTTGATGCCCTAGGGATTTCTGATTAACATGTTTGTTCCATATTATTATTACCTGCTTCCATGAGTATTTGCTAGGTACAATGTCATTAACTGATGCTGTGACTTAATTTGTCACTTAATAATCTGACATAAAATGAAAATGGTGCTAGTATGATGTCTCAGTGTGTACATATGGGATTTTGCCTCACTGGTGATTACTTTAACATATTATTGTATAGTGGAGATGGACTTTGAACATAAGTCTCTGTAATGAACAAATCAGTTTTTCTTGAGTGGAATACATTCTACATGTTCTTCAACTATTTTAATAATTTAGTCTGATTACAGTTTTGTAGAAGGCTAAAAGAATTCCAATCCTAATGAATGTTACAGTCTTCAGATAGGCATAAGGCCTTTTTTAGAACAGCACTTCATCCCTTTAAAATGTCCAACGGCATTGAAGTACACTCAACAGTGTGGTAAACTGCCCACCACACCCTGATTCTCCTTCTGCAGTCAGGAAGATCTTAGGCTGATTTCCCTAAGCCTTGGCCATGACCAAGTTATGAAAACATACTTGTTTTCAATCGTAGAAGTTGTGCTGTGGCCTACTATTTCCCTTGTGAATTATAAGAGAGTACATTTTTCTAGCTTGAAATGAAGTATCTCCTACCAATGAGACCAAGACACACTCATAAGCACTGGATGCCTGATTTCACAGGACATTTGAGTCCTATGACTTTTGCATTGGATTAATGATCAAATGAACATAGTTTGAGCCTGAGAAGTAGAGGTATTAATGGGTTCACTGTTCGTGTGTACAAAGGAACATCTAGTATTATCAGCCTGTATCTATGTGCCATTTCCCACTATTGTGTATACCAGTTCTAACAAGGGTCTCATATCTCCACCGTGTTTAAACACTTATCAATGTCCTGGTAACCCAGGAGTCCCTAGAAACTTTCTTATTGGGAAAAAGGGAATGGTTTTTCAGATATGTCCCTTACAAGATACATTTGATACTTCATTTCAAGCTAGAAAAATGTACTCTCTTATAATTCACAAGGGAAATAGTAGGCCACAGCACAACTTCTAAGATTGAAAACAAGTATGTTTTCATAACTAGATCCAGTCAGAAATATTCACTTGTCTTCTCTGAGGAGATAGAACATGAAACTGAGAAGCTACAGACACACACACACACACACACACACACACACACTCACTCACTCACACACACATACACCCTGGAGTTTGAATTTTTTTAAAAGTTTGTGGTTATATTTGAAGAAATATTTCTTCTAATTTCTACAACAGAATTACATTTATTTAAGACAAATATTGGCTGTCCCAAGTGCCTTGGTGCAGTTTAATCTTTAATAGCCTCAGAAGGATACAATTCCAAACATCCATCATAAACTCACTTGAAATTTTAATTATTTAAAATTATCTCACATTTATTTACATTTGCCAATTTTGAAAGTAAATATTTAATTGTATTTGTTTCTTTCTTTCTGACTGAAGATAGCAAATGCTGACTGAGAGACAAGCAATTAAAAATTAAATATGCATTATTTCAAATGACCAGAACTCGGTAAATGCCAAAAATATTCAAATCATTAAACTTCTGAAGCTGCTTTTTTTTAATGAGTGTAGTGTTTGCTCCTTGAAGTAATTCATCATGGACATCTGCTGACACTTTGCAGGAAGGTGGTTTAGTAACGCATTGTTCTTCTGTGTCTGGAATTGTACTCTGTACTAGAGAGTTTTATATATATATATATATATGTTTCATAGGTATTAATATATATTAGTTTATATATATAAAATAATAGTAAGTCCGGTCACAGTGACAAAATCTCTTAGTCAAGGAAGAAAGAAGACCAGATCATCATACGTGAGGAATGTCAGAAATGGGGCTGTGGCAATAAAATGCCACACAGGCATTGGGGAGTGTGTTCAGATCCTCACCTCCTCAGTCCCCTCATTAATAGCATGGCACAGTGGTGTGTCCATCTACACTTCTGACTGGCAAACAGAGAGCTATAGATCCAAGGAGCTCTTTACCTATCCAGGCTAGTAATTGGAGAGCTCTCACATTCAGTGAGAGTTACCGTCTCAAACCAGAATTAGAACAGCCAAGGGACACACAGAACTCTGACCTCCATGCAAGTGTATGCACGCAGATACACTCATGAACACACCACTCACAAACACTCTTACACTCGGAAATTCTCAGACATCAAAATACTAGAAAATGACTTGGCAAGCATGTGTCTCCATCTGATTCCACCATCTCTTCTCCAATTGGACAGGTGTACACAGTATGATTTTTGATCACCTTGAGGAGATTCTCACATTGGTATCTTAGTTTGTAATTATCTTCCAGTTTTAGCCTGTATTTAATGCATTTAAAACAGAAACTTGGGTTCCACCCCCAGAAGTTTGGGTTCACTAAGTTTGAATTTCTCACCAGAACATAGATGTTTTTGAACCATTGGCCATACACTGAGAAACATGAGTTGACAGAAACCATTTTTAGTGTAAGATTGGAAAGAGGGTGATTGCGAATAAGTTGTTCACACAAAACTCAGGATGACAAAATACATCTACCCCAACTACCTAAAAGTCAAAATACAGTTACAAAGTATTCTTGAGTTATTATGATAACACTGTTGCCCACAATAACCCATTTAAAGTTATCAATGCATTAGGTAAGTGTTCTTTACAGTCCGTACTCAATGCGATGTCCAGAGTTGATCACATGTTTGCCTCAGATATATAACTAGGCATCAAAAATTAAGAATTTAAATCTAGAAATTCTGATTGTAGAGACCACACTTGGCATTACTTTTTTTTTTTTTTTTTTTTTTTTTTGGTTTTTCGAGACAGGGTTTCTCTGTATAGTCCTGGCTGTCCTGGAGCTCACTCTGTAGACCAGGCTGGCCTCGAACTCAAAAATCCGCCTGCCTCTGCCTCCCAAGTGCTGGGATTACAGGCGTGCGCCACCACGCCCGGCTTGGCATTACTTTTAATTGATGAATTATAATTGCATTGCATTTACAAGGGAAAATGCAGGTATATCATGTGTATGTTTAAAGCAAGCTAATGAGTGGATCTATGACCTCACTTACTTAACTGTTTTGGGGACACATTTGAAATTCAGTCTCCCAGTTATTCTGCTTTGGAATCTTTCACTATACTGAACCATTTTGCTTTACTTATGCTTAATAATTTTCTGAGTAGACCTGAGAAAATATTCTTCATTTGTGTTCGACCAGACAACTAAGTATAGTCAAAAAGGATAAATGACCATAAAGATACTAGTTTTAAGGCAGTCACAAGTTCTAGAAGAACTGGCCTCATACTCAACCTAAACATTTCTCACGAAAGAGGTAAAAGAGGAATAAAAACATGGGCTTTTCTGGGTGTGGAGGAACAGTGTTGCCATTTAGTGTCCCTTTGCAGAGGCTTTGCCTTAAATAGTGAGAAGCTAAATGCAAGTGACTCCTTCCTTCCTTTTGTGATAAGCTTAGAGACAGTCTCTCCTGTGATAGTTTAGATGCAGGCGGGATTGGATCCTTCTTTCCTCTAACCCTGAATCTTTGTATATTGGCCACTGTAATGTCTCATAGCAGGAAGACAATTTAGAATTGCTGACCAGCCACGTTCATGTATGTTTCAGAAAGAAAAGTGGAAAAAATGATGGAATAAAAAGCAAGCTATCAGTTAGGAAGCCAATTATCTGCCCCAAATGATCAAAATGATTACAGCTTTGATTCTCACTAGTCCTGGTAAGAGACTGACTGTGTTGCCTTGGAGGGATGTTTGGGGACTGTTAAACCCAGGGCTTTGAGCAAGGACTACAGGAGTTGTACAATACAGCTTGCTCATACTTTCTCTGCAGGTTTGCTCCCAAAGAAACACCATTGAACTGTTTTAATTCATATATTTAACTCTAAAGAATGGTAGGAAAATCCTTATCTGTAAATAGCTGCTTAGGAAGGGTACAATCATATAATTACACAACTCCCTAGGGAACCTCTTTCTTCTAAAATCTCTTAGAAAAAATGTTCAAGGTTAAGGACAGTTTGATCTTAATTTAGCAACTTGCAGTTGATTATCCTGGAATGACATCCTTTCTCTGCAGATGTTCTGACAAGATTAAGAAAGTTCTACAGGAAGTTAACAAAGGATTTTTAATGTTCACAAATATACAAGATGGTTCTTTTGGAAATAAGATTTATTTAGAGTTCAAAAATGTACATAAGAGTGTTGTCATATTTTCCATTTTTCATTTTCACATGTCTATCTTTCTAAAATACCTTCTTGAACAAGTTTATTTGCTACCACCTGTCTGATTTCTTTATTCGTAAGCATCCTTCAGGATTTCACCTCTCCTCTCGTTCCTCCCTTCCTCCTCCAGAAGCTCTCTTTGGTTGTAAAATCCTCCTTCTTAACTCCATGAACTCCTCGGACTCATGTCTTAAACTGGTGGACACCATTGTGCTTATATGCCTGTAACCTCAACACTCACCTGAAGCAGAACTCTAGTACTTAGGAGGCAGACAAGTTCAAAACCTGAATGGTTTAAATGGTGAAATTCCTCCCAAATAAATGATAAACAAATCACATGTAAAGACTAATGTGCCTGGAAGGAGAAGGGGAGAGGGATATGAGAGGGTCTCAGTGAGGTGGGGGGAATAGGAGGGACAGTACTTGGGATGTTAATTAATTAATTAATTAATTAATTAATTGATTAAAGATTAATGGGCTACAGTTTCTCCAGAATCAAAAGAGCTTTCATCTGTGGTGGAAAATAAAGACACTAAAACACTTTAAAATGCAAAGTAACCCATGAGATGTTTTATAGAGTTAAATATATACATATTATTAGTGAATAATGATTGAATGTGCTTTATCCAGGCACTTTTTCAAATAAACAGTGTAAATTCTAAAGACAGAAATGAATAAGGAACACTAAGGTGATGGCCCTCATGTGTCAGTGCTGTGACGTATTAGGAGTTTGTTGCTTGTTTACCAGGGTTTCCAGTTTCATTTGTCTGCAGACTGGCTAAGGAGTCTGGTGTTCTCATTGCGTGAAACTAAATTTGTCTAAGAAGGAAAAATAGAAAGAATTCCAGGCAAATGAATAGCTCCTGTCCTCAAGGGAAGGGGGTAATTTAATTTAGAGATGTTCTAGATCTGTCTCTATCATGGTTAGGGGCTTCTAATGCATTGTACACAGTTAGTCAATCTTGTTACAGAGTGACGTTAGCCACAGAGGGTGGAATGATTGTATGTATGTGTGTGTGTTTGTGTGTGTGTGTGTGTGTGTGTGTGTGCTCATAATAATCAGTATAATTTGATTCCTGCATGCTTCATCTTATCAAAAGACTGGAAATCAAACTGCCTTTTATTTTTGTCTATCTTAGGTCAAGGTGATTACTATTTCCCTTCACTGACTACATACCTACCTTAGGGCCACTGTGATTAAAGTTTCAAATAGATTATTCGAAGTTTCTGTCCATGCTGGAAAGTGTTTACCATATTTACACAACAACTTTTGTTGTGTGCAAGATTTACCACTTTCAAATGATGAATTTGTTGAAAATAGTTTTCAATATGTCAAGTAAAATACTAAACTTTCCTTTGCTCTAATACACTGAACTAAATTCCTCAATAATTTGTGGTAGTTTCCCCAACACCCTAAATCACATTGCACAATAATTAGAGGAATAGAGAAATATCATTACTTAAAATAATAATTTTAAAGTTACAAAAGTAACAAACTTACTGTTAAAAGTCTGAAAGTGATGAAGTCATAAAGAAATCAAGTAAAAATAACATAAAACCCCACTTTCTAACAATGACCTCTCTATGTTTTCAGACCTTTAGCAGGACATACAGGATATCATGAATTACAATAGAAACATATGGTATTGTTAATTGTTATATCAAATGAGAAAACTATTAGGTACCTGCTATTACTTAGTAATATAGAAATTTATGTCAAATAATGTTCGCTGGAGCACACAGGTGAAAAGATTTATTGCTAAAGCAAACACATGAGCAATCTTTTCCTGAAGCAGACACAGGTGAAAGATTGTTTTGCTGGAACAGACACAGACACGGCTGTGTTCCTGAAGCAGGCACAGGTGAAAGTATGTTTTGATATAGCAAGCACATGAAAGAACCCAGGATGAAGAACTATAAATATGACCCCACAGAGAATGGTAGATGAGCACTGAACATTGATTTGCTCCCTCTCTCTATTCTTCACTAAAGACAGGCATGTACTGGTTCACCTTGCACAGTGTTAATGAGTTCCACTTGTGGTAACCCCACCATCGAGAGAAACTAGCCCAAGAACTGCTCATGAGGTTCCTGCAGCAGTTTGTTGCTTCCATGACCTCACCTCAGGCTGCTTGGCGAGCCTGTCAGTTTATCCAGGATTTAACTGCAGCTGCCTGCTCTTTGCTGCAGCTGGTGGTTCATGCCTGGTGTCTGCCTAGGACTGGTCTGCAGGTGCTGAATCATGTTTGGTCTTTACTATGGGACTGAACTTCTGCCAAAGGAGATCAAGCTCGGCCCCAAAGAGCAATTGCTGAACAGGTCTGCTTCCCCCATGTCCTAATAACATTTCTCTTCCAATACCATTGTTGGGCTAGAGGAGAGGTTGAACCCTTAACAAAGTAGGTTGTCAAACCTTTATGCCAACAATGTAGTATGAGTGGGTCTCTGTGCCACTTACCAAAAAACCTCTCATAATAAATTTGTAACTTAGTGTTGTTCTATTTGTGTGTGTGTGTGTGTGTGTGTGTGTGTGTGTGACCACCCAGTATCCTCACTATTCTTTCCTCTTCGTTTGCTAGCACAAAGATACAAACTTTCTTCTCGCTATGTCCTTGTCAACCATTATTTTATTCAATTTTTTAAAAATTTATTTATTTATTTATTTATTTATTTATTTATTTATTTATTATACACTGTAGCTGTCTTCAGACACTCCAGAAGAGGGCATCTGATTTTATTATGGATGGTTGTGAGCCACCATGTGGTTGATGGGATTTGAACTCAGGACCTTCAGAAGAGCTGTCAGTGTTCTTAACATCTGAGCCATCTCTCCAGCCCCAATTTTATTCTTTTACAATGGATTTGTAGTAATAGAGTGACAGTTTTCAGGATTATTACATATCGATTCTGTACTCCTGAAAAGTAACTCAGACTTCTCTTGTTCAGCATCACACATGGTAAATCACACTCTTGCCAAGACCATTATTTTGCACTCATTCATCGATGTCATTCTGATATGTATAGCATGAAACCCAAATCATGATTTTGTTTATTTGGCTATTAAATGTGAAAGTGAGATGAATATGATACCACAAGGCTGCAACCCCCGCATTTGGAAGAGGGAGAATGAAGAGTTAAAAGTTATCTTCCTTAGATATATTGCAATTCTCAGGCCTTGTCTGAAGATGTGTGTGTGTGTGTGTGTGTGTGAGAGAGAGAGAGAGAGAGAGAGAGAGAGAGAGAGAATTTCCTATTATGTTCATATTTCTTTTTATGATTTAATTACCCTAGTCTATGTTCTGAATTGGCTTATAATATTTTTCTATTAACATTTATATTGTATCACAGTGTTAATGGTACTTGTTTATGTTCTTTCAATTTATCAATTATAATCTTACACTGTAGACTTGTTTTTATATTTTGCAGCTCATTCAAAATCATTAATAAACACAGATATGTTAAAAATTATCAATAATTCCCTCATGTTTTATAATCAATCTATTTTCTTGTAGAGAGCATATGAATACAATTTTCTTATTTTGTGATAGTGAAGAAAGAATCCATCTTCTCTTAAAGGCATTGTAGGTCCCATTATAGAGTAAACTAAGTTTTTTTTTGTTCCATAACAAAACTTTTTATTGGATATATTCTATATTTACATTTCATTTCCCTTTTTTGGTTCCCTACCCCGCAAAGGTCCTACATGCCCTTTTCCCTCTCTCTGCTCCCTCATCCACCCCTTCCCACTTCTCTACTCTGGTATTCCCCTACACTGATGCTTTGATCCTTCCCAGCAACAGTGTCCATTCCTTTCTTCTTGTCAGATATCATAACTAAGTTTTTTAAAGGAAGATGTGATAGTCAAAATTAGAAAATTGATCCTAGAGACATAAATCAGTTATAATTAATGGAGTGTGCTCTTGGATTGAATCCTTATGATGATTAACACACACACACACACACACACACACATACATACACACAAACATGCAAATACATGCACACATACACATTTACATAGTGCATGTGATTGTCTTGGTTCTGAAGTTGACAGTATATATTAAATATGAGGTCTTATATAAGGATAAATCAATATGAATATTAAGAACAGACTAAATTTAACAGCTTGAAGAAAGTAGGAGGAACAAGGAATATCTACTCTCTGCTCCTTTTTTTGAGGTCTGTATGTAATCATGAGTTGTCAGGCAGGCTGAAATGTTTGGTAAGTCCATGAAGTTGGTTGTGGTCTTCTTGAGAGGGAAGCTAAAACCACTTTGTGCAGCAAAGGTGCTTAGCCCACAGATGTGTTAACTGGAGCTCTTCTGTGACCTTCAAAGTCAGCATGTGACAGAATGCCAATATACACTGTATTGACAACAATATCTACAATGTGACATTTAGTCCTTTAAATGTCCCAACATGTTTCTGAGGTGGCCCATCCATTGGTAAATGGGCAAGGTCACTTGACAGATCTATTTGGCACAATGGATGAATCTGACACTCACATTTTGAAAAATTGAAATTGTATCCATTTGTCAAGAACAGTGGCTACTTGTTCTGTTTTATCCCGCCAAGTAGAAATAGATGATATTGAAGGCAGCAAGGTGTTATCCTTTTTGTGTTTTGAAGTGTGGGATCAGGTACCCAGATTAAAGCTTGTTTTTATGGTCAGCAAATTAAAGAAACTCTCTTTTCATTTTTTGTACCATTGTGTTCATATAGGCACTCAGATTACTATAAAAGTTCTAGTAATATATTAGCTAATTTATTTATTATATAGTATACAATATATTCACAAATTAAATTAAACCAATATTATATGCAGTTAAAGCATGTAGAAAATGCATAAGGATGGTTTTTTTGATTCTAACAATACTCTGTACACATTGACTGTTACTTCCACTAAAAGGTAAAAAAGTAATAAATGAGGATACCTTATATAAGTTCACATGAATGAGAACCGATATGAAAATTCAATATCCTACCCAGGAAGATGGACAGTTTTGTATGCCCCATGCAAAGGAAGGACATCATTATTCTCATAGTATAAAGGAAGTGAGGGGGATAACCAACTCAATGAGACTTTACTTTGGAAACTAAGAGTCTTCACCAGCTGGTCTGTTCATTCTATAATTTTCCATGGGAGAAAGACATCTCAAGACAAGAACCTCTCTACCTCACGCTTTCATAGAAGTAAATCCATCACACACACACACACACACACACACACACACACACTTACAAATTGATGAACTTGAAATGATTGCAGAGAGCTCAAGGGCTTCATAGAAAATACATACACTTGATTTTTCTTAATGGTGTTTGGGAAACAGGGTTCTCTGGTCAAATTCAGTTGAAAATGCTGCTCTAATGTTAAATAAAAAATTGAATATATATACATATATATTCTATTATAAAATTAAAATGAGTAATACTTATGATGTATACCACTGATTTAATGTTCCAAACATAAAACATTTTGTAATAATAAGAACATATAGACACATAGTCAATCATATCATATTTGAATGAAAAGAATTCTCAAGTTTTAATGAAACATAATTGATAACTATGAATTACATGTACTTATAGTATGCAACATTTGTTAAATATATTATTAAATTATTAGCATGAATAAATTACTTAGCAGATCTGTCAACACACATGGATAATATTGTATGTGTGTTCATATGTGTGTATGTATTTCTGGAGTGAGGATTCTTATGCTATACTTACTATTTTAGTCCTCAGTGAAAAGCAAAGTAAGATTCATTAACTGTGTCCATATTGAGAAGATGATAAAGGGGTCCATTGAACCTCTAAGTCTATTTTAAAGACCTTGGAATGAAATTTAGGTTTGATAGAGTTCAAGAGGTCTACATACTTTAAGTAGACAGTACTGTTCAAGATATTTTCCCACCAATCCCTGATCTATTGTTGCCTTTGCTCTAGTCTCTCCTTCAAGGTGGTCTGCCTATTTGTCAGACTATATAGAGTCTCTTTCTACAATATGAACTACTCATCTTTCTAGTGCCAGATCTTATCCTTTTGCAACACGTACATGAAATTTCCAAGTAAATTCTACTTTATCAACCATTATGTCAACAGTTGTATAGCTAAAGAAAGGGACAGATGTGTCTCCTTTTAAAAAATAATAATTTTATTTATTTACATTTCAAATGTTATCCCCCTTGCAAGTCTTCCCTCCACAAACTCCTCACCCCATTCACTCTGCTTTGCATCTAAGAGCATGCTCCCCTACCTGCCCACTCCCACTTCACCCCTCTAGTATCCCTCCTGTCTGGGACATCAAGCCTCCATAAGACCAAGACCCTTCCCTCACACTGATGCAAGATAAGGCAGTCTTCTGCGACATATGAAGTGGGAGCTATGGAATGGCTTATGTATACTATTTGGTTGATGGTTAGTCCCTGGTTTTGTCATTACACCGTTAAGGTTATGAATTTAGTTTTATTTGTAAAATAATTCTACATTGGAGTCTCATTTTCTCTATGTCAAAACTGAAGTGAATTTATTTGTTATTTATGCTTTATGTTTCTTAGTGATTTTTATTAGAGTCATGTGTACTATGTTGTGATATGTAAAATGTATGTTGAAGCAACAGATGCTGAGCTGAGATTATGAATATAGCAGCACTGTATTAACAGTCATCATCATTTTTTCCTATGGATCACTGTAGTCCTTTTAGTATTCAGTGACAACAATAATAATAGTGATAAATATGTTCACAAACTCCTTGGAGTGTGCCAAGTGCTTTACATAAGCTATCTCATTTAATCAGCACAATGAGGTTAGTCTGTTGATGTTATCATCTCTGTGATTTTCATTTGGAGAAAATGAAATTGATTTCGCAAGACACATACTCACTTGGGAATCACTGTAAACATATGTTTTAAACTATACAAGGTATATAATATGACTTCTGAGCTTGCTTGTTGTTTTTAGCATCAGAATATCTGATTTGAAATTACTTGCTTGGGAAATTTTAAACTTTGTGAGTCTTCCTCTCATTACAAAAATTGAGGAAGTCACATGTATTAAGCTAGTCATTGATACCATTGGCCTATTTCATTTGTGTTTCTTCTAGTCTTTGAATTAGAGTCACATGAAATGAAGTGACAGAGTTACAGGGGGCTCCTTTTCTGTGTGGACAATGTTAACAATTCTCTGTGCATCAGCACTGAAGTGGCATGTGAAATAACAATTATGTCCTTTTCCTCTAGGTCAATGGGGCAAACGGACACATTACTCTTTACTTTGGTTTAACTATGAATGAAGTATGGACTTCAGGTTCTTCAGTTTTTGCCTAGTTAACTGAGTCATATTCTACAACCTTGATTTTTTTTTTCATTTTCTACTCTTAATAGTCATATCAGTTTCCTATGTCTCCAAAATGATATTTTTTTTAATTTACTCAGTAACCTCTCTAAGCACCCAGGTCTATTTAGAAGCAAAAAGAAAGAATATTCCTGGAAATTATAAAAGTAGGAAGAAGAACAAAAAAATGGAAGTCAGTTATGTTTGTATTATATCATGACTTTCCAGGCAATACATCCTGTTTCACAGACAACGTCATAAGCATCTCTTATTCTTTACCACAACAGTCGAGGTAAGCACCATAGGCAACTCGAAAGTCCACTGAACTGTGCAAAAGGTATTCCTGGAGTATGGAAGCCTTCCATCATGCCCTTTCTATTTGACACTTTGTCACCACACTCCTCAGGGAGTAGCTCTTTCTGTATCTATCAATATTATTCTAAACCAAAATGTAAATGGAGAAAATGAAAGGTACTAGAATTAGGTAGGAAAAAAGGCAAAATAACTTGTATTTTTTGTTACCTGACAGCATTCAGTACAGGAATGTTGCATGATTCTTGAAGATAATGGTGTGCATGGCTCAAGGAATTTATTCATGTGTCTTTTATCTGTCATTATTGTAAAAATGATGGTAATGTTGGCTATAAAGATCAGGAAAGCTTAGCGATTTTTCCTGCATGAAAATGACATAATTGTAGTAACTATCACTTCTACAATCCTATGAAATGTCATTACTATTATTCCAATGTTATCGTTTTTAAAAAGCACTGAGAAATTTACCATAGATCACAAATGATTGGTATACAACAAACACAGAACCCAGGATGTATATAAATATTATTGCATGATGAAGAACCATTTAATTGTAGACAAAGCAACAGAACATAAACCAAATCCTGACTAATTTTAATATATGGATGGTGATTGTAAAATATTTTAGTAAGACAGAACTAAAGTATCTTTCTAGACAATGAAAATTCTGAGAGTGAGACAGAACTAAACTAACTTTCTAGACAATGAGAGAAATTGCTCTAAAATATATTATCCTCGTGCATTCCACACTTGTACTAACTACATAACTCACCAACTAGAATCTAATCAGATCTCTATTTTTTTCCTTCTGTAATGTTTGGTCTCACTGAGGAAGTTGCCTTTTTTTCTTTTCAACAGGTATAAACTGAATGTGCAAATATATCTACCATATTATATATGTATGACCCTAGTTGTATAGGGGTTGGAAAAGCATCATAGTAAAAAAACACAAATAAATCCACTTATGAACTAAGACATTATCTTTCCTCATTTTGTATTTATTCACTCTCATTTAAGAACTTGATATTCTATACATTTGAAACATAGTAGTTTTAATTGACAAAGAATCATATACAAGTTTGTTTCTTGTGTGTTATTTAAATAATAATAATAATAGTGATTTCTGACTACTGAAATTCTCATTAGACTTTTTTATTCTCAAATTCTGAAAAATAACATCAATGTTTTCTAGGATAGGAAGAGTGGACAGATAGCTTCTGCAACCTCCCAAGATAGTATGTTAAGGCATGTCTTTCTGAGTACACATGGAAGGACACATGACTCCAGCCACATGTAGCAGAGGATGGCCTTGTTGGGCATCAAATGGGAGGAAAGGCCTTTGGTCCTGTGAATGCTCAATGCCTCAGTGTAGGGGAAAGCCATGGCAGGAAGTAGGAATGGGTGGGTGGGGGAATATTCTCATAGAAGCATCAAGGGGTATGGGATAGGGGGTTTCTAGGGTGAAACGAGGAAAGGGGATAATATTTGAAATGTAAATAAACTGTCCAAAAAGAAAAAGAAAAACAAGATAAAAAACAAGAAAATTTCCATATTAAATGATGGAAGTACAAGTGATGGAGAAGTGTATGAAAGCAATTTTCAACAAGAACAACAACAACAAAAAGACATGTCTTTCTATTCAGGCATATAAATAAACTCTATGAAGCTACAACATAGTCTCAAGGGAATTCATAAAGATTGAAAGATAGGAAAATATTTATATAAGGCTAAAATAACATACACACACACATACACAACTGTCCATATATATGCATGATTGAATGATACCTGTCTATGTGAGACCCATTCTCCTTTCAAGCTGGCCTAAAACTTAGGAGATAGTTGAGGATAGGCTTAAACTTCTGGTTTTCTTGTTTTCACCTCCAGAGTGCTAGAATAACCAGCATGCACCACTACATCCAGTTGTTCATATGGTGCTGGTATCAGATCCAAGATATTGTACATGAAATGAAATCACTTTACCACCTGAGCTATATATCATCTCTCAAAGTTCACATATTTTTGACAATAGCAATATCTTACAAAGCTCATTCACTGTAAGGTCTATGGTAAATTGTTTTAAGTACAGATTCAACCCCTCCATATCTCCTAAATTTAGGAAAATTTTGTTAGTAGAAAGTAATACTGGCCACAATTATTTTATTTCTCTTTACATTTTTCTTCTCTTGGCACACTGAGATTAAAGTCTAAAGTGGAGTCATATATTAAGCAGTCTAGGAAATGGATCCAACATTAGATCTGAATTTCGCAAGTAAATTTTGTATGCAATGAGATTCCCATCAGAAAAAAAGTTGTCCAATATTCTTATTTCATCAAATATACTGTAATAGCAAAAGCCAATCTTATTTCTAGCTAATAAAAAATAATTCCTTATGCGATGTTATATTATGGTACCAAACAAGTTTTGGTCATCTGCTCTGTGTAGCCTAGAAATATTTAAGAACAAGAAGGAATGAACTAAACTTATCAATTGGGATCAAAAGTTTAATTTTTAGGGGCCGCCTCTTCAGCGAATTCTCTAAAATAAATGGGTCTTACATTCTTGCCATCAAATTCACAATAATTATTTTAATGTATTTTTCTTTTCTTTTTAATTACTTAATTTATTTACATCCCAAATGTTGCCCTCCCAGAGTTCTTCACCTCACCCTCCTCCACTTTATCTCTGAGAGGGTGCTCCACTCTCCCCACCCACTGTCCCATGGCATTCCCTTCCCTGGGGCATCAAGTCTCTACAGGATTAGGCACATTCTTTCCCACTGAGGCCAGACAAGATACCTCCTCTGCTACATCTGTGTCTGGGGCCTCTAACTAGCCCATGTGTTCTCTTTGGTTGGTGGCTTAGTCTCTGGGACTCTCAGGGTTCCAGGTTAGTGAACACTGTTGGACTCATATAAGGTTGCCATCCCCTTCAGCTTCTTCAATTTTTTCCCTAGTTCTTTCACATATCATTAAAACTTATTAGTATCCATATTCTCTATGACAATGCAAATAAATGAATATTGATAATTAATATTACATGAATAAGATATATTGTAGACTATGTTTTTCCTTATGTATTAAAGTGTTATACATGCAGACCTTATGCATATCTTGAGATTTAGCTATTGTGTGAGGCAATAGAAGTACTGCGTTAAAGATGGAAAAGGTCACTGCCTCTAGAAGCTGATTTGTGTGTATATGTAAAACACTAGGTTAAGTAAAATTAAACTTTCTATGAAGCCTTTAATATGGTCATTGTGAATAAAATCATGAATCTCTAAGTTTACATAGTAAGGAACAAATCCCCAATTGTTTGGAATTTAAATCCTCATATCTGTGGGCTGCCTCCTAGGAACCATTTTTACAGATAACACTCATTGAGAAACAATAATATTCCACCACCACCAAAGAAAATAGTTTTCTGTTAGTCAACTATATAATGTTTTTACTTGCTATTTATTTTTACTTTGTTTACTTACAATGCAGCTGTTGCCCACTCCCCGTGTCCCCCACCTCACAGTTCCTCATCCCATTCATCCTTCCCTGTCTCTGAGAGGATGCTCCCCCACCAGGCCTCCGCCCTCCTGAGGCCTCATGTCTCTATAAGATTAGGTGCTTCTTCTTCCACTGAGGTCAAACCAGGCAGTCCTCTGGTGCATATGTGTCAGGGGCCTCAGACCAGCTGCTCTATGCTGCCTGGTTGGTGGCTCGTATATGGGAACTCCTTAGAGGTCTGGGTTAGTTGAGTCTGCTGATCTTCTTATGGGGGGGTCCCTCTTTGCTTCGGCTTCTTCCATCTTTCCCCTAATTCAATCATAGGGATTCTGGACTTCAGTCCTATGGTTGTGTGTAACTATCTGCATCTGTCTTAATGGTTGGGCCTTTCAAGGACAGTCATGCTAGGCTCCTGTCTGTAAGCACATCATAGCATCAGTAATAGTGTCAGGTCTTGCTGTCTCCCTGTAAGGTAGATCTCCTGTTGGTTCATTCCCCGGACTGTCTTTCCCTCAGTCTCATCTCCATTTTCGTCCCTGCAGTTCATTTAGACATGAAACAATTATGGGTCAGAAATTTTGAGGCCCTGTCTATTCTCTTGAGGCCCTGTCTATTTACTGTGTTCCCTCTCCCCACTATTGGACATTCCATCTAAGATCACTCCCATTTAGTCCTGAAAGTCTCTCTCCTCCCAGGTCTCTGACACTTTCTAGAGAATCTCCACAAATTTCCCCTGTGTCTGCATATTTCCACTCATTTTGCTGGCCCTCTGGGCTTTCTCCTGTCCCGCACCACTATACCTGTCCCTGTTGCTATTTTCCCTCCTCCTCCCCTCTCCCACTAAAACTCCATCCTCCCTCTCCCTCCCATGATTATTTCCTGCCTGCTACTAAGCAGGATTGAAGCATCCTTACTTTGCATTTCTGCTTGTAAAACTTCTTAAATTCTGTAGGTTGTATCCTAGGTATTCTGAACTTTTGAGCTAATATACACTTATTAGTTAATACATACCATGTATGTCCTTTGGGGTCTGCTTTTCCTCACTCAGCACAGTATTTTCTAGTTCCTTCCATTTGTCTGAAAGACTCATGGAATCCTTGTTTTTAATAGCTGAATAGTATCCCATTGAGTAAATGATCCACATTTATTTTTTTATTCATTCATCATTTGAAGCACATCTGGGTTGTTTCCAGATTCTGGCTATTACAAATAAGGCTGCTATGAACATCATGGAGCACATGATCCTGTGGTATGGTGGGATATCATAACTGGGTCTTCAGGTAGTTCTATTTCCAATTTTCGGAGGAACCTCCAGATCGATTTGCAGAGTGGTTGTACCAGTTTTTAATCCCACAAGCAATGCAGGAATATTCCCCTTTACCCACATCCTTGCCAGCAGCTTCTATCACCTGAATTTTTTATCTTAACCAATCTTATTGGTGTAAGGTGGAATCTCAGAGTCATGTTGATTTGTATTTTCCTAATGACTAAGGATTTTGGATATTTCTTTAAATGCTTACAGGCCATTCAAGAGTCCTCTGTTTTGAAATCGTTGTTTAGCTCTTTACCCTATTTTTTAATTGGATTATTTGGTTTTGTGGAAGTTAGTTTCTTGAATTCTTTATATATTTTTGATATTAGTCCTCTATTGGATGTGTAGTTAGTGAAGAATTTTTCCCTATTCTGTAGGTTGCTGATTTGTCCTATTGACTATGTCATTTGCCTCACAGAAGCTTTATACCATGGGAAGTATAGTGACATATATGAATTCTGAGATTTAGAGGAATCAATTTAGTCAGAAAGCAAAGGTATAAATGTGTGTATGTGTGTTTGTGTGTGCACGCATATGCACATGTGCACATACCTATGCCTACATATGCATATGCCTATGCCTTATGGAGACATATATCTACACAAGTGAAGTTGTTTTCAAAGCATGAACTCAGCAGAATAGAGAGAAGTGGAAGCACAGCTGTGTGGAATTTCAATTTGATTCTGACTTTCATCCCAAATAAGCATTTCAAGGAATTAGCTGGTCTGATCTTGAGAGAACAGCATTCTCTCAATGGAAATGTATAAAGGATTGGGAAATAGGCTACCAGCCTGCAACTGATGAGCATTGCAATTGTAGGAACTGAGCCTATTTCTACTTACAGGTTAGTGGAATGAAACTCTGAGATATTATGTCATTTGGCTAATAAAAGATAAGTCTATATAGCTTTCATTGGGTTCCAAAGACCACAGCACAGACCCTTGAAAATGAAGAAATCCCTTGTAGTAAACCAGAGAAGGTACATTAGCATATGGTATTCACTAGTGTGGGAACTCCAATCAAAATAGCTATATTGTTAAAGAATTTAGTTGCATGCAGTTAACTATATTTATCTAGTATCAATATAGTTACAGTTACTGAATGAAACTTGAAGTATTTCACTGTTTTAAATAAGTGTATTCATTAAAGTATACATCTTCTTGCCAAAATAAATCTGAAAGGAGATCCTGGTGACATTGCAGTGGCACCATCTAATACTGTTCCTTTGTTTTTGATAATGTCATTCAAACCAATAACTTAAAACTTTTCAAAGTCTATAATATATGCAGCCATGAATCATATTTCAAACCCATGCAAATAATTCATATGCTCAAACCAGAAGTAGAATGGGCAGCCTAAGATTATTTTTATTTTCTATATTCTATGTTTACATTTCAAAGGCTTTCCCCTTTCCCAGTTCCCACCCACCATAGTTCCCATGCAGTTTCTTAAGTGACTGATTTTGGAAATCATTCAGAATGAAGTGGATTGGAGCTTTGCTGAGCATCTGGAATGGGATCCCATTTTTTGTGGCAGTATCCTCACCCCTGCTCCCTACATTTAGTTTCATATAAAAAAGTAACTTTCTTGGAAAAGAATCACGTTTATCAGTTGGCTCGTTTTCTGAGTATAATAGAATCAAATATCTTCTAAACACTATCTTTACATAGAAAATAGTTGTGAGTTTTCCCTATTGCTTCTGGAAATAAATAACGATTCTAAGGTGAGGTTTTTTTCCTGCTAGATTTCCAGATCATTTTTTTAAAAAATTATTTGTGTTTTTTTATTGCTTGAAAGCATGTTGGAAGATTTCGTGCATTAGCACTATTAACTACATAACTCTTGCCCCTCCTTCACCTCTTCAAATCTCCACGTACTGCCTCCCAACCTCATGATCTATTCTTTCTTTAATATTATCACTACATACATATACACACATATCCATTGCATATGCATATACATTCTATTGAAACAATTTACCTTTGTTTGCATATTCATATGTCCATACCTGACTTCTTAGAACTAGAAAACCCATGTCTGTGCTCATCCTTAGAGGAGATTGATTTTACCTCTTTCAGCAGTCATTGATTACCTTTCATGTTATCTAGGTATAGGAAAATATGCAATTTTTCCTATCCATGTTGGCACTTCAACATGTGCTGTTATTATTTTGGTCTGGCTTAGATCACTTCTGTCGGTATGTTTTACAATAAAAAAAATAAAAAAAATAAAAAAATAAAAAAATTTAAAAAAAAGAACTAGAAAACCTATGTCTGTGCTCATCCTTAGAGGAGATTGATTTTACCTCTTTCAGCAGTCATTGATTACCTTTCATGTTATCTAGGTATAGGAAAATATGTAATTTTTCCTATCCATGTTGGCACTTCAACATGTGCTGTTATTATTTTGGTCTGGCTTAGATCACTTCTGTCAGTATGTTTTACGTGAAACTAAATTTTTACTCACTTTCTTTTCCAAAATTGAATACATTCAATTCTAATTAGTCTTCAGAACCAATACTATGTCAAAATGCTTTGGTCTGTCCTGTTCAACCTTTAGTTCTTAAGGAGTACTTAATATTTCTGATCAACTATGTGCAATGCAAAGATTCAACTTCCCATGTCTTCATACAGCCAACATATCTATCCACTGTCTTTCTGGTCACATTGAATTCCAGACACTTGCTGTATTATTCTCTATTTTTCCTTATAGCTTAAGGAAATGAGATATTCTTAAAGTACTGTATCCAGGAATGTACATATTTTTTTCTGGGAATTTGAAAGAAAAACAAATTATTGAACCAGCACGATGGGTCAGTGCATAGTGGTTTTTGCTGCCAAGCTTCACAACCTGATGTCAATCTCTGGAACCCAAGAAAGGGAAGGTGAGAACTGACTATTGCTACTATTAACTCCATATGTACGCCCACACAGACACACACAGGCACACACACACAGACACACACACACACACACACATGTACATGCACACATACATGCACATGCACTAGCACACAAACACACAGACTGAATAAATGTAAACACATTTTAAAAATACAAGTTCTTGGTCTTGTAATCTTACACCTAAAAAAATTATACACTCTGAGAATGAGGACCAGAGTCTAGTTTTATTTTATTGTTATTGCTATTGTCGTTTGTTTTGTCATTACATTCAGGAACTCATGATGTGAACTTTAGGTTTTGTACAGACAAATTTAACCTTTAAGTTCTATTTAGCCAGTATAGTGAGTGAGGACAGATTTTTTCTAATTCCTTACATTTTTCTTATGCTCATCAAATAAATGCATTGCTTACAATCATGTGAGAAAAATTTGCATGTATTCAGTTCATGCTAGCCATTGCCATTATCATCATTCTGAACTCTCTGACTCCTTCCAAAGGCAAACTTATAATAAATGTGTAATAGGTATTGTTAAGCAAGAAATCTATGGAAACCCTAGTAAGTTCACCAGATGGAGTCTCAGCAGGAAGTCAGTACCACACTGAAATACATTGGAATATGATGAAGAAAACCAGGATCTAATGTCTCATTGGTCTTGGGGAGAAAGGAGAAAGGTATCATATTTGGAAAGGTGAGCCTACACACATAAATCAAGACTTTTAGTAGACAAAGGTATATATCAGGAATCAACACATATAGGAAAGAGGCAAAGTAATGAAGTCCTGGTCCAATGCTAATCTCTACTAGGTGCTTTCTATTGGTGAACTCAAGGCAGGAAGTAATGACAACCTTTAAAAGAAGACTGCAAAACACTACAGGGCAGAGTTGCCTGGAGATAGTCATCAAATTTCAATGATGACAGAAATAAAGACAATTAATATCTGAGTAGCATTAAAGTCTCTCCTTTGAGTCCACTTTCAACATTTCACCCTCTTTGCCAAAAAGATGATATACAATAAATTGATTTGAAGATCAGAGTGATAGACACAATAAAGAGTAGATAGCTTTAAAAGGTCTGGTAACACTGAGTAGATTATAAGATACGCAAAGCATGGGGCAATGTTTTTTGAAAAATGGCTTGATGAATAATTTTATTTCAGTTGAATTACTAGAACTTTCTAGATGTTATTCTAGATGTTATTCTAGATGTTATTCCCAACCTCCAAAATGTTGGCAAAAGGAAGTTACTTTAAGAGTGTCAGTGAATAGTCATGAACATGGAGATAAAATCTAAGTCCAGTGACAAGACTTAAAGGGATGACTGATGATAAGAATAGCATCCGCAGCTTTTGAGCAACTGACCTGAGCCTCATGTACTGTTACTGCTTCCTGTACTGTTCCTTACTCAACTTTATCTTCTCCTAGGAGCAGCACAAATAGATGACCTAGTTCAGAAAGAATTACAACAGTGAAAATATTACAAAGTCACTTTTGTACAGAACCTGTCACCATTTGTACAGGATCTGTGCTGTATTTGGTGCACAGTTGTTCATGGAATTCTCAATTATACAAGTTGGCAATAAAATCATAATAATAAGGAAAATGTGGGTTGGGGAATTTGGGTATTACATCACCTCATATTATGATTAGTGTGGTACTTTTTTGACAGTTTGACAATCTCCAGAGGTCAAAAGAAGTACCAGAAAAGTAAAAAGAATTTCTGTGAAACTTCTGTGGGAAGGTACATAGCTATGATTTATAAGGGATAGATCTGGTACAAGCCACAGTACTCAAAAGCATTGATTATGAGTTCATGCCACTGTGGTTAAATTCCAGCAAATGAAACCACTGACTTCAGAAATGGTAATTTAATGGTCTGGATAGATGACTTAGTAGTTGACTGCATACTGCATTTGCAGATTCCACTACTCCTGTTAGGCTCCTCACAATTGCCTTTAACTCCAGTTCCAGTAGGTTCCAAAGTGTCTTTTCTCTGCTTGCTCAATAATCACACCAGTGCACATAATTAAAAATAAAATAAATCTTTATAAAAAGATTGTAATTGATTTTAGATAAACTTAGTGATTAAAAATAAAGACAGTTCAGGTCCTTTGGAGTTTCAGTCACAAAAGTAATATCAAAAAATATAATTAACAATCTTGCATAACACATGCATAACAGTGTTTGTGTGTATGTGTGTGTGTGTACATTTGTGTGTCTGTGTGTGTGTGTGTTCATTTGTGTGAGTGCAGATATGGGGATACCTCATACATATATGAAGGTCTGTAGATAACATGCTATGTTGGCTCTCCCTTTTCACATTATGTTAACAGCTTTGTTGATGTTCAACAATATATATGACAGGCATTGGCACACGAGGCTTCAGGGATTCTCCTCTTTGACTCCCATTTAGCTGTAAGAACACTGGGCTTACAAATATTTGCTCTTGGAACTAGTTGAACATGTGTTCTGGGAATCTGAATTCATGTTCTCTCTTCTGCACCAAGCATGTCATCCCTTGAGCCATCTCTACAGATTAAGGTTAATATTTTTAAAAATAATTTCTTTGGATATTAATAAAATACCTGAAATGGAAAGGTATTTTCTATTTATGTTTTACCAAAATTTTATGTTTGGCCAGACAGTAAAGGAAGGATTAGTATGGCACAAGCCTTTTTAAAAAATCCTCCATGTGTATGAGGATTTTCTGTTGTTTTTGTTGCTATTGAAGAACACTCTTACTCCATGGTGATCCAATAGGAGGCATGGGATTAGTTCGATCTTTTTATATTTGTTGAGTCTGTCTTGTGACCAATTATATGGTCAATTTTGGAGAAGGTACTATGACACAATTCACATACCAACTGATGTCCGACAAGAAGAAAGGAGTAGACACTGGTGCTAGAAAGGATCAAAGCATCAGTGTAGGGGAATACCAGAACAGGGAAGTGGGAAGCGGTGGATGAGGGAGCAGGGGGAGGGAAAAGGGCATGTGGGACCTTTGGGGGACGGAGAACCAGAAAAAGGGAAATGAAATGTAAATATAGAATATATCCAATAAAAATGTTAAAAAAATAAAAAAAATAAAAAATAAATAAAAATCCTCAGGTCAGTACACCCTCAAACATCAAGTTTTGGCCTGTCAAAACTAGGATGGACCAAATTTGTCAGAATAAATGTCTGACAAAATTAACTGATCAATAAAGGATACTGATCTAACAACCAGTTTAAGAATTAAAAAACGAGATATAAACATGAAATTATTATTTTTTCCTTTTTTATTGTATATCATCTTCATTTACATTGCCAATGGTAAAACCTTTCCAGAATTCCCCCCTCCCCTAAGAATCCCAAACCTTCCTCCCTCCACCTGCCTCCACGTATATGCCCCTCCACCCAACACATTTCCACCTCATCCCCCCTTGGTTATTATTTGGTAAGAGAACATGTAAATGAAACATATGGATGCCAGATATAGCAATTTGGAAAAGGATGTTCTGCTGGAAGTAAATGTTCAAATGAAAAGAACCTGGAGATCTTAAGAGAGAGTTTATCATTTGAACAACAGTTGAAGGGTAAGATACACGGCTGCTATAGCACTCCTGAAAGCAGTGTTCCAGAAAAGTTGCACCAATTTAAACTGATATTTCTGGGTGTCTGAACTGATTGGAAGCATGAAGGAAGCTATTTTAAAAATCACAGATATTAATTCAATCAACTGGTAAGAGATAGTTTTACTTTACATTCATTTATGCACATAGATACCACACAAAACCATAAGTGAACAAAACCATGTAATTCAGTGCTAATTTTTAAGAACAAAGAGAAATCCTTTGCTCTAAGTCTACAGGTTAATAATGAGGGTAGAATAATTTAGGAAGAGAGCATCATTGAAAAACTCATGCTGACACTTTTTTTCAGCTACTACTGTTTTAATATGTGATGATATAAAAAAAGAAATAAGCTATTGATTTTTTTCATAGGTAATGTGTTGGCTGAAAACGAAGAGAACACTAGGGAGACCTGAAGTGTTCTTTTACGGATATATTTGAATGTCATTTCAAAAAATAAACACATTTCCCATAACAATGCAAGGAGGTTAATGGAATAATGCAGGTGAAAGCTTTTTGGCTCAGAGGAGTTCCATCAGGGTAAGGTATTATTGTTTAACACAACACGACCCAGACCTGTGCTTGCCAGGATGGTGGCTATTTTTGCACAAGCCAGAGAAGTATTCACAGTGCTACTGCTATAGAACCAAGCTATCAGTAGTATCTTTGTGCCTTCATGATGTCTGCTCTATTCAAAGTGACTAATTTTTGGTGTCTTGAACTAGAAGAATTTTTCTTCATTTGATGAACTACATTTAATGCTCCATCTGAAGCTTCCCTCTTAGAGCTCTGAAATTAATAATTACAAAGCAAAGTATATCTACATGTGTTTTTACTTAGCTATTAGGTAAAGATGGATGATGTAATTAAGAATGAGCTAATAACAGACACCAAGAATTGATCTATAAACATGTTTGTTTTAAAGTCATAGAGATTACTCTGTGAAGATTGGGAAAGTGCTTGCTACACAAGCATGCAGACCTCAGTTTGAGTCCTAGAACAAGCCTAGTTAAAAAAAAAATCCTATGATGTTTGGGTGATATTATAATCCGAGCACTGAAACAATAGACATTGTTGGAGTCCTGGGCTCACTGCCTAGATAAGAGCCTAATTGTGATCTTCATGCTAGAGCGATATCCTTCAAAAGAACAGTGTGGACCACTCCTGGGGAAGGTATTTTGTAGTTAACCTCCCAGCCTCAGAGGCAGGGACATTTCCATTCCCTAATGTATGAGTATCCAAATACACTTATTAGACACACACATACACACCGGATCAAGTGCATTTGACAAATCCATCTCAGAATCAAGTCATTAATATGTTTTATTATAACTATCAGTTTTATGATAATCAGATTCAAATTATAAATGGGGGGTTGTGTTTTCTTTGTTTTGACTTGTAAAGTATTTGATGGAATATTTTTGGGGTCTTCCAGTAATAGGCAAAAATAAATGAGTTTTAAGTTTTTATTGATTAGTATTATTGTTCTTAATTTCTTCTGCTATGATTTAATCTTCAATGCCCCATTTGTCTTTTCATTTAGAAATAATTTGTTTTTCTCAGGATTGCAATCCCAGTGCAGTCTATTATATTTTGATTTGTTGAACTCTCTTAGATTACTTATGTTTTTTCTAATGTTCTAAATTTTCTATTTGTTTGAAAAGGACATTTGAACATTTAATATTTGTTAATAAAATAACAAATATATTTGATTCAAATAATAAATAATTTTATGTTAAAAAGCAAATACTTCATTAAAATCAATATCCTCCATATTTCATATATTTAATATATATTTGAAATAATTTATACATTTCAATTAGATGACATTTCCTTTACTTTCAAATTAATGCCAATAAAAAAACATATTTCTAGATCACAGCAGTGCCTGGATTCTTGCATTCCAAAGACACAGTTTGGTTTTGATAAAAAAATATACTGGCATTTAAAAATATTTTAATTATTTGAAAAATTCATGTTACCTGTTTTTTAAACCATTTTTTACCTTCTATTCTAATTCTTCAGTTCTCCCACATTCATCTCCAACTGCCTATCATTTCTCAAGTTTACATAATTTATTTTTGTATAATCCACCACGTTCAAGTTTTTTCTGCCATGTGCTCTCAGGTACAGGGACATCTGCTGAAAGACCAAGTACATCTACCAAGAGCCACATTCTTAACAACATTTGATTCTTCTTTCAGAAATCACAACAGTCAATAGTTCTTCAGTTAGAACTTCGTGCTTGCTAGCTCCTCCTGTACCCATGCTAGAATGTTGACTGGCTTGATACTGTACAGCTCTTACGCAGGAAACCACAGCTTCTCAAGTTTATGAATAAGTTTGATGGTCTTCCCCTGTATAAGAGACTACTCTTCCCTAACTTCTGTCTTTTAATCTTCTCTGCCTCCTCTTCAAAAATGATTGCTATAAGTTCCAGAGTTGAGACATTGATTGAGTATAAGATATTGACTTTAAACATTTTTAGTTATCTTTTTACTTATTTGTGTGTATTTTTATGTGAACATGCATGGCCCATGTGACACATGTGTAGAGGTCATATGACAGCCTGAGGATATTGATTTTTCTAACCTCACCTTCTGGGTCTTATGAATCAAACTCAAGTAGTCAGGCCTTGCTAACATCTACCTACACACGTGGAGCCATCTTGCTAGCCCAGAATGAGCACAATTTTTTGGTAGGAGCTATCCAGTGAGGATGTTGAAATACTTGTACATGAGTACAAAGAAAGAAAAAATCAGAGAAAGTCGAGTATCTCAGTTAAACCATTTAGAGAGTAATTTTGAACTCTGAAACCCAAATCTACAGGTTTTCTACAGGAGATTAGTGTATTAATTTCATGCATTTCTTTTGGATAGAGAATAATTTGAGGTGTAGAAAATCTAACTTGCTTTATTTCAAAGTTTAAAAGTAAAATATCAATTGCCAAGTTATTCTGCTAACATTGATACTGTGGTCTCTATCCTTTTGGTTACAAAATTCTGAGACTGTCAGCCTCCCAAGAAAAATGATATAGATATATTATATTTAAAGGAATGCATGGTTATCTACACTGATCTACAGATTATCTACTTAATTGGATTATCAACCATGTGGCTTCTATTTGTTTGCTTGCTACAGACTATCAGCTTGATTTACACAGGAATGGCCAGAAAACAGTAAGATATACAGTATATACTCAAATTTATGGAACACACACATACACACACACACACCTACTCTGAAATCCAAAATGTTGAATTTTTGTGAGCTTTTGGATTAAAATGAACAATTATTTTTACTTAGCCTCACAACTAATGTTTCTAAAAGAAATACAAAGAGCTTAAAATTAAAAATTAAAAAAATTAAAAAGATGTGATGCTATACTGAAGAAAGTTTACTGAGAGTTACAGCTTGACTTTTGTTCCTGTGCATGTATAAAGCATTAGAGGTTTGTTGGTTGAATCAGTCGTCCTAAACTTTTCTGTATTGAAAGCTGATGTCTACTTGCTTCCATTGCAAGTATGGCAATGAACAAGAGAATAAATGTAGTCGTTCTCCCCATTGTTTCTTTAATGTAATTTTAGAATGGATATCAGCTAAAGGTGAGCTGAACACTGGCAAACATGGTGTCTGAGGATGTAGCATAGTTACTCAAATGCTTAATTAGCAGATAAGAAGCCCTGAGTATCATCCTCTGAACTGTATAACAACTTCTTATGAATCTTTGTTTGTAATACTAGCACTTGGGTTGTAGAAGCAGGAATATCAGAATTTCAGTATCACCCTTGGCTGCATAAAGGGTTCAAGTTTAGGGACAGCCTAGACAAGAGACTCTATCAAAATAAAACAAATAACAAACATATTTTACAAGCTTCTGGAGTTTTTTTTAAATAATCCAACAATATTACTGAAAAAAAGTCAAAAGGCAAAGAGAAAATTCCTTATCATCTCTGTGCTATATGGAAGCTATTATGCCAGTCTTCCATCAGTTTCAATATATTAATGAGAAGATGGTATGTGGCTTAGTGGTAAAGTATGTGCAAGGCTTTGGGTATCATCCATGCACCATAGAAATATAGGTCATTAGATGAAAATGTTTCTTTAAAGAATCTACATAGGCCATTATAAGGATTATGTTAAAGAAAACAAGTAACAACATGACCTCTAATATAAAAATGGTAATTTGCAGCAAAAAATAGTCCTGTGACAACCTGCTCACAAGTCAAAGATCTGTAGATAAAAGTTTAAAAAAGAAAAGAAACCACTAGACCCAATCTCTTATTGTTCATATGAGAAACTTGAAAATTATGAATGGTTGAATGCTCTGTAATTACTTTTACATAATTCCAGAATGTTATTTCTGCTTAGTTTGACTATGATAAAGAGTGACATTACAGAGAGGATTAAGATTGAATAAGGACATTTTAAATTTAAGGAAATTCGTAGGTAAAAAGATAACTCACTTTATCATTTTCTGGTAGAAAAAATGTTTCATAAGATCACATATGTTATTTTAAATACAAACATTTTACCAATTATTTCAAAATGTCACGTATGTGTACCTTGTGCTTTAACCATATTCATCATTCTTTCCTTCTACCTAAATCTACTGCCTTTACTCTTACCCTCATGACCTCTGTTTATTTATATCTCACTGATTCCAGTTTATAGTGCTTTTATAGTCATGGGAGAAGGGCCATGCACTGGAGAATGGTTAAGCTAGCAAGGACCACATTCCTAAAGAACACCAACTCTTCTCAAGGCAGTATCAATGGCTAATACCATCTCGGCATGTGGTGGAGACTCTTGAGACCCCTTTCTTGTTGACTGGTATGATCCTGTTTAGATGACTGTAGTGGCTGTGAGTTTATGAGTTCAGTGGTCTTGGTATAACCAAAAGATACTTTGTTCTGATTCTTCCTGGCCTCTAGCTCTTACAATCTTTCTGTATACTTTTCTGGAATATTCCCAGAGGTGTGTGTGTGTGTGTGTGTGTGTGTGTGTGTGTGTATGATCCAGATGTCCTATTTAAAGCTGAACACTACACAGAAAATTATTTTTTGGCCCTCTGAAGATTTGTGAATCTTAGTATTAACCTCCATTCACAGAGCAAAAAAGCTTCAATGATGAGGACTGTGAACTGCATTAATCCACATTGAAGAGATACATATTTGTATTTAGGGACCAGGTTAGTACCCTGCTTAATACAATAATAGTAGTAGGTTCACATCTAAGTCCTATGAGCTCCTAAACCATGTGTTGTGGCCAGATTTCTATTACCAGAAAAGCATCCTCTTATAAAGCATGTCTCAAATACTCCCCTAAAGCAGTTGTTCACCCCCATAATATTTATGCCACTGTAATACCCATGGACAAATCTTTCTAGGTCAGTTGTTACTGTGGCTAGAAAGCTTGGTGATATTATTCATGAACATTCTCTCCTAGTATCCAAGTAATATCTTCCAGTCCCTTTTAAAGCTAGTCAGTCAGCACTAAGAATAACTATCTCTTAAAATAAATAAAATATAGAATATTATTCAGATAACCACACTATTGTACTCACATTTAATCTTTTCTAGGACAAACATTTTAAGTTACTTTATTCTATATGGAACATTTTAAATTTTATCTAGGTTAGTAGTTCTTACTGTTATTTTCCATATATAAACAAAACTTTAGAATAGGGATTGGCCATGCCAATCTGCATGTTGACTACCCCCTACTGCTCTTGAATGATTTCCAGCTCTTGTAATCCTTTCTACTTTTGCATTGGTTTACTTATTTTTATCTTTCATTTCCACATATAAGAAAGGACTTGTGGTCTTTATGCTCCCATGCTTCTTCCTTGGTGTATTGTTCTTATGTTCATCCATTTTGCTGCAAAGAAAAGGATTTTATGCTTAGAGTTGAATAATGCTGATAGATACTATATACTACTTGTGTGTAATTTTTGTGTCCATTTGACTAACCTAGGCTAACTCCATACCTTGCCTATCACTATAAATGTTGTATGCAACTAAACAATGTTATCACTTAGGTTTTGACTTTATTACCTCTTGATTTTACTGAGAAATGTTATAACTAGGTCAGAAACAATGTCTCTCTCTCTCTCTCTCTCTCTCTCTCTCTCTCTCTCTCTCTCAGCCTTTGTTTCATTCTTTTCTTTTTTGACTTTCCATAATAGTTAAATACTTGATATTCTGATCAAACATGTGTGACATGTGTAACAGATATTCATTTTTCTTTTACTTTATTACTAGCATATTTTCATATAAAATATACATATATATAAAATACACTATATAAATATATATAGTGTAGTTCTCTGTAGTATATAAAGCATATATATGGAAAAAGAGAGGAAAGAGGGAGGAAAGGACTGGGGGGAAAGGGAGGATGAGTAAAATGCTCAGTTGGTTAAGTACTTGCAAACCTGAAGACCTAAATTGGTTCATCAGAATCTGTGTCTTTAAAAACATCAGGGTGTGGTGATAAACATGTAATTCTAGTTCCCTGCAGGAATGTTTTGGGGGCACCCCTGATATTCAATGGCCCATCAGTTTGTTACTATGATAGCCACAGGCTAAGGAGTGATCCTATCTTAGACAACAAAAGTTGATGAAGGAGAAGCACTAATCTTTTCATCTTGTCTCAATGTGTGCCTGCACATATGCTATCATGCCCAAACACACAAATACACACACACACACACACACACACACACACACACACACACACACAATTGGAAATGAGGTTAGGACTTCTGGTTCCTCTCTGTCCTAACACTTATTCGTAGGGCAGTTTCCAAGGTGATGGATCCCTTTTGAATTCAGTGAAATTAAATGAGGTTTTGTTCCCAGAAGAGCACTCAGCTTACATGGTTCTTTCACAAGGTTGTCTTCACCTTTGGTAGTGAAGAGCATTGAGGAGAAAACAGTGTAGTTAGATGACGTCCCTTTCTTTTTCCTACTCTTGATGCACTGCAGTCCACGGTTTCCACTCATCTAATTGTCCAACAGTCCTAAGAGTGAGTAAAGGCACAATGTCCTTTCTTTAATATCACCAACGAGAGAAATGAGGTTCAAAGAGGTTAAATGGCTTAGCGAAGGTAATCCTTTGAGTTGATGCCAGTACCAGGAATAGCACATCTGTCTGCTCACCCTCTCTCATGTGATTCTCTGTCCACTCTCATACCCTGATTGATAAAATGCATTGTCCTTCTCCCTGACGCAGGGTCCTTTATTAGAACACAAAGACAGTGTCAAGATTGTTCAGATACAAAGAATGCTGTCTAAAGGGATGAACTTTTCTATTGACTCTCTCACATGAAATTTCACAACCACGATCTAATGAGAAACTCGAGATACCTATTAAGATCATATTTCCATTAGCTCTAGCTAGAAATATATTTTGCAGAAATTAGAGATACATCTTGTGGTCTAACTTCTCCGATGAGTGCCCCAGGAGTCAGAGATACATTTGCTTCATGTGTGAGCCAAAATGCCTTTTGTCAGTTGTTTCTACCCCAGTTCTTAGGCACTTAGAATTCAGGATCAGCACTATATATTATAATGCAGTACCATTCATCATCTGTCTTGAACATATTTGCAGGAAAGAAAGTGGCCCAACTCATTAAATCTTCTCATGATTCAAGTCTTATGACCTTACATAGCAGCCCAGCAGGTAGCTTACTAAGTATATTAAATCATCCTTCTTTTGGACAGAGGAGAGCTTGACCTCCATCTTACTACAATGTCTTTCATGAAACGGCAAAGGAACTCAGACTTAGGAGAATTTTAGAAAGCATCAAACTCATATGGTTATCCAATGAGGTATATATTTCTAGCTACTGAGCATGCTGCCTCTTGAGGCTGTTATTCTAAAAATAATCCTAATAACTGAATTCTAATTTCATTAATGCTATTATCTTTGCTTTTTATTTCTCAAGCACACTATAAATCAAACCAAGCTTTTGACCCTCTAATGTCATTACTCTTCACGAATAACTTCAATGTTCCTCTTTGAGGTTCTTTTTTTTTAATTAGATATATTCTTTGTTTACATTTCAAATGATTTCTGCTTTCCTGAATCCCCTCTCCCTGAAAGTCCCATAAGCCCTCTTTCCTCCCCCTTTTCCCCAATCAGCCCCTCCTGCCTCCCTGTCCTGGTATTTCCCTACACTGCTGCATTGAGCCTTTCCAGAACCAGGGGCCTCTCCTTCCTTCTTCTTGGGCATCATTTGACATGTGAATTGTTTCTTGGGTATTCCAAGTTCCTGGGCTAATACCCATTTGTCAGTGAGTGCATACCTTGTGTGTTCTTTTGTGATTGCATCACCTCACTCAGGATGACATTTTCCAGTTCCACCCACTTGCCTAAGAATTTCATGAATTCATTGTTTTCAATAGCTGAGTAGTATTCCATAGTGTTAGTATACTACATTTTCTGTATCCATTCCTCCATTGAGGGACATCTGGGCTCTTTCCAGCTTCTGGCTATTATAAATAGGGCTGCTATGAACATAGTGGAGCATGTGTCCTTATTACATGCTGGGGAATCCTCTGCGCATATGCCCAGGAGTGGTATAATGGAGTCCTCCAGTAGTATCATGCCTAGTTTTCTGAGGAACTGCCAGACTGATTTCCAAAGTGGTTGTACCAGCTTGCAACCCTCAGGATAGATCTAAGATCTTTTTTTCTTTACCTTTATAGCCAATAGGTTATGATTGCTCCAAATTAAAGACTCAGAGATGTTAGTCCAGTTTGTTGTAGAGATAAATTTTAATCATGTCGACTTTTTGCAGGGATTGAGCAGGATGGTAAGTGTTGGCAACCCAAGAATAAACACACCTGGTCTGGAGTCTTGTTGAAGTATATACTCACTTTAATGAGGCAGCAATTTGCTTATATATGCAGGTCAAGAAGGTGGGGATAGGAGTATGGGGTAAGATGATGTATAGGGCAGAGTGAGATGAGGAGGGATATGGGGTGACTTCACAGGGTCTATGAAAATTTTTGACATCAGTGGTAGCCAGGCAGAGGTGATTTCATCTAGGCTGTGTTGACTTATTCTCAAGCAGAGGCAAATGACTGTTCTTGAGAATTGAGCCAGGCTCAGGTTTGTCTACAAGTCCCAAACCAAGACCAAGTATGATCCAAAATAAACATCTTTCAGTGTATAAGTAACTGACACTTGAGATTTTCATTCTGTGTAACAAAGAAAGAGAAGTCAGAGAAGCAAATGACTGAGACATATGTAATCAGTCTTCCTTCCCATATTCATTAAGGTAGTTGTTAATATATTATGACATTATACCCTCTGGAAATAAGCATGATAACAAAAGACTTCTTTACAGTAGAAACCACCAATCTATTACTTTTGGTTTGAATGAGAATATAACTGATAGTGAATCATTTAGCATAAGATACTAGGAATGATATATAAATGTGCTGGGAATGGACCCTATACCTTGCAAGAGTTATGTCACTGAGGTACAAACTCAGCAAAGAAATATATATGTGGACATAGTAGATAGATAAAGGAGATTTTATAAATTGCATTAATACACACCTTAGGAAGTAAATTTACTTGTCATTAAGTATGGACATTTGTTCAATCAATCAGTTTACAGCAAAAGTCACACTGGTTTTGATTCTATTTCCACAAGTGAACCCATACATGTTTTGAGGGATATTGATCACAAGCCTTCTACTGTCAAACTTGGACTTCATGGATTGCTCTTCCAGATATTTGTCTACTCAGATGAATAATGCAAACTTCCTTACTGAACAGTTGGACTAGGGAAAGAAAACAAAGATTTTAGGCTGTTCTATTCTCAAGAAACAACATATGAAGCTGGGAGAGATAGTTCATTCAATAAAATGCTTGCAAAGCAACCATGAAGACCTGAGTTCGATCCTTAGAACATTTATGAAGATGTCAGGTGTGGTAATGCACATTGTAATCCTAGCACCAGGATGCAGATATAGGTGGGCCAGTTGTTAGCCAGTCTCAACTGTATGGCAAATTGTAGGCTAGGGCATAGCCCTGTCTCCAAACAGGTGTAATGGCCCTTGTGAGGAATGGTGCCTGAGGTATGCTCATACAACACACACACACACAGACACACACACACACACACACACACACACACACACAATTTGTAAACAGGTCTGGTAAGTTGAAAAGGTTGTTATTGAATAAACTCATAAGCGATCTAACACTATGTAATTTAATAATGAATTCTTAATGATGATCAATAGACATGATAAATGATTTTAAACTAAAGTGATATAAATCAACACATGTTTATTGCCCATGCAGAAAGATTTTTCTTTGTCTCCATGAAGAGAAAAATACAAGAAATCTGTTAGACTAAGGCACTCCTGCTCTTGGCTTATCTGTGGCAGGGAAATACAATGTTTGAAGGATGGGTTTGAAGGAAGATGGTGGCATATTGATTACTCAGCCATTGAAGATCACATCCTACTTAACTGAGTTCTGTACTTTAATGAATTAAATCATCTACTGAAAACCACCAATATAGTTTGAATGAGGTGGTAAGATGTATAGGCTTAGCATTTATATATCAATTCAATGACTGTTTACATCTGCCAGGTGCTGAGGTTGCAAACACAATTTATTACTTTGGTTCACTATCATTTCTAGTGCTTTTTATCAAATGATAAGAAAGGTATTTGGTATAGATACCAGCTACTTCATGGGATCATCTTTCTATGAAAGAAAAGGGGATATACTTACTGTTCTTTGCCTTTTGTAAATTTCCTCTTAAAAATTAATATTCTTACTGCCACTTTTGAATATTTTTCAGTCTATTCAACATAAAGAAAATCCTTATCATTCTCTCAATCAGAGCATATACAACCAGGGCAAATATGGTAGCTCCATTCTGTAATATCACTACTTGGGAGGCTGAGGCAGGAGAATTCTTATGAGTTCAAGACCAGCCTTGGATACATGACAGGTTCTTGGATAATCAAGACTAATGAAGAAGACTCTCTGTCTCACTAAACCAATCTGAACCCATATAGAACAAACAATGCTAAGTCTGTAGTCAGTTATTCTTCCGTACAGAATAATCTATGTGTTCATTCATATTTGAGGATAATTGATATAGTCCTGTGTTCAGTTATTACACAATTTAAAAAAACTCACAGGGAGTTCTGGTGGGGATTTTGTTCTCTTTCCCAACTGGCTTCAAGAGTCTTCACAGTTTTTATAATTGTGGTCATTCTTTCTCTCATGTGCATCATGGGCTTGATAGACATATGCTTATGCATATATGTATTTCAAAGATTATTATGGCATGGAACCACAACTCAGGACCTGAAACAAATCTTCTATCTCAGTGTTTGTATTTGACAAGAAATGCAGTAGTCTCTGCAGACACATTACCCTGATAACCAGTCTGAGTTATTTACTTTCAAAATCAGATGCAGGAAAGTATATTTTTATGTGAATGGAAATTTATACTTGAATTCTTGCTTTTCACTACTGGTTTATTTTTAAGTTTTGCATTTTAAGAATAAAAAATTGATTACTCTTTCTATTTAGGTTAAGACTAAACTTTCAAAGGTGGGAAAATTGACACTCTTAAAAAGGAACTTCATTTTATGCTTAGAAAAATGTATATGAAGATAGAATTATGATAGACATATGCATAAAACTTTTTAAATGGGCTCTTTCATGTGAGCTATATTCTTGCCTATCAAATATAAGCAAAGTACTTAGATGAACTCTGCATATTGATAGCACTGTGTTATTAAGTAAAATTTTATTTTTTAATCTGAATTTCCCCTTTCAAATATGTTTTACAGACATATTAGCTTCCTTGTCAGTCTAATTTGTCATATGTCTAATTGTCTAGTGTCTCTCCCCTAATTAACATGGGTTAATTCATAACTTACGTTACCACGGGACATTAGTTGATAGTCAATGAGAGAAAAAATGAAATAACATTTCATACTACAACATTTTCAAGCAGTTCTAGATAGAATAGAATTAATTGGTTTTTCTTTTAATCTAAGGCTTTAGACATGGAGAAAGATGCATGCTGTACCTTGTTGATTTTCTTCATTAAATAGACTATAGCTTGGCTGCATTACCCTTTATTTGTATTTTGTCAGACTCATATTTCTGACCTCTTCATAAAATTCTGTTCTTCTTTTCAGTTGTGCTAATGATGTCTGAGTAGTTTGATGGAGGCCCACATTTAAACTCAACCAATTCTGAAAACTGAAGTCTACCCTATGGTACTATTACATCATTTGTTTGTGAATACATACTTTATAACTAGAATATTAAACAAAAGCACATGCACTCATGATATAACTTAGTTAGTAGACTGTTTGCCTAGCATATATAAGGTATTTCATTCATTCCCTATACCATGAAAATTTACTGTTATGGTATATGTCTTTAATTCCAGCACATAGGAGAGGGATGTGGGCTGTTCAGAAGTTTAATACCAAACTGAACATTCAGTCTTATATTTGAAATGTTCTTCTGTTGGTAAGTTGAAATCCACATTTAGAAATCTCTAATTGTTAAAATTTTCCTCTTAGATATAAAAATGATCGGTGAACTCAGAAAAACCTTACTACACTAAAAGAATATTTTATTCAAGGACAGTTTGTTCCCAGAAAAAGTTTCTAAAATTAGCCATACAAGGATTAATTTTAAGTGAATTTAAGTAATAATGTAAATGTATGTTGAAATCAGTCATTATCAAATAATCGAAACCAACAATTTTTCTAATATGTAATAGAATATGAGCTAAACTGCAATTTTATACAGCTTTTACAAAGAGAAAAATAATTACATAATCTTCAGTGATAACTATAAGAAAACTGGATTGTATGATAGAGCCCTGTTCTTTCCTAATACTGAATAATATGACTATGACAAGGCAGTCTATTGTCAACTTCTGTAACTTCTTTCAAACATTTAATACTCAAATACATGGTTTGACTCTATATGTCCTTCACAGGCTCATGATTTGACCACTTGTGTCTAATCATATTTTGAAGTTTTCAGTGCATTTAGGAAGTGGGCAATGTATAATGAAAATGATCTCTTAAAGTGGGCTTTTGCAAGTCGTACCTGCCTCTGGTACCATCAATTCAAAGCTTTTGCTTCTAGCGTCTTCACAGTGCCCTCCCTGCAGTGATGAGCAGCATACCACAAACCAGGAATCCAGTCTTTCTTCAGATATGTTATTACTATCATGCATTTTATTTGCAGTATATAGTGCATCTTTTACACATTCTCATTTATTAACACTTTTGGGGTTTCTTACATGAGTTACATTGGATGCATGTGTTTCTATCCTTATAGTTGAAAACTTTATTCTGCAGTGGTTTGGCCTTTCATTGCTTGTATATACAGTGGTATTTAAATCATGCAACAATTGATGAGTGCTCAGCTTACAGAATGACTGATACTTTATGAATTCTTAGGGATGGTCTTTTGGACAAAGATTTCATTAGGTGACAGATAGTGAATATGTGAGTGACAAAAATCATGTTAAGTGAAACTCTATGTCAGTGAGCCCCACAAGTTCTATGTAACCACTCTTTGTTTACCATCTATTACTTAGTTATGTAGTCCTTTCTGTTTGTTCACATGTGTGTTCTAGTTGGACTCTGCTGTTATCACAAACACCATGTCCAAAGGAAACTTGGGGAATTTTCTGCAGGTTTCATCCCTACCTCTCTAGTGCTGGCACTACATAAAGTAACCTGAAGCACTCTGTTACCAGTTACTAATCAGAAAAAAGCCTGCAGATATCTTATAGCTGGGTCTTCATGTAGAACTTTCATCAATTTTCTAAGGAAAGTCCAGATTGATTTCCGGAGTAGTTGTACCAGTTTGCATTCCTACCAGCAATGGATAAGTGTTCCTTTCTTCACATCCTCGCCAGCATGTGCTGTCACTTGTCTTTTTGAACTCAGGCATTCTGATTGAAGTAAGGTGGAATCGCAGGGTAATTCTGATTTGTATTTTCCTGATGACTAAGGATAGTGAACATTTCCTTAAGGTCTTCTTGGCCATTTGAGATTCTTCTGTTGAGAATTCTCTATTTAGCTTTGTAGCCCATTTTAATATTAAACAACCCAGATAACCCTCAACCAAAGAATGAATAGAGAAAAAGTGGTTTATTTGAACAGTGGAATACTATTCAGCTATTTAAAAAGAGGATATCATGAATTTTTCAGGTAAATGGGTGGAACTAGAACATATCACCCTGAGCAAGGAAACAGAGCCAAAAGGACATGCATGCTATGTACTCACTGAGAAGTAGATATAAGCCAAAAAGTACAGAATACCCATGATAAAACCTATAGACTCTATGAAATTTAACAAGAAGAAAGGCCCAAGTGAGGATGTTTCAATCCCACTTAGAAGGGGGAACAAAATAATCACAGGAGGCAGAGGAAGGGAGAGGCATGGATGGAAGATGGGAGGGGAGAGGAGGGGAAGAGACAGGATTCAATACAGGGGAAGACAGGAGAGAAACCTAGAAGGCCAGGAGAATGAATAGAAATATGCAGCAGTGGAGGATAGGGGTCAGGGGTAACCTGTAGAAAGTCCCAGAGATCTGGGATGTGAGAGACTCCCAACAGCTGGAACATAAAACCTGAACAGACAATCTCCAGGAGATAGAGAGATATAGGGATGGGGCCACACACCTACCAACAAAATTTTTCATCCAAAAATGTTGCTGTCTAAAGGAAATGCACTGTCAAAAATGGAACAGAGACCAAAGAAAAGGTGATCCAGTGACCAGCCCAACTTGAGATCCATTCCATGGGCATGAAACAAACCCTGACATTGTTACTGATGCCATGATGTATTTGATGAGAGTATCCTAGCATGAACGTCCTCTGACAGACTCTGCCAGCAGCTGACTGAAACAGATGCAGATTGGACTGCAGGTCTAAGACCACTGGACTGAGGTCTGGGACCACTATGGAAGACTTAGAAGAAGGATTGAAGGAGATGAAGGGGATGGCAACCCAATAGGAGAACAGTATTAACTAACCCATCAGAACTTGCAGAGACTAAGCTACTAACCAAAGAGCATACATGAGCTGGTCCATAGCCCCCAACACATGTAGCAGAAGACTGCTTTCTCTGACTTCAGTAGGAGGTGATGTGCCTAATTGTGTAGAGACTTGTTGTCCCAGGGAAGGGGGAATCAGGGAATGTGACAGGGTGGGTAGGTGGATGGGTGTGGAAGCACTCTCTCAGAAGTAAAGGAGATGGGTTATGGGGCAATGAATTATGGGATGGGGTAGTGGGAATGTGGCAACATTTAGAATGTAAATAAATAAAATAATTTAATTAAATTGCAGACATACTAATATGATGGAGGAAATTCCTTAGCTGAGGTTTCCTCTAGGTATGTCAAATTGTCAACTATCATTATTATCACACCCAAGAGTGAGGGGTACATGTATATGTATGTATGGTGAGGCCAAGAGTTCATGCTTGGTATTTTCCTTTAGCACATTCAACCTTAGATGCTAAGGAATGGTCTCAGTTGAATGCAAACATCAACTAGTTCAAACATTCAAACTAGTCAACATGGCCTGGTGTCCTTGTTTTCTACATCCCAAATGTAGAGGTTGCACATGGTCCACTATGTTATCCTGTCATTTACATAGATACTGGGGATTTGATGCCCCTCTTTGGATGGCAAATACCTCATCCATTAAGCTATCTCCTGAGTTATGGAGTTCATATTTATTTCAGTTGGATTCCTGTCTATTTGCAGGCTTCTCCATTTAACAGTCCAGCTTTGATGAACATATCATTCATTCTTGGCTTGTAAAATAGAGCTTTTACTCTAAACAGCAAATCATTTATCTGGGACTCTGAAGTGTCAGTAGTTTTATTTGGAAAAGTATAGTCAAAAGCTCCATCATTCATGGTCTCAACCTAACCCTATTTCTAGTCAACTTTATTATGGAAAAAGTTAAACAAGAAATGGTATTATAAAGTTCATGAGTTTTGGCATGTACTTTGTTTTCAGCTTTGGCCTCCTAAGCTCTCTGTTCTGGAAACCAGCTTGCAAGATAAGTCTTCAATTGATAAGACACTAAGTAATTGTCTCTCCATGTTTTCACTTCTAACTGTCTTCTCCACTCATTTCCTTTATATATCCCAGCATAGGGGACCTTGTCAGTTATCTGTGCATATAGTTCTTTTCCTTCTCTTGTGTTCAAGAGTATCCACGTTTCTTCCCCAGAGTCCCTTCAAATAATATATAGACATAAATCATATTTGGCTCACATGGACAACAAACATTTCTCTTTCTAGATTCACCAGGCCACTCAATCAATAAACCATTAAAAGCCCTGTCTATTACTGCAAGGAAGATTTTGCATTGCTCCACATACAGTTGCTGATCGTTAACAATAATGGTTGTAATTTTCTTGATAAAATATTTTTCCTCTCTTTTTGACTGAGTATTAAGATATTGTCAAAACACTTTCTCACATTTTAATTACTTGAATGTTTTGGTATTTCTAAAACAATATCAGTTTAAATAATCATAAATTATAAATTTTCACCGTTTTACTGTTTTGCTCTTTTATGACTAATTGCTCAGTAAATTTGAATTTGACTTCTTAGAGAAGATAGAAAACTTCTGATCCACCCTTTGTCTAGTCAGAATTGTCAAGATCCTTTCTCTCCTGATTTTAGCAGCTGTGCAGATGTAGTTGACAGAAATGCAGAAGAAAAGCACACTTTGTATGTATTTCTATGCTGAAGCTAGTATACATAGTTGTGTACTTTTCTTTTTACTCAGAATCATGAGTATAAACTCGTGTGTGTGTGTGTGTGTGTGTGTGTGTGTGTGTGCTTGCATGTGTTGATTCTATGCCATATTATGACTTGGAAATCATGTGATCCCTTTTCTTCAGCTTCTACTCCTTTTGTACTGACAGTACTTTCAAATTATTATGTAAAATATTAATTTTTATAAAAGCATGGAGTTTTTATTCTAACAGTGTTTGTTTATTTGTTTCAGTTTTTCCAAAAAACCTAAGTGCCATGGTTCTGATTTATGACTCATAAATTCTCTTCAAATCTGTGAAATTTCTTTGTCTCAGTTGATATTTCACCAGGTATCAAGGTAATATAAATGAGTGGATGAGTTGAACTTTAAGGTATTCAAATTAAAATACATGTAACTTACAAATGATATGAAATAAATGAATTATCTCAAATAATGGGCTTGACATTTCTATGTCATCCTTTACACAAGTAGATGTAGATAATTTTACCAAGGCTTTGTTCTGTTTGAAGTCAATAAACTGACTAGTCTAATTTCATTTATTTCAACCTAGTCCATTAGCTTCAACTTATATATAAAAGGTTATGAAAGCATAGATTGTTGACACTCCTTCATCCAAAATCATTGCTTCAGCTACACAATTATTTTGTATTACCACGTCCTTCATATAACACTTACTGAAGTTTCTCCATGTGTAGACATTAAACACACAACTAGAAGCAAAATACACACACAGTCCATGTTCTCTTTGATAATCTTTGATTTTTGGCCAGTCTGGGCATTGAACTCATAGTTGCATGCATACTGAGATAAATATTTTACCTTCATATTAAATATCCCTCCCCATAGCCATGGCTCTTGTATTTTGGTAGTAAAGAGAATAAAGAGATCAGATCAGTGGCACAAATGGATGAAAAAGTGAAAATATAGTTCATATGTGACATTGTGGGAGACTCTATTAATTTCTATAGAAAGATTTTCCTAAATGCCATTTGAAATAAAATTGGGTAATTGTGTTAGCCAAGCAGTGGTAGTAATAGAGTGAATCATGCATGTAAGCAATTTAAAGAGATTACTTTTGCCTTTTATAGGTAATAAACAAAGCACCTGAAGATGAATCTTTTATTTAATTTTTATATATGTATATAATGTACTGGGTATGAATCTTCCCTTTCAGTTGTCCCTTATTCTTTTACCATCTTACTTTCCCTTCCTCATATGATTGCATTTCTCCTCCCTCTATTTCTTCATTTCTCTTTTTCTTTCCTTTTTTATCCATTGAGTCCATTTAGTGCTACCTGTTTATAGGTAGGCTACCACTCTCTGGGCTACTGGAACATGGGTAGCCTCTCAGAGTCCAAATACCTGAGGAGAAAACTTACTCTGTCCATACCCCACAAAGCTATCAATTGCCAATAGCCCTTCATATAAAATAGGATTTCATGAACCCATTCCATGTTGATAATGGGATCTTGACTGGCTTTTTTCTCTGCAAATTATATATGTAAAATTTGGCCACTATGAATTTGTGCATACAACATTGGTATCATGCATGCCAAATACTTATTGGCTATAGTCATCTACTCACTCTGGATCTTATAGCCTTTCTCTTCTCTCTTCTGGGATGATTCTTGACCCATATTTGGAAGAGTTGTGATATAGATGTTCCATTTAGAGATGAATACTATACAACCTGTTATCCTCTGGTTGTTGATCAGTTTTGGGTCTTTGTATAAATTGTCATCTACTATAAAACAATGCCTTTTTGAAAAGGGTTGTGCTTTGCATTAATCTATTTTGTATAAAGAAGGTAGTTTATTTCTACACCCATTTAACAGAGTATTCATTAAACATTGACATACTACCACTACTCAGGCTAGATAATTTGTAAATAATGGAAATTTACTTCTTATGGTTTTGAAGGCTGTAACATCTATGATCAAAGTACTAAAATGTTTTTTATTTAGTAGGGATTGTACTTGACATATATGAAAACTTTGAAGGTCACAACCCCTACTTGAGCAGTGCTAATAAGCTAAACCGTGTAAGCCATCTTAATACTAAGCAGAGCAGTGGGAATTAAAAATAAATGATATCTAGTCAACATTTGGGAAAGAGGAACAAAACATGTGTGTCCTGTGTTAGTCTCACCCATGTATTTTTACATAATATTTTGCATAATATTTACTGGTAAGTAACAGAAGAGTTAGGGATGTGGAAGAAAGGCATGCAGAATTAAGCAGACCCTGTCAAGTGTGATCCTGCCCTTCAATGTCTGTTTTACTCCTAAAATGGGATCTGAGATACTGATAACCTGCTAATCCCTGTCATCACCCTAGACGATTGATTAATATGCTTTCTTCAAGATTATGTGCCCTAGAGTATCACCACTTCTTGAAGATTATTGTTCCTATCTTGGGAGTATTATATTCCACTATTTCAAAATTGCTAGGACAAAGAATTCTGTTCTTAATCACAAAGCAACTTATTGATAAGTCTTTTGTTCCTGAAGTCCAAGGTGACTCAAATGGAAATCATGAGGAAATGACTAGTATATCTGCCTTCAGGCTTGAATGGGCAAGAGGAAGATTATGAGGCTTTTTGAGTGATCACCATACCTACGCAGTCAAGCAAGAGGCTTAGATAGGGTGAACCACCAGATCAAAAGGATGGCAGATGCCAGACTTACTTTTTGTTTTTACTCTCCTTGTGGTCCCAAGTGAGGAGGCAATGCTCTCTTGGCAGCAAGGCTGCCAAGTAACTGCTACAGGTGGTACTCCCTCTTAAAGGTGCCTCTTAATGCTTTTGTATGTTGGCATTAGATTTTAACTTACAAATACAGGACATAGTTGAGATAGTATTCTGTAAATTCATTTATTTTTAAATCTCTGGTCTATGATGTATCTAATTTTTTCTTATAGAAATATAATTAAAAATGAGATTATTTCTTAAAATCCAAGTGGTCCCTGGACACTGGATGAGATATTCCAAGGTACGACTAGTAGAAAACAATCCCCGTGAATAAGGCTTTGGATGGCCTCCAGTTCCAATGAATGTATCTTCTTCGTGTTGGTTAGTAGGAAGAATTAAACAAGCTCTTTGTGATTTTGGGGAACCAATTCAAACCAGTCACTAGTTTTATGACCTAGACAAGTTTCTAGCCTCTTTGCTAGTGTCTCTCAATTGTCAGGACTAATTCCTATAGTATCTACTTTATAAAGTTTGGTTAAGATTTCCTAGTAATCAAGAATATTAGACTCATATCTCATTTTTTTAAGAAAATTGCTGGTGAAAAGAAAGCATGTTGTGGGGGAGTGTTTATTTTGATGTATAGGTTTAGAGGATACAGTTCATTGCCACCAAAAAGTGGTGACTGTAGGAGTATGAGGCAGCTGGTCACATTGTACTCACAAGCAAAGAAACAGGTGACAGAAAATGGGGGCAAAACACTCTCTTCCTTCAGGAACTCTCTTCCTGTAGCAAAGTGCCACCTCCCAAAGACTCAACAAATTTTCATTATAGGCCCCACTTTCTGGAGACCAAATTTTCAAACACACAAAACTTAGGAGGATTTTTCATATTCATATCACAAGAACTACATTTAAACTCAGCACTGAGACTCCATATAAATATCAGATATTTTATTTAAGTGATATCTTTGTTCATAGCTACTAAATTAGAAGTAAAGTGATAAAAATAAAGGTAATTAAATAATGGTGCATATGAACAGCAGATTTGTGTTCAAAGTAAATTGCAACTGATAAAACATTTTTATAGAAAAAAATAGTAGACAAGGCTACAAAATACATTGCAGGACCTGTAAATAATGCTTTGAAGTTGATTAAAAATATGCCTAAAAATTGACACCTAGGAAATGTGGAAATCAATGAACTTTGGTTAATTACTAAGTTTAGAAGGGAAAGATGGATGTTTGTAATAAACTTAAGTGAAAGATTTTAAAAAATAGTTCCTTTGGAACAAGGAGACACACCAACAAATCCTCATAATATAGTGCCTTGGGCTGAAGTATTTCTCAAATGTCCTTCAAAGTTCCCAAGGACATCATTCCTTGGGAAAGTATTTCCTGTGAGTATATAATGTTCTTGCCTAGAAATGAAATACAGTAATGTATTGCAAGCAAGATGATAGCAATGCTAGAAGTTATTCAGGGAAAATATCACATTGTAATCTTGGACTGAAGTCTCTGTCTCTAAATTCCCATAACTTCTTAGAGATGACTTTCATATTCAATCAAAATAACCCAGAAAGAAGTTTTGATTACTCTTTACTTATCCGTTACTGAGATATATTTAAAATTATTATTGTACCAAGAATGTCCTGCCTTAAATTTTGTGCAGCTTAGCTCCTCAATTGATAAGCAAAGCTATCTTTAGCAGAACATGATCCCTTCTAAGGAGTTTTGGAGTAATGACATTTAAGATATTTACTGGCTTTGGAAGAGACCTATACACCTTCTAACATTCTTTATATGCATCCCCACAAAACAGCTTCAGTAAGTCTCATCACTCTTGTTTTATTGAGGAAGAAAAGGAATCCAAAAGAATAGGCTAATGCAAAAAAAAAAAATGACCATGACTTTGAGGCTAGCCCGAACCATATAATGTGTTCAAGGTCAACCAGGGATATGTAAAGAGGACATGTCAAAAGAGAACCAAACACAATATCCAATAACTACAACAACAACAATAGACACAGAAATGGAAGCTATAACGAGAAGCTGTTTGATCTAGGCCATGCTGCCGGTGAGACAACATTTTATTACAAAACTGACTCTATGTTCAGCAGGAGGGTTAGCTGAGAAAACTTGGGCTTTTCCGCTTCTGGTTCATTTGTCCTAAGAATTGTTGTCTTCCACTTTGAATCTGTAATAGAAGACTAAGCCGCTGATTATTTTTAGTACCACCTTCATGCGCTTTGGAGACTAAAGAGAGAATTTTTAGGCTGTATAAATTCCATTTTGGTAAAAACAAACAAGCAAACAAAAACCAACTCATTTCCATGATGCTTTGCCATATAAAATTTAGAATTTCAAATCCAACTCTATCACTTGTGGCTTTTATAGCCTTATAGAAAGCTATCTTTCAGAGTATGTACATGTGTATGTATGTGTGTGTGTGTGTGTGTGTGTGTGTGTGTGTGTGTATTCTTCTATTAACTGTCACATTTAATACTGTCTAAAATATTTGATGATAGATTTATCTACTTTAATGTAGGGTTTCAGTCCAGTCCTTAATATTGTGCAAAAAATGACCAAGTATTCTAGAAGGGTAGAAAATATTTCAAGTGTAGAAGGAATCACCAAGATAAAGCTTCAGCTGATCTCAGAAGTGTGAGTGTGCATCAAGCCATGTCTGTGTCTGTCAGAGAATGATTTGCACAAGTTTGTTCTTTTTGTATATTATTTTTTTCTACTCTATGCGTCCAGGAATCAAATCCAGGTTGTCAGGCTTGAGGACAAATGCCTTGGAACACCGACCCATCTTGCTGACCTGACTTCAGTTGTGCTTCTGGCTGAACAATCTTGCCAAATCTGTGAGGGAGTTTCTAAATATAATAAATGATATAATTAATCCCAATGACCACCATTCATGCCCATTTAATCTCCCACTTTTCAGTTTTCTGTATAAGGACACAGAACCCTAGTTTCAGGCAGTCATATGAGCCAGTCCTTACCCTTTCAATTTCTGTAAAATTCTTGCCTTCTTTATCTAATGATACTGAATGTTGGTTCCATTTTTATTTTATGATTCAAGTCATAGAAGAATAGTACTGTGCTATTTATCATTCTACCTGCGTGGGCTCTAACCTACTATTTTAGCCTCTGGATTTAAAAGAAAGAAAATGAACAAACCACTAACATTTTCATTGCATATGTACTATAATGAAAATTATTTCCCATTTGATTTATGTTTATGTTATTCACAAATTTTATGGCAGTTAATATAAAGACAATTTCAGGTGACTCAGAATTACTGCATTCTACATTTTATATTGAGATCTGGCAGAAAAGTATTACATGAGGGAAAAAATGTATTTCTTTCATTAGGAATGCCTAAACAGATGAGCCATTAAATTAAGAAGTGAAGATCTGTTTCTGCTGTCTTTGTCTTCCAAATAAGATTCTGTTTATTCAGTAAATATGTGTAGCATATTATTTTTAAAGAATTGAATATATGTCAGGTATGGTGGCATATGCCTATAATCCCAACACTAGAAGACATAGGCAGGAGGATCAAGATATCAAAGTCATCTTCAGCCACAGAGAAAGTCCTAAGCCTGCCTTGAAACATGAAAATTTTGTTTCAGAAAAAATTAAACAAGAAAAGAATGAAGTGTACCACAGTACTTAAAAGTCAACTAGGGCCCAGAGAAATGGTGAAGTAATTAAGAGTTCTTCTTGCATTTCCAGGGGACCTAATTTAGTTTCCCATCACTCATGTGAGATATCTAACAATCTCCTATAACCCTTGCTCCAAAGAATCTAACTCCCTCTTCTGTCCTCTATTGGTCTTGGGTATCCCACAGATGTTCCCTCTCTCTTTCCTGCTTCCTCTTTCTCTCCCTCTCCCTCACCTACTACCCTCTCCCTTACCATCTCCCTCTGCATCTCCCTCTATCCCCCCTTCTCTCTGAATAAAACATTTTAAAGTCCTATCAGACTGTATTTTATTCCCTGACTTTAAAATAATTAATAATAATTCTATCATTATTAAAGGCTAAAACCATAAAATAAATAAGAGATTTTCCCCCCACTGATAGATTTTGAGAACTAAGCTATAATAAGAAACAAAATAAAAGCACATTTTAATCATGACAGAAACTAATAAACATAGACATTTTTTTTCAAAAATTCTATAGGTTTTCTCTTAATCACTAACTGGATCTCTTTCCTTCAGTGTCTTGTGCATTGCCCACCTTACTTTCATTCACTCTTAACACTCATAATTCCCAAGCCCTAGGACTGGATCTGTATTTGTCATTTTTTGACCTGGTTGATGGATTTTATGTGCTTTAATTGTAAGAAGTGTTCTAAAAAGTAATTTCTGTAACCTGACACATATTTCATCTTCACTGTGTAAACTGAAACATGTTTTCAGAATCATGCATGACCAAACATTTCATCTTCATAACTTGAGGTAAATAAGAAGATCATGATCTAAAGATATTTTGTTGCTGGAAACTTTAGTAAAGTTCAAAGAGACAGACGATTTAAAAGTAAATAAAATGAGCTCTTTTGCATTGGCTTAGAAAAACCTGTGCCTTCACAACATTCAGCCTATGCTGAGGGCATTCTTTGGCTTATCTCTGTAATTTGGTTCTATCCTCCATGGGAACAAAAGCTGTGGATAGTGGCAACTTGTTTGGCTTGGGACCATGCCCAGTGTGAAAAGTTTTCAGGCAGAATCAGAGAGGACAGCTGCAAGAGGGGAGCTGGGAGGAGATGAGAGCTAATGATTCAGAAAGCAATTTGCATTCAAACCTTCTGCTGAAACAGGAGGCAGCCATGCCTGGGTGATGGTTCTTCATCCGCTGCCAGACTGGCTTCAATGCCCTGAGTCCTTAAATCAGCACCTGTGCCTCAAAATGATGCCTAGCTAATAGCCCCCACTTACCTGAAATAGCATAACCATCTCTTTAGATTTTTTTTAATTTATTTTTAATTCTTTGTTTACATTCCAAATAATTTTTCCTTTCCCGGTTCCCCCCTCCTCATAAGTCCCATAAGTCCTCTTCCCTCCGCCCATTCTCCAATCAACCCCCCTCCTATATCTCTGTCCTGGTAATCCCCTACAATGCTGCATCAATCCTTTCCAGGACCAGGGCCCTCTCTTTCCTTCTTCTTGGGAATGATTTGATATGTGAATTGTGTCTTGGGTATTCAGAGTTTCTGGGCTAATATCCACTTATCAGTGAGTGAATTCCATGTGTGTTCTTTTGTGATTGGGTTACCTCACTTAGGATGATATTTTCCAGATCCAGCCACTTGCTTAAGAATTTCATGAATTCATTGTTTTTAATTGCTGAGTAGTATTCCATTCTGTAAATATACCACATTTTCTGTATCCATTCCTCCATTGAGGGACATCTGGGTTCTTTCCAGCTTCTGAATATTATAAATAAGGCTGCTATGAACATAGTGGAGCATGTGTCCTTGTTGCATGTTGGGGAATCCTTTGTGTATATGCCCAGGAGTGGCATAGCAGGATCCTCCAAAAGTGTCATGCCCAGTTTTCTGAGGAACCTCAATTGGACAAAACGGCAACCAACAAATTGGGAAAAGATCTTCACAAACCCTACATCCAACAGGCTAATATTCAATATATACAAAGAACTCAAGAAGTTAGACTCCAGAGAGCCAAATAACCCTATTAAAAATGGGGTATAGCGCTAAACAAAGAATTTTCACCTAAAGAACTTTGAATGGCTGAGAACCACCTTAGGAAATGTTTAGCAACATTAGTCATTAGGGAATTGCAAATCAAAACAACCCTGATATTTCACCTCACACCAGTCAGAATGGCTAAGATTAAAATCTCAGGAGATAGCAGGTGTTGGCAAGGATGTGGAGAAAAAGGAACACTCCTCCACTGCTGGTGAGCATGCAAGTTGGTACAACCACTCTTTAGAATTTCAAAGAGCTTTTTATTAATGAAAACACATGAATCTATTTTATCACAAGGCTGAGGATGCCTCATTTTATATAAACTGATGAAATAACAAGGTACAAATGGAAACTCAATCTATCTAATATTCCTTGACAGCTGATGGTATACATTAGACACCAGATCCTTTGCTTTACATGCAGTGCTTTATTTAACAGAAGACTTTGAAGTAGCTATTAAAATGTCCTGCTCATGGCTTTAAGTATAAAGAACAGCAGCAGAAACTACCAACGTATTACTTATTTGTAGCAACATGACCTCTGTTTCATCATTTCAGAATTCTACAAAAGTTCACTGTATCTCTTCTCCTGCCCTTTCCCGAGGAGCACATGTCTATTTTTTAGTATAATCCTGAGATCACATGAGTTAGTTTCAGGCTCAAAGGTTGAGACTCTGAAGTAGACCATGTGACACATTTACTGATTTCTAGGGCATTACCTTTATAGATATTAAAAAGGAAAGTTTTACATATCCCAGCCATATAATCTAAACTTTTATCCTCTGTATTTTAATGTTAGTTCCTTCTTGGCTTCCTTTTGTTTTCTATCATTATGTCTTTAAAATGTGACTGTATTTTAGGATAGAAATAAGTGATCACAAATAAACCTGAAATATATTTACATCTTCATTGACTAAGAAGGTCATTATGACTTCTAAGAAAAGCTTCTACATTTAGTGTATATGACAAACTGGTGGCAAGATGTATTTAATTAATACTGCTGGAAATTCTATAAGTACCATATCCTACTGATGCAATCTATGTTTCTTTACATCCTATCTGAGCTTGCAGAATTTGATTATAACCCTTTATGCTTTTCATAAAGGAAAGAAATAGAAGCCTTTGGTTTGAACACATTGTTAGATATAGGGAATGTAAACATATCCTTTAGCAAATGACACCTTTTAGAAATTCAAACCTGCATGTCACATTGAGCTTCATGAAAAGATTAGGTAAAGAATACTCACCTAGAAAATATATTTTAAATGAATCTTGAGGTACACACTTTAACGTACAATAACTCATTAGGGAAGAAACTTTGATTGTAAGTATCAGTTAATTTTCTCTCCAAAAGCAATGAAATCACAGTTGGAGGATAACATGCTTATGGTGTGGTAATGTTCTGAGTACAAACACCAAGTTTTGCTTAAATAGATGAAGAATATTGCATAATTAAGAGAATGTAGGAGGCCTACACTCTAAACAGTACTAGAAGGTATGATTATGGTTCTTAGACCATTGTACAAACATTTATTAATCTGCTTTCTTACCAGTAAGATAAGAGAATTTTCATCCTTGTAAAATAAGTAAAGGTTTGTTTTGGTTCTTTTTTTGAAGAGATACCATCCAACATATCAGGGAAGGCATACCAGCAGGTTCATAAGACAGACGATGTCAATGTGTCCATAGTCAGAAAGCAGAGATAAATGAGTTTTATACTACAATCCCTTTCTTCTTGTATAAATATTATTAAGCCCTTGGGATGGCATCACCCATTTTCAGGGCAAGCATTTCCTCCTGTGTTGAACTTTACTAGAAATGCCTTCATGAGCAAATCCAGAGGCTTACCTCCTATGCAATTCTAACCACAGTCAAGTTGATATTGAAGATAAATGATCACAAACAAGCAAGCAAACAGGCAAACAGGCAAAAAACAACAAAAATGTAGTTGTTTAATAATTGCCAATCTACTTTTGTGGGTATTAAAAACACTATAAGATAAAAAAAATGTTCTCATGTTGAAATTGACCTTGAAATTTGATATACAGTGAACAAAAGGTTTTTTTTTTTTAGTTAATTTTTTTATTGGATATATTCTCTATTTACAATTCAAGGTTTCTATTCTTTTCTGTTTTGAGAGTTCTTCAAAGAATCACCAATTTTAGAATTCATCCTCATTGCTGGTTGTGTCATTTAACTTTTACAACATCTATTATAGTTTTCTATTTATCCTCTGCACCTGGACTTGCAGTGGCAGGATGGTTGGAGAAACACAGTGTCACTTATTTTAGAACCTTTGTTATTGGAGCCAGCTTGGTGACCTTTGCTCTGTCTATGAATTATTTATTTCACTGCATGTGTTTCTCCCAGAATTCATAGCATTTCCTTTTGTCATAATGTTTCTTCCCATTTGTAGAACTGTAAATACAGCTGACTGAACCTTGCCAGTAGCCAAACCCATTGTGGGCTTTGTGTGAAGTACTTCAGCTTTCAGTTCACAGACATAGTCATTTCTGTTTGTATTTTTTTTCTTTACCCCAATTTAAATGTCAGTGGTAGGAGATGAATACAACCAGAAATGAATTTAAGATTAAGAAGACAAGAGACTTTTTCTTTATTTCAATTTGACCACTTTGCAACAGAGTACATTTCTTTTATTTCTTTCTTTATTTAATTTGAATACCAGTTCATCTTTCATGAAATGGGAACCCTGGTGAGCAATTAGAATGGAAATATAATATATGTTTTTATGTCTGCTACCATATTGGGAAAAATTATTAAATTGACTTTCATTAGTTCAGAGATGTGTTTTAATATGGTCTGTTTGAAAGTGTTGAGCACATGCAATACTATGTGAGTTTTATGGAGGTGCCTCAAGGACACACATGCATATCTTCAAGCATGTTAGTCATGAAGATGAAATGAGAAGCCCTCTGATGCTTCCCAAAGAGATCACCTATGCTGTTTGTGCTGTTAACTTTGGCTAATCATTGGAGTCTCCTGGGGAATTTTGTAAAGTCTTGAAACTTAATGTACAAATTACTCTCATTCAATGCAAAATATTGAGGAAATAGACCAAGATCTTGGAATATTTAAAGCGGTTATAATGTGGAAGGGATACTGATAACTATAGAAGTTAAGGTGCTCTCACTGAAGAACCAGAGAGGGGAACCCTCCTGCAAAGTAACTCTGCTTCTTCCATGTACACTTCCATTTTCTGTTTTTAATTTTTATATTCTTTAGTGGATTCCACAATGCTTTCTGATGTGTGCTTTTATTTGTTTTTATTAGATATTTTCTTTATTTACATTTCAAATATCATCCCCTTTCCTGGTTTCCCTGCCGAAAACCCCCAACCATCCCCCTTCCCCATGCTCACCAACCCACCCACTCCAGATTCCCTGTCCTGGCATTCCCCTAAACTGGGGCATTGAGCCTTCTCAGGACCAAGTGCCTCTCCTCCCTTTGATGTCCAACAAGAGTGCAGACAGGCTGGTGAGTACAGGTAGGACCACCCCTTCTGCTCAAAGGATCTGGGTGGGACCCAGAATCCATTTTTGGATATTCTTAAGTGATCACTAATTGTTACATAGTAAAATAATTTGATAAGTGCAAAAACACTAATGTGAGGAACTCAAAGCAAGTTAAAGCTACATCTCCAACATGGTATTTAGTACAAGAGATTGTAGTGGAGTGAGTTGCTCTACAACAGAATCATTGAGCTAAATAAAGCAGAGCCACACACTACTAAAAATTTCATATATTCCTTGAAAGGTTTTGAAGGGATTGTTATTCTTAGATTCATTTTCTCTTGTTCCAATCACAAATCAAGGAACCCATAGTTAGATACAACTCCAATGTCTGTCCTTTCTTTTGTCTTAGAATATGACAAGCAGCTATCTTTGCTGAAAGAAATCAAGTCATACATAGAAAAGATGAAGTAAAGAACAAAAAGCAAACACACTTCATATAACTTGGTGCAGTGGCCTAGGCCTATAATCCTACCCCATGGAGATGTTGGAATGAGAATTATCAGTTCAAGGCCAATACGCTAAATAAGAGACCCTGCCATGAAACAAACAAACAATCAAATCAATCATGTTGCTTCGGGATAAGTCACAGAGATATAATCATCTTTGTTTTTCCTTTTTCAGAATATATTCCATACATTACCCTGGGCATGTCCTGGCTCATCTTTCACAAATTTGAATTTCATTAAGTAATTTCATTTCTTCTGGGATTCTGTCTACTAGACACCGGAAACTTAGGACTGTCTCTCGCCAAGCATTTATTGACTGAATAACTCAAGGAAACAATCAATCATAGTTCTAACTCCACACCCTTTTTCAAGAGGTAGTTGCTTTATAACATAATCAGGCAATTGGACTGACAAGTTATGTCTCGAAGGAAAATATGCTCTTTACTTTAGATAAGAATTCTTTCTTTCTTTCTTTCTTTCTTTCTTTCTTTCTTTCTTTTTTTTTTTCGAGACAGGGTTTCTCTGTGCAGCTCTGGCTGTCCTGGAACACACTCTGTAGACCAGGCTGGCCTCGAACTCAGAAATCCACTTGCCTCTGCCTCCCAAGTGCTGGGACTACAGGCGTGTGCCACCATGCCCGGCAGAATTTTTTCTATCACCTCACTAAATACAAAAACTTACTATAGAAAACCAGGTTGTTTCTAATCTTTAACGACTTCTAGTGACCTAGATGTTCTACTTGATATATGGATAACTGTATCTGCAATGAACCACATGCTTATAGATGCTAGTTACGAGAGTCTAACTCACTGGCTTTACTTTTGATGTGCAATACTACAGTAACATGCATATTGACACTTATTGACAGTGGTTTAGAGCATTGTCACAAATTGATGCTTTCTTTTCAATGATTTTTTTTTGAATCATTGCTCGTCACTCCATTCTTGAGATAGATTTGTAACCCCTTTGCACTTACTTTTCTGTTAAAAAGTTGTTTTTAAAATGGGCACATATTTGTATCTAATGTTCTGCTATAATCCATCCAAGATGAAAATATCATAGTAAATACTCATGTATACTCATATAAAAACAGATTTCTGTTAAATATAATCTTGTAAGTAAAATCTGTGATTGAAGACCCAGAAATGAACCCACAGAATTATAGTCACTTGATCTTTGATAAAGGAGCTACACCCATCCAGTGGAAAAAAGATAGTCTTTTCAACAAATGGTGCTGGTTCAACTGGAGGTCAACATGTAGAAGAATGCGAACTGACCCACTCTTATCTCCTTGTACTAAGATCAACTCCAAGTGGATCAAGGACCTCCACATAAAACCAGACACACTGAAACTAATAGAAAAGAAACTGGGAAAGACCCTGGAGGACATGGGCACAGGGGGAAAGTTTCTGAACAAAATACCAATAAGTTATGCTCTAAGATCAAGAATTGACAAATGGGACCTCATAAAATTACAAAGTTTCTGTAAGGCAAAGGACACTATCAGAAGGACAAAATGGCCACCAACAAATTGGGAAAGATCTTCACCAATGCCACATCCAACAGAGGGCTAATATCCAATATATACAAAGAACTCAAGAGTGTTAATTGAAAACTAAGAACAATATCACACATCATAAAGAACATAAAACTCTCAAAATCTATTTCCCATAAGAAGTGTATTCCCTCTCCTTTTAGACCCATTTATTTTTATTACTTTCTTCTCCATGTATATATTCACTTGTGTGAATATCACAAAATTATGCATATATTTTTACCTAAATAAATATATAGCATTTTAACATTATTTTAAAACCTTATTAAAACTCATATACATTATTGCCTGGCTATAATTCAAATTCTGCCTCAAATTTATGGTTATGGGTAAATACCATCTGATATGAGACCCTAGCACACATACAATTGAGAACTGCTGGGTCGGTGTTCATTCTGAGATGATGCATCTAACCCACAAGAGACTGGAGGACACAAGGAGCTTAGAGTTTAGGTGGGGTGGTGGATAGGGACATCCACGTGAAGACAGGGTAAGGGGAGGAGATACACAGATATTTAATTTTCTCAGTAATTGTAGAGTATCATGGAAACAGAATATTTTGCAAGATTCTCTTAATAAAAGGGCAATGGCATGACCCTGACTCAGCACTTGAATACACATAACTGATTTACACATGTCTGTCTATACTAGGCAAGAATTCTCTCTCCTGATTATCTGATTCATTTTTCCTACTTTATAGACATCCTGGAAGGGTTACTCTATGGTTTCTGTTCCATCCACCCATCATTTTGATAATTACAGATTTATATGCAGTGGAATTTTCAGACTCTTTTTCTTTCTTCATTTTTAAAAATAATTTTTATTAATTATTTTATACACTCCATATTTTATTCCCCACCCTGCCAACCCCTGTCCACCCTCCAACTGTTTCTCATCCCATACCTCTTCCCCTTCCCCTGTCTTCACGTGGATGTCCCTATCCACCACCCCACCTAAACTCTAAGCTCCTTGTGTCCTCCAGTCTCTTGAGGGTTAGGTGCATCATCTCTGAATGAACACAGACCCAGCAGTTCTCAATTGTATGTGTGCTAGGGGCCTCATATCAGCTGGTATGCTGCCTGTTGGGTGGTCCAGTGTAATCCTGGGGGTCCAAATTAATTGAGACTACTGGTCCTCCTACAGAGTTGACCTCAGCTTCATTCAGCCTTCCCTAGTTCAACAGCAGGGGTCAGCTGCTTTTGTCCATTGGTTGGGTGAAAATAAGTGCATATGACTCTTTCAGATGCTTGTTGGGTCATCCAAAATGCTGTCATGCTAGGTCCCTTTATGTGAGCACTCCATAGCCACCGTAATAGTATCAGGCCTCAGGACTTCCCCTTGAGCTGGATCCCACTTTGAGTCTGTGGCTAGACCTTCTATTTTTGGGGACCCTCTCCATTTCCATCCCTGCAGACTCTTTTTATAGGTGTACATTATATCTTAAGGTTTGTTCCATTTTTCATTTTTCATTTTTCATTTTTTTAAAAATTATTTATTTATTTATTTATTTATTTATTTATGCTCCAGACCCCATTCCTCTCCTGAGAGAATGTAAGTATATTTATTAGTAACTATAATTAGAGATTGCCAATACATCTTTTATCTACAAGTTGGAATGTCATGTGCCTTTCAAAATGAGTGCTTGTAATTAATAATATTTAGATTGGGGAAAGTCATTTCTCAACTTTTTCATCATAGCACATATAGTGCCAGGCAAATGACTTCATATAATTAATGTAGGCTTAGTTTAAGACATGATAATCTTCCCTTGCCCTCTAATTTATCACTAAATGCCTTTTCCATGGATTGTAGGCATTTAAAGGTTATAATTGTAACCCTGTGCTTTATTTACTGTTACAAAAAATTTCATTTTAAATGGAGCATGCTGTGCTAATAGGTAGTAGGTCTGTGAGCATTTGTCATTCACAGTGATTAGGTCTCCCTATATTGGAACTGGCTCATAGAACCCCAGTTCTAGTATTTTAAGGTTGTTATTTCCCCTCTGTCTGCCTTTCTACTTAGATGTGCTCAGATGGCACTCACTTCATGATTTGAGTTTGGCCTCCCTTAACAAATGACAGAGCTGTTTGTGTCACCCACAACTTGTTCTGAAATCTGAAGAAGAAAAGTGGAAAAAGACAGTGATACCTGCAAGACCACCAATCTGGTTTGTCCAGCATAGTATTATTCTAGCATGTGTTGAGTTGTCAGAATGAAGGCAGTGATATTCAGGGAGAGGCATGAGAAAGAGGTCATTTCAGTTTGATAAAGATAGTGCTTCTTCCTAGTATGATAACCTATATTCACCTCTCATCATGCACAGAATACTGATTTCCTTATTTAGATGATTTAGTGTTTAAGAGCACATCCTGATCTTCCAAAGGACATGGAATTAGTATCCAAGACCCACATGGTGGCTTACAGAAACTTACAAATGCAGTGTCAGAGAATATGATGAGCTATTTTGGCCACTGAGGGTACTTCACACCATTATATATATATATATATATATATATATATATATATATATATATATATATATATATATACACACACATATATATATGTATGTATGTATATATATACATTATATATGTATATATATGTGTGTGTATGTGTGTATACACATATATGTACATATATATATATACATGCAAGAAGAACATTCATATACATATAATGAATTAAATAACCCTTAAAATTAAATAACAAATTAATTATTCTTTTGTGAGCTACAAAATATAAAACAGGATGCAGAAAATAAATGATTGGGGAGTATGCTAAAGATGAATATTTACTCAGTGGCACCTTGTTTAGAAAAATTGAACACCAGATTGATTATGACCCATTGCATAAGCTTCTTTTCTTCCTTTTTAAGAACAAATGGAATGGTTTTTATTTTACCTCTGTCTAAGGAAACATGGAGCACTTGGCTATCTACAGACAGATGGGGAGTTTTGCTTTATGGTGTTCATAAATAAAAGTCATCTATTATAAAATTGAAATTCATTAGAATCAATGGCACAAAGGTGTGTAGGGAAAGTAGAGACACTAATCATATGCTGTTCAGGATGCCTGGATAATTTGCGAGAGCTCACAGCCATATAAGCAGTATCTCCCATCTTTTCAATACCGGATGAGAACAGATCCATATTTTGGATGTAACACCCCATCCCAGACCTTATAAGGCATTCACACACAAAATGTCTGATTTATCCTTCCCACGTGTTGTTGTGGAAAGTGATTCCGGCAAAGAAAGAGCAATGAACGTGATCAGAGATCTACAGTAATAAGAATCCCACCTATTTTTGTGTTAATTATATGAACTGGAGAAGTTCTTAATTTTTTTTCTTGACGGGTGAAATATGATCAGTCATTGCTGAGATATTGTACACTTTAGAAATAATATGTGCAACGAACCCAGTGATGAACTACTGGAAACAAAAAAGACATCCTAGCAATAGCTATTACTATTACCCATGAGGGGAAAATATGCACTGTAAACAGAATACTCTAAAAGGAACATATACAAAATCTTATAGGAAGAATTTAGAGTTAGCAAAGGTTCAACTGACTCTGTAGCCCATGGTGAGGTCTTAATATATCAACTTACATCTAGAAACATTCTCAGTGGGAAGTGCAGGCGACATGTTTCCAATATATGTCATTATAAGAACTAGGGTTTTGTAATTCTTTGATTTCTTACTGTTTGATTTTTCAACCTTAATAATGCAATAGAGTACTTCTGAGCTTAGCTCTCACTAAATTATAAATGCCACCATTTTCTACCTAAGTATCAAATAATATTTGGCCAGTGCTGGTGGAGGAAAAATAAACAATTTGAGCTTGTTAACTATGGCTTTCTGGGTTTCTGGAGTCAGTCAATCTGCTACAGGGTATACTTACCACAACCAGTACCTGTTTATTTTATAGCGTGCATGTTTCATATGTAGGTACTAATTTCTAGTCACTGTGCCCACTTAAGATGTTATTTTACCCTCTATTTTCTTCTGTTTTAGCTGCTAAAACACACTTACACCATGTGGTTATTTTTCTAAACTTCAGGATTAGCAGCGAGGGCCAACTGCCATTGTTTGCTGGGATACTGCATCCTTTCTATTATCAATATCCTAATTTCCAACACAGTTGTAATTTCTACTTCTAACTAAGCATCAAAAATGACCATCACACCTATCTATACCATACCATTTTATCAACATTAATTTTGTTCATGTACCTCCTGCCACTTTCCACAGATACTTAATCCAACAGTTGTTTGATATATTGTATCTTTATATCAAAAACAGCAAGGCAATAGCATGCAGAGGGACTTTTTCTTAGTTCACTGGTAATGTCTGCCAGAACCAGTTCTATAGCAGAAGGCACCAGAAAAAAATTGAGGCTCTGATTAGCCTTCATAGGGATGAATATTGTAACTGACTAGCTATGTCTGCCTCGGTGAAAGCAGAACATAGAGAGATAGGATGAATAGCACAGGGTGCAGAAATACCTGTACCTCTCAGACTCCCTTAAGGTCCTCACTCTGTGTAACCTCCCTAAAGATTGGGGTCTTGCTACTATCTTCTCTCAGTGCCACTAGAAAGTTCATTTCCAGAATGCCAAATCAATGAGGCATACAGTTTCCATTCTATGAAATCTTTTGAAGTTTGAAGTTTTGCTCTGCCTAGACACTCTGCTAAGCAACCCATGTTTCATAGTAGCATCTGCAAGGAAGTTTTATCGTCCTTATATGATAAAACTCTCTGAGAATCTATTAACATGAAAATATCCTCTCCTTTATGTTAGAGGCATGATATGAAATATATGTGTGTACATATACATATACATATATCATATACATATACATACATATTACATATACATATACATATACACACATATATTTTGTGTGTGTGTGTAGAGAGAGAATACTCAATATATGTAAATATGTATATATATATATCTCTAAGTCTGTCTGTCTCTGTCTTTGTCAGTAAGATCAGAAAGAAGAGTTAAATGAATATTGTAGAATTGGCACTTGTGCCTATGATTCATGAATTAAAATGACCTATAAAATAATATACTAAACTAATTTTAGTACATTGCCTACTGATAATTTTTATATACAAAATAAATCATAATTTTTTATCTTACAGTGTGGAAATATGGGGAAGAGCAACAATTAATGTATGAAATTAATCTGTGAATCACATCTAGAAATACCCATGATTATCAATTTACTATGTACTTTTGGGCCCATTTTGCCCCTTAGCTCTATGTTCATACACATTGTTCACTTGCTCTGTGAAATCTGATCTGGGCCATGGGTCCTTTGTCAGATGGTCTAACAGCAAGCTTGATTAATATGTGACAAGGGAGACAAGTCACAGAGGGACCGGAAACTTGGGTTGACCTCTTCTGGGATGCTTGTTGTGACATGTCCTAGTGGACAGCCTGATACAGTGCCTGGACCTTCCTCAGTACTCAGCTCTCCACTACAGTTAACTTTTAATCTTCTCCTTCATTTTCTGCCCCAGAGTACTTATCACACCTCTAAGCAGGTTCACTGTCTGTGAAGATGTTCTGTAGTTCAGTGTCTCCCCTTGTAGGTCAGAAAAATAAATACAGAAACTCCTACTAGCACAATAAAAAGGGTTCTTTCATCTAGCAATCCACAATCATGTTGTCTCTAACCAGGTCTAAGTATTCCCAACTAGGTCTGGATCTACTGGCTGGGTTTAAAATTAGTAACTGCGTCTTGTATATTTTAGAGTCATAGATACTTACTACACTTTACTTCATCATTGTTGTTAGCAGTTACAATTAATAGTCTTTATAATTATGCTTCCATACTCAAAATGTCTGACCCAGAATGGTAATTTCTATTTCTTATAGGTTAATACTCAGGGAGGCATACTATTGTTTTAGATTTTAAAATAATAAGGAACACCTCTCTTTTAACAGCATTCCTTCAGCTTATACCTTGTTTAAATGGTTGTAAAGTAGCTATAGTCTTAAACACTGATTTATTTAATTTCTTCTTTACCTCATTTTAAGACATTCTTTCTCTTTTCATCAAACATACATACTCTCTTCAGACTGGTAGATGTCCTTGAGCATATGCTTTTACTTATATCCATAGAGAGTTATCAACAGTGAACATGTGCACATTTAGACATTTTTTGTCATAGACAAATGAAACTCAACAACATATAAAGTGCTTGCATAATTTCAGGGTCATTTTGGGCACATTATGGAAACGTGTGATGAAATGTCAGAAAAGGAAAAGCCAAAGAGTGGAGAGAGCCTCAAATTTCTCATCTTCTGTGAATGTGTTCTAGCAAGAATGTGAAAACTCTCCCAAGCATCCACAAAAACTGACACCAGGTTTTAGACTGAGCCATTAAGTATCAATTATCCTAAACCACTTCTGACTGCTTCTTTGATTAAATGTTTTTCTTGTGTTTTACCTTTGGGGAATCTACCTCATCAGAAGAATGGAGAAAGAAAAAGATTAAACGATTCATTTGTATGTTTTTTGCAAAGGAGTACTTTGGGAAAGAAAGCAAATTGTTAACCTGAGTGTCATCTTACAAATTGAGTTCAGCTAATTTCCTGTGCTTACCCACAAGATCCCCTGTAGGTTCAGATTGAAGCCCTCACATACTCCCCCAGTAGTAATTTTTTAATTATTTATTATTTGCATGTGTGCATGTGTGTTTGTGTGTGTGTGTTGGTGTTTGTGTTGGGTGGCTTGTATTGGCAAGTGGGTGCAAACTGCATTGCATATGCTGATGTCAGAGAACAACTTTTTCCAGGCTGACATGGATTTTAGGAATCAGATCCGAATCTTCGGGATTACATGACATAAGCTTTTATCAACTGTGCCATTTCATGCCACACTCCCACTCCACTCTGGTATTTCCCTGACATAACTACCTCCCACATATTAGCAATCTTAGATTTGGACGTAGATAGAGCTGATCTCTCAGTTTCACTTGAACCTACTAGGTTGTGATTTTGACCAACAACAAATGACAATTCGCTGTCACCAGCATGTGCAGGAAGTTATCTGGTCCATGCTCTAGAGCCTGCCTCTGGAAGTGCTCATCTTCTTCCAACATTTGGTTCCACTTTACTTTCAGGTGCTTTCTGAATGCACTAGGGAAACATGCCAGTTAAGTTAGGCCTTTGGAAGTTTATCAGCCCTGCAATATTCATCTCAGAATAAGGAGATGAGCCATGTATTATGCATTGCCCATCACAAGATATCAGAAAGAAAGGCAGGCATGTGGTGACCTTGTTGCTGCTATGATGATCATTACATCACAAAAAAACCCCTGTTATTGAGTGCCTACTGTGCACATAGTACGTCTCTGGTTTATTAATCCTTACAACTCCTTAGGAATAAAGTACCCTGAGAAAGTGATATTGACTATAACTTTTTATACTTATAAAAGTATACGATTATATCTTGCTTAAGTAGATTTGTAAGTGAACTTTTTAATGTATTATGGTATATATTATCGTGCTATATAGTCTTGAGGGTATATTAATCTTTTTACCTGGAGAGGTGAAATTCACACATATGATATCCTATGGGGCTATCCAAGTCATGAGTAATGAAAGTGGTGTAGCTTTTTACCCCATTTCTTTATAGTCAGATCTTTTTATTTCCCAGTATTCCTACTCTCTGCTGTTGAGAGAGAACAGTCGAGTAAAATGAGAGTGATGTGATAGTTTGACAAATATCTACTGAGGACCCATGACAAGCTAAGGGCTTAATCACCAAGATGGGCTTGGAGGGGATTTAAAAATAATCAGACAAATGAAGAGAGACAGGCATTGTCACCATTGACAAAATCACTTCAATCACAAGTCAGGAAAGAAAGGAAGGCAGTGAGGAGAGGGACATGCCAGCAGCATGTGGAAGATGGCCCCTCCCTTAGATGTCTTCATTGGACTTCTGCTCTTTAAAGATGAGCTGCTCCTGACTATTCTTTTTTATTTTTTTTTACATTTATGTATTTAATGGGGGAGGAGACCGAAGGAGACACATGCCACTAGGTGTGTGTTTAACTCGGAAGACAATATTTAGGAGTCTCTCCTTGCCTTATTATGTGGATTCCAAGGATCAAACTTAGAGCATCAGCCTTGGCAGAAAACACCCTCACCACACTGAGCCATCTAGCTAGCTTCCTGAAGCATGCTTTACTGAAAGTGATTTTGCTCAGCCACTGCAAAATATCAAAATATTAAGGAGAGGGAGAGAGAGAGAGAGAGAGAGAGAGAGAGAGAGAGAGAGAGAGAGAGGAGGAGGAGGAGGAGGAGGAGGAGGAGGAGGAGGAGGAGGAGGAGGAAGAAAAGAAGAAAAACAACAACAATAACAACAAACAAAAAAACAAAGCATAGACTGGAGACCATATAAGTTAAGAGTAGGTAGCACATAACTAAACATTGTTTTACAAAAAAGGAAATGTCAATTCTATCTTTTTCCCAAAGTGGGAAGATTTGTTGATGTCTGGTCTTAGTATAGATTTTCTATTATGGTCCATGGGGATTATTCATTAGTAAGCAATGTAGCATAAAGCCACCATAACTCAGGGTATAAAACCTCTCCAGTCTTCTTTTTGGCATATAGCTTGAATACTGCTAGGACTCTGCATTTTATTGGTATTTTTGTACAAGTTATATGGGTTCATAAAATCCTAAGGCATCTAACAGGAATAAATATATATATTTCATACAAACTTTTTTGTAGAAATGATGAAATTCTAGTTCAGGTTAAAAAATATTTAACCTATACATAGTCCACACAGGAAAACTTTAAAAAGAAGCAGTCAGAATAATACATAGTTCATCCATACTTTGAATCAATTCTACTACCAATGAATAAGTGATTTTTCCAGTAAAGAATATATTAATTTGGCTTTATAGGATGACAAGTGTGTGTGTGTGCACATGTGCATGTACATACACACATAAACGTTGAAGAGGAAGTGAAATAGGATGAGGATGAGAAGGAAGAGGAAAAACAATGCCGAAAAGAATGCACAGTAACAAAACACAGTAAATATTTGTCCAGAGTTACTCTTACTACTTAGGCCCCAAGAAACAATTTTGTACAGCAGTTAAATGAAAAACATAACTCCTTCACCTTATCAACCTTTAGCTATTGTTTGCCATGTAAGAATAAAAGTTTTACAACAGCAATATATCTGAGATTAATTTCTACTTCACATTAGAAAGCCTCATTTTAGGCAATTAATGCACAACGCACCAAAGATCACTGCCCTTATCACTGCATCACCAGATGAAATTGCACATTTCATGTTCCATCCTTAACCTGATATTTACTTTTAAGTTTGTATGGTCTAGGGAGAAGATAGTTTTAAATTCAATGTTTACCTCATCAGCAGGCTGAGAGTATACTCTGGTCTATACCCTCTTCTAATCTGGTACACAGAGTGTAGATAGCTGTGAATATTAATATGTGGCTCTTGTAACAGGCTACTACTATTGCTCAGTGATTTTAGCTCACAACATGGAAAGAAATGGTATATTGATGTCATCATGGGGTAAACTGGAGGAGACTTGAAGGGAACTAAGTAACAACTGTATTAAATGCCTTTAGATTGAACAAGTGAAATAAAGCACCTCATAAATTGCCTGCAGACATTAAACACATTGTCCCTGTAATATTTTCAATACTACTTTGAGTTTTTCAAAATGTGTTCCTGTTTCTGTTCACTTAAATTTGCCCATCAGGTCCTGCGCTTGGCTAGGGAGCTATACAGTTCTGATTAATATGGATGACAAATGCCTCTTTCCATGTTTTGGATAATCATATTCAGTAAGAAATCTAAATCTTTTTCATGAACATTTAGAGATTTGTCAAGTTAATTTTTTCCCTAAGGAATCTACATTTCCTCCTTTCACACCCAAACAGAGACATCTTCTGATTGCCATCTGGATTACTGTGTTCATAGTCAAGTGGCATAAATGATGGAGTTTTGTTTCTAAGAAGACATGGGCTTGGACATGGGCTACATAGCCATGACGGTTTTCAATAAGGACAGAGGATTGAGGCAGCCACCTAGTTTCTACATGGACCACTGTTCTTGAACCCTATAAGAATATCCCCTTCAGAGTTTTCATTGTACACCAGCATTTATGTAGCTGTCAGTTGCAAGGGGTGATGTCCCTGTGCTTGGATGATGGCCAAATGACCTAGACTTGTGGGTGTGGATGTTTCTCATTGTACTGGCTATCTATGACTTTCCATTGCTCTCTGCATAACCTGGGTCATCTTGAATGATGCTCAAGAGGCTGCTTATAGCTGGATGTAAATGGCCCTAGGAATCTGATTAAGCTAACCTTCTCTATAATCCCAGAAGATTGATGGAATCACTATTTCTGGGTCACACAGTCCCCAAATGGATCTCTCAGTTGTCTTTTTGGAACATTTTAGTTTGGGCTTGGACTTCCATAAGTTCTGTGTCTGTGGATTCATAAAAAGCTCTGCATTGGAATATTTCCTAAAATTTTGCAAATTTGCATTATTCCCTAACCAACAGTTTTCTATTTTACCCTGTTATTATCTAACTGAATTTGCAATATCAGAGAGTATAACTGAAAGCAAAATTTATGTATATTATATTTATTTATTCTTTCATTCATATGTGGTATGTGTGTGGGGGGATGGGGGGTGTGTAGGGTTATGTGCTTGTTGGTGTGTGTCTCTGTGTGTGTATTTCCATGTAAGTATACACCGAGCTATATCACAATCTCTATTAACAAACTTACTTTGTGTCTTTCATTCAATATCTTTTACAGAAAGTAGATATATTAAAGATAAAAACTACAATCCAGTTTCATCTCTATTCACCCTGAGAGGTTCACGAAAGATAAAGTAATGTAAGCATAGGGTTTTTTGGTTTGTTTTGATTTTTTGTATATTTGTTAGTTTTACTACATCTACACTATAATTATTTCAATCTTTGGATGTTTATGAACTGAGCTAGATATACCCACATGGAATTAAGAGTTCATGAATGACATTCTGAATAAAAATGGAAATGATTTTAGTCCTCAAGGGGAAACAATAGTTTTGTTCTTTGTATAGCCCAGCCCCAATAGTTATTTATTATTTATGCTTCAATTTACACATTCCTCCAATTGCTCCTAGGGGCTGAGTTTCTCTGGCTTGGAACTTAGCAGATTGGAGCTAATCAGTGACTATGTCATTATTTTTTTTATTTTTGAATCTCATTCCTATCCTCACATATGTTCACATGCAATCATCATAGGACTGCACATACATCATTCAACATGGATAGAATCAGGAGACAGCACCGTCACCAGACTTGTTACTCATTTAGCTCTTTACTTTTTGCAACATACAAAACCTAGTGAAGTTTTGAATTTGAAGATGTACAATATATGTTAATCACTTTTTTTACTTGCTGTGCATAATGGGAAACTTAGACCAAAAGTAATCATAATTTTACATACACTTTTGCATGTTTCTCATTTACTTTCCTTATTCTCTCCTTTGCAAGAATGGGTTTTGCTTTTGCAAAATATAAATATGTTCACAACCATTTACAGTAAGATAAGAGAGAGTGGGAAAGAGGCTCAAACACAAGAGTACAGTAGAAAATTTCCTGAATGGAGCAGCAATGTCTTATGCTCTAAGATCAAGAATTGACAAATGGGACCTCATAAAATTGCAAATCTTCTGTAAGGTGAGGACACTGTCGATAGGAAAAACAGCAACCAACAGATTGGGAAAAGATCTTTACCAACACTACATTTGATAGAGGACTAATATCCAATATATACAGAGTATTTAACAAGTTAGACTCCAGAAAACCAAATAATCCTATTAAAAATAGGGTACAGAGTCAGAGAGTTCTCATCTGATGAATGGCAAATGGTGGAGAAGCACCTTAAGAAATGTTCAACATCCTTAGTAATCAGGGAAATACAAATCAAAACCCTGAGATTCAACCGCACACCAGTCAGAATGGCTAAGATCAAAAACTCAAGTAACAGGGCTTGCAAAGATATAGAGAAAGAGGAACACTCGCCTATTGTTGGTGGGATTGTAAGCTGGTACAACCACTCTGGAAATCAGTCTGGCAGTTCCTCAGAAAATTGGACAGAGTACTATATGAGGACCCAGCTATATTTGCTTCTTGGCATATACCAAAAAGATGTCCCAACATATAACAAGGACACATGTTCCACTGTGTTCATAGCAGCCTTAATTATAATGGCCAGAAGCTGAAAAGAACCCAGATGTCCTTCAACAGAGGAATGGATACAGAAAATGTGGTACATTTATACAATGGAGTACAACTCAGCTATTAAAACAATGTCTTCTTGGAATTCTTAGGCAAGTGGATGTAACTAGGAAATATCATTCTGAGTGAGGTAACACACTCACAAAAGAACACACATGGTATGCATTCTCTGATAAGTGGATATTAGAACAAAATCTCGGAATACCCCAGATACAGTTCACAGACCACTAGAAGCTTAAGAAGAAGGAAGGCCAAAGTGTGGGTGCTTCAATCCTTATTAGAAGGGAGAACAGAATACCCATGGGAGGAAATACAGAGACAAAGTATGGAGAAGAGACTGAAGGAAAGGCCTTTCAGAAACTGCTCCACCTGGTGATCCATCCCAGAGTCACAAGCCCGGATGCTATTGTGGATGCTATGAAGTGCTTGCTGAGGAGAAACTGATATTGCTATCTTCTGAGACGTTTTGCCAGAGCTTGATGAATACAGAGGTGGATGCTCACAGCCAACCATTGGACTTAGCACAGGGCCCCCAAATGGAGGATTTAGACAAAGGAATGAAGGAGCTGAAGGGGTTTGCAACCCCATAGAAAGAACAACAATATAAACCAACCAGAGCCACCCACCCACATAGCTCCAAGGGATGAAACCACCAACCAAAGAGTACAGATGGAGGGACCCATGACTCCAGCCACATCCAGTGGTAGAGTATGGCCTTGTTGAACATCACAGGGAGGAGTGCCCCTTGTTCCTGTGAAGGCTCAATGCCCCAGTGTATGGAATGCCAGGACAGAGAAGCAGGAGTGGGTGTGTAGGTGGGGGAACACCATCATAAAAGCAGGAAGAAGGGGAATGAGATGGGGATTTCTCTAGGGAAATCCAGGAAAGGAGATAACATATGAAATATAAATAAAGAAAAGATCTAATAAAAAAGTAAAAAAATAAATAAATAAAACAGAAATAGTAAAATCAGAAGGTAATCTATATCTATATATTGATCTTTCACTCAAAAGATGGATAGATGATAGATAGATAGATAGATAGATAGATAGATAGGATCACTTTTCACTGCTTTGGGGTTGTAATTAATATAAAAACAGTTGCTTTAGTTTAATGTAATTTAAATACACAATAGAAATTTTGACTTATGTATTAATCTGCATTACTCCATTGCCTTTTTAACTAATACTCACCAAAACATTCACTTTATTTTTCCCTTAATGGAAATTGGTTCATAATTTCTCTTTTTCATAGTTTTATTTAGTGTGTGTATGTGTTCGTATGAGTGTGTGGGTGCATGTGTATGTGTTTTCATGCATGTATGCTGGGTATGTGTACAATTCTGTGCTTGGAGAGATCAGGAAATTGTGAGTATCGGTTCCTCTCCTTCCATCACATAGTATCCATGGTTCAAACTCAGGTTGTTAGGCAGCAAGTTCCTTTTCCTGCTGAGCCATCCACATGGCACTGGTTCCTAATTTCTACAATGTTCAAAGGAAGACATGAAAATCACTATTGGGTATCTTTCACCAAACACAATTTCCATATTTATTTTTGTATTTATTCACATTTATCAGTAGTTTATTCATTTAAACTACTATTATTAAATTCCCTTATATAGATATACCAACATTAATATATTTATTCTCTTACTGTTGGAAATATGGGTGACTTTTAGTTATTTTAGCTATTACAGAGAGCTTTTATAAATGATGAACTACAAGCCTTTTACTCCTTCATTCTCCAGATGTAAATTGGCTGTGAGAGGCTGTGAAGTCTCTTTTCTCTGGGGTTCCCTACTTTGGAGACCTTGAAGAGTCTGAAAGTGAATAGTTCCAGAAGCTAGAGTAAGCTGGTCTCCTCAGAACCCCCCAAAGTTTGAGGGAATAATCATATTAAGTCCAAATTACACTCTTCAGCTTCCTAACCCTGTACTTCATAAGACTAGATATGTCCTTGCTTTTGGTAGTCAGTCATATGTTAAAAGAACACTTAGTCTATTAAGAAAATGGCAAGCTGGTTCCCACAGGGCCACTTATTACATTGTCCAAATGCCCCACTTTCTTTGCATCTGCATCAAACTGCACTGCCAGTCCTTGGATTTTTATTCATTCTGAATGTGTGTTGCATAATAGCTCAGTGTGGTTTGTATCTGAATTTCCCTGGTGATGAATTATTTTGATTATCTACTTAGAAATCCTATTATTTTGTGAATCATAGAATGAATCAATGTCTTATGATTCTGTTTAGTTATTTGTCCACTTTGTCTTGTTTTCTTACTGCCCAGTTTGAGAATAATGCATATATTTTAAAAACAAATCCTTCATCAGATTTATGATTTTCTTTTAGGCTATAGTGTATCTTTTAGCACATTCTTTTGAAAAGAATTTTAAATGTATATGTACAAACATCAATATTCATATCAGTATCTATTATCTATCATTTTCTATCTATCTATCTATCTATCTTCATCTTCATCATCATCATTCTGGGTAATACTAATTTTCAATTTGACATAGTGAACAGTCATTTGTCTGTAAAAGATTGTCAGCTTAGTTGCAATAGGAAAAGCCTAATTTACTATGAACTATGGCATTTTACTTATGAAAGTAGTCCTGTGGAGTTTAAAACCCACACACCTATGGTCACTTGATCTTTGACAAAGGAGCTGAAATCTTCCAGTGGAAAAAAGGACAGTATTTTCAACAAATGGTGCTGGTTCAACTGGAAATCAGCATGTAGAAGGATGCAAATCTAGCCATTCTTTTTGTTTGTTTGTTTGCTTGTTTTGTTTTGTTTTGTTTTTGAGACAGGGTTTCTCTGTGTAGTCCTGGCTGTCCTGAAACTCACTCTGTAGACCAGGCTGGCCTTGAACTCAGAAATCCGCCTGCCTCTGCCTCCCAAGTTCTGGGACTACAGGCGTTCGCCACCATGCCCGGCCCAAATCTATCCATTCTTATCTCCTATTCCAAGCTCAAGTACAAGTGGATCGAGGACCTCCACATAAAACCAGATACACTGAAGCTAATAGAAGACAAAGTGGGGAAGAGCCTTGAACATATGGGCACAGAGGTATTTCCTGAACAGAATACCAATTACTTATGCTCTAAGATCAAAAATCTACAAATGGGACCTCATATATCAAGAGTTCACTTTACAGCACTACTTTGAAAACTTTTCATTCTCCATTGTTAAAAAAACTACAAGCAATGTATGTGTGCACCAGTTTCAATTTTTGCTTTGTTTGTTCCTTATTGTACTTCCATGCCAATTCTATGATCTGTCTGCTATTGTAACTTTTTAATGAATATATGACAGGTAGTATAAATCATCTAACTTTATTCTTTAAGTTTTTTCCCAATTTCAACTATTTTGAATATCTATACAAATTTTAGAATCAGCTAATCATTTTTCCCTATATTATCTTGTAATGTATGTTTGGAATTGTATTAACTTTATTGATCAGTGTGTGCAAACTTGATTTCTTGGTAGTATTTACATTATTGGCTCATGAAAAAGACAGTTTTTTCTATTTAGGCATTTTCAAATTTCTTCAGTGTTGTGTACATTATTTATTGTATAGGCCCTGTATTTCTTTTGCTGCTTCTACTTCCAAATAATTACTATATTATTCTATGAGATATTTTTGAATATATATTTTAATTTTAATTGCTTTTGATATGTAAAATGTTGATGTTGCATATTTATTTTGTATTTATTAATCTTTGTAAACATGCTTTCTGTGTGTTAAACATTTTCAGAGATGCCACTGAGTTCTCTCTTTCTGTATATGTATGCCTATGTCTGTTTTGTTTTTTATTTGTATGAGTGTTTGCTGCAGATGTGTATGTATACCACACTCACACAGTGCCTTCAGAGGGTAAAAGAACGTGGCAGATGGCCTGTACTGAGAGGCAGGAATGGTTATGGGATGCTGTGATGGTGCTAGGAACCAAACCTGCACTCTCTGCAAGAAGAGCATGTGCTCTTAACTGTTGAGCATCACCCCAGTCCCTCAACTTCTCCTGGTTAGGTAGCCATGAGTCACCTGGTTCTCACTGTTGCTTTTTCTTATTAAATTCAGGAAGTTCCCTTCCACTCTTAGTTTCTTCTGAATGATTGTCAGGAATGGATGTTGGTTTTCTTAACTGCTGTTTTCCGCATCACTGGAGACGATTATATGATATTTTTGTTCCTTAGCCTGTTAATAGGTTAAATTGCATTGATTGCTTTTTGAATGGCAAATCAGCCTGACATTCTTAGGATAAATCAACTTGGCTTTGATATAGGAACCCTTTCATGCATCTTTGAATTTAACTTCCTAAATTTTTTTTTAGAGTTTATCCATCTGCACTCACCAGAAATGTAGGATTATCATTTTATTTTCTTAGACTGCTTTTTATACGAAAATTTTATTAACAGAATAAAATTAACCAATTAGGAGAAAAACATTCAGAATGGTACCAGGTTAATCTTAGCCTCACAGAATGAATGGGAAGTACTCTCTCCTTCTAACTATAAACCTTATTTAAAGCTTATCTTTCAGCCTTTGGGAGTAAGTAGATTCCACCAGAGAACATACCTACATTTAAATATTTTGTTGCTCAAGGTTTTTCCTCATAAATCTGATTTATTTTGTAGATACCAATCTTTCCTGGTTTTTTTTTCATCTTATATGTGCTCTGGTAACTGATGACTTTAATATCTCCTCCCAGGTTATCTGTACTTCATTATTTTAGAAATACCTATCCATTCAGTTATATCACTTGTTATTTCTGACATTGTCAGTGTTATCTTCTTCCCTTTCTGATCACTGTGTCTAGAGGGCTATTGATCGCTTCTCGGCCTTTTGGCTAAGATCAAGTGTAGAGGGCTATTGATTTTATTGATTTTTCAAAATATTATGGTATTTTTGTAGATTTTTTTAGTTTGATTGCTTTTGAAAATATCTCTGTTGTTTTCAATCTATTGTTTTGGGCAGACCATTTTTGCACATAGCTTTTTCTTCTTATTTTACTTTCAGCATAAGTTTTAAGGACATTGAACTTTTAAGAATCATTTTATATACACATTTTAGTATGAATATCCTTGCTCAGTATTTTCTTCATTATATCCCACAAACACTGATTATATTTTTCAGTAACATTTAGAATAAAAATATAATTTATTGTTTCCCAGATTAGCAATGTTCCATTTGGTTTAGAAATATTAATGTTTTTCTAGAGATTTTTTCTCTTATTGATATTTAATTTTCAGAACCTTCACCTTGTCTTTGGGAATATATCAAAGCTCACTTTAGGCTCTACTAGTGGCTTGTCATTTTAAATATTACAGATATCCTTTTAGACAAGAAATAAACATACGCATTTTGTATTACAAGTGGAGGAACCTGTGAAGCTCGAGCTAGGGAATAGTTTATAAAAGTCCACTTTTATATCCAAAAGTATATCCTCACACGCTTTCTGTATTCTTTTTCTACCAGTTGTTAAGCTATGTAAATTTCAGCTGTGATTGTTCACATAGACATTTACGATTCTTATATACGTCTGTTAAACTGATCCCCTTACCATAAATTCATCTGCCTTATCCCTGGTGATATTTTACATTCTAAACCTCACTTTTATTTGTTTATAGTAGAATTACTGAGTTTTTTTTTTTTTTGGTTTGGTTTGTTTCTTAATCAGTAATGGTTGACACTGTTCGCTTTTTCCAATCTTGCTGGTTGTTTTCTACTTACTCAATTTGAGTAGTATTGCCTCTGATATTTTAAGATTTGTTCAGGGACATGATGATGCTACCCAGAAAGAGTGCCACTTTTCTCCTCTTGTTGAAAGAGTTGTTAGGAAGGACCAGAGTCATAAATGAGGGATATTATTACCCATCACTGAGGCAAGACTCTTCAATGTTGTCTGCTTAATATTTGAAGAGTCATGAGCTGTTTTGTAGTCCAATAGGCGTTGGTGCTGTGCCAGGCCTATGTGTATTGTTTTGGTTACACTGGAACATTTTTAACTCATTACTCTCTGCCTATTGAGTTTCTTTTTAAAACTTAGGTGTATTCTTTATTTATACTTTAAATGTTATCTCCTTTCCTAGTCCCCTCCTTCCTTGAAAATCCCGTAATCCATGGATATTAGCCTAGAGGCTTAGAATACCCAAGACACAATTCACATATCAAATAATGCCCAAGAAGGAGGAAGAACAAAGTATGGATACTCTATTCCTTCTTAGAAGGAAGAACAAAATTCCCACAGAAGGAGATACAGAGACAAAGTGTGGAGCAGAGTCTGAAGAAAAGACCATCCAGATACTACCCCACCTAGGAATCCATCCCATATAATTACAAAACCCAGACACTATTATGGATGCCCACAAGTGTTTGCTGACATGAGCCAGATATAGCTGTCACCTGGGAGGATCTGCTAGTGCATGACAAATTCAGAGTGGAAAACTCTCAGCCAGTCATTAAACTAAGCACAGGGTCCCCAGTGGATGAGATAGACAAAGGACCAAAGGAGCTGAAGGGGTTTGCAGCACCATAGGAGGAACAATAGTATGAGTCACCAAGTACTCCCAGAGTTCCCAGGGACAAAACCATTAACCAAAGAGTACACTTGGAGTTACCCATAGCCCCAGATACATGGGCAGCAAAGGATGATCTTGTTGGACACTAAATGGGGGAGTGGACCTTGGTCCTGGAAAGACTTGATAGAGTAGTGTAGAGGAATACCAGGACAGGGAAGTAGGGGTGGGTTGATTGGGGAAGTGGAGATGCCTTTTGAGTTTCTTTCCACATAGACACCATTGGGTCCTTATAAATTATCCAGGGAATTCCTTGCCTGATGTCGGGAACCCTGTCAATAAGCAGCTTTTTCTTTCCTATGAATTTGATCTGTCATGGTCTTTTGTGGCACTTGGTGGAATCTTCTTAACTCAAGGAGTGTACTGGGCTCTTCATTATTTTCTGCTTAACCAAAAAATTTCTACCTATACTATAAGATGAGGTAATCTGTTGTTCCCCATATCTCAAGAAAAAAACTCACTTTCATTCAGAAAGTGAGTAAAATTTGTTCCATATATCTTTCCTTTCTTTTAACTTCCCTTTCCCCCACCCCACCGCCACCTCAACTAAAAGAATAAATTTATCTCCTTCATTTGTTGTAGCTAGACAGCTAGATTAGGGAATGTGTGAGCATGTAAAATTGAGTGAATAGTACCATATGACTTTCCCTTTCTTCTTGTTTTGTTATCATCATCCTCTTGTTAAACCAAACTTTTACCTGTCCCCAGTGGAATCCCCTAATGTAGACGTGATGCAAAACTCCAACAACAATGGATAACTGAGTGAACAATGCAACATCTGTTCTTAATGAAAGAAAGAATGGCTACAGTTCCATGTGATAGCTATGAGGGAAATAGACACCAGCATAACAGCAGCTCAAAATTAATAGTTTACTGGTGGCGGGTCAAGGTTCATTTCCCTTTCATTGGGGCATAGTGCTGCTGATTTGGTCCGGCCTTCAAGTCCTTCAGAAACATAGCTTTTTTCCCCCTAGTCCTGTTACTCTTAAAGCATCTGAGTAGAGTCTCTCTCTCTCTCTCTCTCTCTCTCTCTCTCTCTCTCTCTCTCTCTCTCTCTCCCTCTCCCTCTCCCTCTCTCCCTCCCTCTCTCTCTCTCTCTCTCTCTCTCTCTCTCTCTCTCTCTCTCTCTCTCTCTCTCTCTCTCTCTCTGTCTCTCTCTGAAACACAGTGCAGCTGAATTACAGAAGGTACAGAATTCTTGGTTACCTTAACCTGGAAAGGAAATTCATTATATTAGATCAGCTTCTATAGGTTAGCTCTAGATTCAAGGCATTCTGGAAAATGCAAGTCACTCTCTAGCAGGAGCTTTATGCAAATTACTTCCTTGATTGCTCATATGAATTTTGTTCTTTATTATGCTTCATTTTCCTCCTTCTGTTTAATCTGGCCATGAGCATTCATTTAAATGTTTGTTCTACAGTTGCCCAACTCCCATTACCTCCTTTCCTTTTCAGTATTTTAATTATTCATATATGTTTATGCATGTACATATGTATGTATGTATGTGTATGTATGTATATACATATGTGTCCAAACGCCTGAAGAGCCAAAGAGAACATCCCATCTCTTTTTTATTAAACTAATAAAATTTTAAAACATAAAACTCAGTATTCACATTTTTAAGTCATCAAAATAATTTATAATAGCTAAATGCCTCTTACATATATATGATGTCTTCTGAAGCTAAAAGTAATATGCACTCAACCATTTTTTAAAATCTATTTGGAACATTCAACATGATAGAAATTAAAAAAAATCACTCTCATGAAGTCCTCTATGAAAGGAAATTGTGGCAGGTTCCTGATTAGACAGAAACCATTCCATCTCCAAGGGAGAATATTCACTGTAACTGTGGCTTCATATAGTGATTTGGGTAGTGTTCCTTGTGTTTCTATTGTGGAATTGTTTGAATATTGATATTAGATTGGTATTAAGTCTTCTTTGAAGGCCTGATAGAATTCTGCACAAAACCCATTTGGTTCTGAGCTGTCTTTCTTTTGTTTTGTTTTGTTTTGTTTTGTTTTGCTTGGGGGACTTTTAATGACTGCTTCTATTTCTTTATGGATTATGAGACTTTTTAGATGGTTTATCTGATCCCAATCATAACATTGGCACCTGGTATCTGTCTTGAAAACTTTCCATTTCATCCAGATTTTCCAATCTGGTTGAGTCTAGGCTGTTCCTCAGTTCCTGTGTCCTGAAGGCTCTGGGCAGGTCCCTCGGAGCAGAAGTGGTGGTCTTACCTATGCTCCCAGGCTTGTTAGCACTCCTGGGACACCCGCTGTCTCCTGGCAGTGATATTTGGGTAGGGAGTGCTGTGGCATAGGATCATCTCCAAGCTAAGATGGAAACAGGAAGATTCTGTCCCAGGTTCCAGACCTCTTGAAGGAATTACTGGAAGTTATATACCACAAATGTGGGTATGGCCAAACATACTCCAAGGCTTGGCAAGAGTAGCTAATATTTGTTTTTACTGTTTGAGAATTTCACACGAGCACATATGTGTTTTGATCAACCCTACCTCCCAACTCTTTTCCCTGCTTCATTTCTCCCAAACTCCCCATTTGGAGCCCTCTCTCAGGTCCCTTCTCCTCCTTTCTGTCCTCCTCCTAGTCCCTTATGCATAACAAAGAGCAGGTTAAATTTCTTATTACAGTATGTCCCCTACATTTTATACACCCCTGTGTGTTTTCTGAATAACAGTAAAAGGGGTGGCATCCATAGAAAAATGAAAAAAGAAGAAAACATTCCATGTGTTTATAGGGCAGAGATGTCCATCTCCTCTTTCACCAGGGAAATGGAACTGCTGGTTCATTGGGATTTGCTTACTAATCTTCTAATTGACACTAACTAGTAGCACAACAGGGTGGCTATGGAGATTAAATGAGATGATATACACAAGGTGCCAGGTATGGTCCTGAGTACATTTTTAAAACAAAGAAACTACTCATGGAGTTTTTTGTAGCGTTACCTTCAAGGTTGGACAGTTTAATCTTCCTTTTGAAAGATGGCAATATACTGAAATATTTTAAACTTGGTTGTTTTCTACAACCAAATTGTGGGGTTTTTTTGTAGTTCTTTTGAGATTATAATAATGTTATTGTTTTTCCCTTTCCTTTCATTCTCTCAAATCCGCCCAAGAACCCCTTGCTATCTTTCAAATTCACAGTTTCTTTTTTAAATTTTTAAAATGTATATTACATATGTTATGTATATATTATATTATATGTATATCTATTCATGCCTGATCATTTGGTGTTTGATAATCAATTTGGTGTGATCTTCCCTGAGGGAGACTTATTTCTTTCATTCTCAGCATTCTTTAGTTGCTTAACTCTGTCTATGGTTGATGCCTGGTGAGCTTTGCCATGTCCCTGTTAGTATGACAAATCGGTATAGTTCTTATTCACATCTTGTTCAGATCTATTTTCATGAGGCTTCGTGATTATAGCCTTTTAGATATGTTTAGGAGACACAATCTCAAAACAATCTTTCTGTTCCTCTAGAACTTACAATCTTTCTGCCTCCTCGTCCTCCTCCTCTAAAATAATGTCTAAGCCTTAGGTGAAGGAGTTGTGTCACAATTAGACTGGGTTCTCCAACTATTCATTTTTATTGCCCAACCAACTTTAATAAGCCTTTACTGTGTGCAAGATGTCCAGCTCCTTAAGGGAGTGGGTTTCGTCCCCACCAAACCTCACAACTATCACCTGAGTCTACTTTGTTGATTCCCTCATGCAGTGAGAAGCAGTAAAATAGACTTGTCAGAAGCTTTGATTCTGAGTCCACATTCAAATCCTAGATGGGTACTTCCTATCAGTGCAGACTGAGTTGCCTGTACTACATATCTACGGAATGTTTTTATGTACTATTTCTTAATATGGTGGTGGGGATCCACCAATATGTTTAAAAAAACGCTTTCAAAAGATAACAGCACTTAGCAAATTCTTATAATTGATAATATAATATAATAGGTAAAATACCAGGAGCTACCCACTTAAATGTATATATTTTATAATTTCATTTTTAAGTCTTAATCTCTCATTCATATAAAGGATACCACATGTCCTTCAATGTTTACTGTAGTGAACCTATTATGAAATACATAAAAATCATAGAATTTTACTTAAACCTTTGTTTAAAGTACTTGCAGCATTAGACAATTTTATCTTCCTTTGACTTAAAGTGTAATTTATACTTTGCCTGCAGTTGTTACTATTAAGACAAAACAAAATAAAATAAAACATTAAGCAACTCTATAGTATTGCATATAGCATCATTATATAAGAGAAGAATAACATTCCCTGTTTGAATGAAGCATACGTGGAAAATACAATAAAAGACCATTTACAAATTAGTGGTATAAGGATTAGCATGACATGTATATCTTTAATCAAAACAATAAAAAACCTAACATGACACACATACATACATGCATACAAATCCCAAAGAATATGTTAATATTTATGAACTTGCAATCTTGACCCCAGGTCAACTTCAAGATCATCAACAAAGACAAATTCCATTATGAAATTTAGCAGCCCACTAAAAATATCTCACTTAAAACAATTTAAAAGTTCATAAAAGCAAATCCAGAAACAGATGAAATAGAGTAATACCACATTCTCAGTGACTCAGTGTGGGAAAGAAATCCAGAAGCAGAGATAGGAAGTAGGTCTCACCTAATGCACTAATTTGCAAACACTGTGATATGCTAAAATAGATTCTGAGGTCAAATCTTAGATGACTCAGCAATTAAGAGCACATGCTGTTCTTACACAGGACCAGAATCTAGTTCAGAGCACAGTAACGAATACAGGTAACTGTGTGGTGCCAGTGGTGGGTGCCAGTGACTGATGTTGCTATGGATAAAATGCCCTCTTTTGGCTTCTTCAGAAATCTGCACCCACATCCATGTACCCACACACAGAGGCATACACATGCCATTTAAAAATAAAATACCTTTAAAGATGGAAATTAATCTAAATAATATATCTGTAGTAGATATTTTTTGGAACTGATAAATTATTGGTAGACCTGGTCACAGTCCCATATTTTCCAATGGTTTCTCATTCAGTTTTGCCTCAACACTGAGTACCACCACTCTCCCATATTTCCCTCTGAGACTTGGAACCTATTCAGTTAGATGATCTTTTTTCTTAATTTTTTGTGTTTCTTGTGGAAATAGTAATCCTGAGAGCTTTCTATAGCATCTCTCTCACACATTTTCTTGTATCATTTATATGGGGACCTTTCTTTCTCTTCCCTCATTACCTTAGCCTTTTATATCTTTCAAGGACAATCTCCAAGCCTAGCTCTTCTCTAACCTCCATCCTGCTTGCCTGAGTCTTCCCTCTCTGCACACCAAGAAATGCATTCATTCTTCCACTCTAGTGTTCAGAGTGGAATTCTCTTTATGGTCTTTTAGCATGCCTTGCTCCAGTAGTACAGAGCCCAGGGAATGCAGTTTGAAAGTAAAAACTGGATATTGAGAGGGTGGGTTCAGATTATGTCCTAAATTTCATGACTGACACTCAGTCCTAGTGAACAAAAATTCAATTAGAATAACATGCAATGAGGGCTTGCAAGGATTCTTCTGGGAATAACATCAAATTCATAACACACTGCTTATCTACAAATAGTCACACAACTGTGATCTTGTCCGTTAGAAAATTATTTTTCATAGCATCGCTCCTCAGTGTCATAATAGACCTCTACTCTAAGCTACCCTTGGCCCCTTGCATTACATTTTTCTATAAACAGTATACATGATTCTAAACATTTCCATAACTGTTGGTTCTTGCATTTATTTCATGAGCATTTTCAATTTAGTTAAAATTAATAACTGTGTTCAGCCATTTCTGCCAGGAATCAGAAATGCCCCTCCTCTGTTAAGGTTTCTGACCTGACAGCTTGCTGAGGGCAGTTAGCTCAGAGTCCACCTCAGTAAATGGCAGTGGAAGCCCAGGATGATTTGTAATATCACTGTTATTGCAGGAGGAACACTCCCTATGGCTACCTGTGATATGCACAAAAGTCTTTCTCTGTTCTGGAGCTTCCAACAATGTTGCAGATATGTAATTCTTGTTCTTTGTTGTTTCCAAGGCAGGAAATAGATATATGATAATCTTTAAATATTATAATATCTTCATAAACTCTTTATCCCTTCCTCCTCCTATAGTGTATGTCCGTGAGTATGTGTGTTGTGTGTGTGTGTGTGTGTGTGTGTGTGTGTGTGTGTGTGTGTGTGTGTGAGAGAGAGAGAGAGAGAGAGAGAGAGAGAGAGAGAGAGAGAGCTTGCCTTTGCATGTGTATAACATTAAGGCATCACCAGAGACCTACACATTCTCTGTTTAGTTCTTGATCATTTCATCTCTTGCTAACATTTCCTAGCACAGTCAATACAAACATTTCCTAACTTTGCAACTGGCCAGTTCCAAGCCAAGTCTTTCTATCTTCAAAGGAACTAACAACATTATGACATATTTTCAGATATTTACTGGGTCAAGGGAGATTCTCCCTATTCATCCATCCATTCATCACACTTAATGAGAAAACAAAAACAAAAAGAAAAGAAAAAACAAGTGGAGAATATTCCCTATCTCTTCAGGCCTGACAGTTAAGAGACAAAGAAGGACTTTGTAACACACATTTTTGTTCACTGTCTGAAAGTAAAGACTGGACTTTAATTAAATGACACTAAAAGAAAGCATGACCTCAACTGGTCATTGGAAGTTCGGATCAGGAGGAATGGAAGGACACATACTATAACTTTATATAAACTGTATATGCAACACAGTATGTATAGATGGACATTAAATGGCTTCCTTTGAGATAGAGTCTTGCTCTGTAACCAGACTGTCAGGGAACCATTTATCTAGTCCATTCGTGCCTCAATCAATGACAAAAACAAAAAGAAAAGGAAGAGGAGGAGAAGAAGGAAACAACATCTTTATTCTTTATTTTGGGTCACAATTCCAGAGGGTTAGAAAATCCATTGTGGTGGAGAAGGTAAGCAATAGGCAGACATGGAGACGGTGACAGAACGGTTGCTGATCTCATTTCACATGCACACTGGAAGCAGGCAAGCAGACCAGGAAACTGCGCAAGGCTATCATCCCCCAAAGGCCCTACAATGATCTATTTGCCCCAGTAAAACTCTGCCTGCCAAAGATTTCATAACCTCTGTAAACAGTACCACCAACCAAGAACTAAATATTCAAATATATGAAGGATAGGAACATTTCTCATAAAGCTGCAGTATTGGGGAAGTGCTTGCTATGGAAGCATGAAGAGCAGAGTTGGATTGTCTTCTTCATGTCCAAAAGAAAGTCTGACAGCACAGATTATGACTGCAATCTCTGAGATCAGATATCAGAGGTAGGAAGTTCCCCAAGGCTCATTGGCCAGTGACTCCAACAAAACCGGAGACTTTGAGCTTCCTTGAGAGACCTGGCTTAAGAAATAAGGTAGGAATTTCATGAATTCATTGTTTTTAATGGCTGAATAATACTCCATTGTGTTTATATACAACATTTTCTGTATCCATTCCTCCGTTGAGGGACATCTGGGTTCTTTCCAGTTTCTGGCTATTATAAATAGGGCTGCTATGAACATAGTGGAGCATGTGTCCTTATTACATGCTGGGGAATCCTCTGGGTATATGACCAGGAGTGGTATAGCGGGGTTCTCCGGTAGTATCATGCCCAGTTTTCTGAGGAACCATCAGACTGATTTCCAGAGAACACTCATGGTATGCACTCATTGATAAGTGGATATTAGCCTAGAAGCTTGGAATACCATAGACACAATTCACACATCAAATAAAGCCCAAGAAGAAGGAAGGAGAGATCCCTGGTTCTGGAAAGGCTCAGTGCAGCAGTGTAGGGGAATATCAGAACAGGGAAGCAGAAAGGGGTGGATTGGGGACTTCCGGGCAGAGGAGGAGCTAGGAAAGGGGAAATCATTTGAAATGTAAATAAAAAAATATATCAAATAAAAAAACATAGGAAAAAAAAAAGCATACAGGATGCATGTACCAGATTGGCTGCCACTAATCTTGACCTTACTCCCCCCACTTTGTGATTTTATTTTATTTTATTTTATTTTATTTTATTTTATTTTATTTTATTTTATTTTATTTTATTTTATTTTATTTATTTTTTTGCTTTAAAAAGTTATTCTATCTTGTCTCTGGCTTATGAGATTTGGATCCTGAACCCAGCCATCTCCCTATATATCAACATTTTGAATACAGAAACTTTTGTTGGCTTGAAAGAAGAAAAGAAAAGAAAAGAAAAGAAAAGAAAAGAAAAGAAAAGGAAAGGAAAGGAAAGGAAAGGAAAGGAAAGGAAAGGAAAGGAAAGGAAAGGAAAGGAAAGGAAAGAAATAAAGTCAGAGGTTGGTTTGGAGAGATAGCTCTGTGTTCAAGAGCACTTTCTGTGCTTTCAAAGGACTGTAATTCAGTCTTGTCACCTATTTCACACCTTCCTATGGTTCTAGGTCTGGAGAATCTGAAACATCTCTCTGACCTTTAGGCAACTGCTGTATTCACAGGTATATACACATGGATGGGCATGTGCTCTCTCTCTCTCTCTCTCTCTCTCTCTCTCTCTCTCTCTCTCTCTCTCTCTCTCTGTCTCTGTCTCACACACACATGTACAGGCACACACAAAAACAGAGCTTTTAATTGACTATTTTGTATATGTTTGTGTATTTTGACTGCACTCATCTATAATATACCATATGTGTGCATGGTTCCCTGGCTAGCTTCAAGAGTGTATCAGATCCCTTAGAACTAAAGTTACCCATGGTTGTGAGTTACCAAGTGTGATGGTTTGTATATGATTGGCCCAGGAAGTGAACCTATTAGGAGGTGTGGCCTTGTTGGAGTAGGTGTGTCTCTGTGGGTGTGGGCTTAAGACCCTCCCCCTGGCTGCCTGGAAGTCAGTCTTCCACTAGAAGCCTTCAGATGAAGATGTAGAACTCTCAGCTCCTCCTGCACCATGCCTGCCTGGATGCTGCCATGCTTCTGCATTGATGACAATTGACTGAACCTCTGAGCCTGTAAGCCAACCCCAATTAAATGTTGTCTTTTATAAAACTTGCATTGGTCATGGTGTCTGTTCACAGCAGTAAAACCCTAACTAAGACACCAAGTGGGCATTAGAAATTTAATGCCAACAGTTTGGAAGAGCACACAGAGCTGCTAACCCCTGTGTCATCCCCATCAGCCCCACATTAAAGCAAAATACAAACAAAGCAACAACAAATTCTTCAAAGAAATAGGATGGAGTGACATTGCGAATGAAACCCAGCATGGCCCTCTGCCTTCCACAAACACATGTATTCATGTGCCCAGAAACAAAAATGAAAACAAAACCAAAAAAAACCAAAATCTACTGTTGCAATCTAAACAGTGCGTCATCACTTCTAACGTTTACCTGTGCCACTGTGCCATCTTCCTCTACCTCACATGCCATGTGTTAATTTGCATTTCATTGAGTTTTGCAAAACTGTAAAATCACAGTACTGTCAGGGAGAAGATCTGCCCTTATTACTTAGCATGGTGACTTGGAAGTCAGTCTTGCACCGTGTATCAATAGTTTGCTTATTTTATTTATTTATCTCTAAATGCTATTATTACTATTCTGAGGATTTTTTTGTTAGTTCATCTACTCATGGGTATTTGATGGTTTTCCAACTTACCTACTATAAATAAAGTACCATAAATAAAGACTGTCTGCAAATCTGTGTGATTCTTTCACTTTCATTTCCTGTGAGCAAATACCTGAGACTGGAATTTTAAGGCCATGATTTCTTCACAGAAGACATTTGGTCATTGAAAAAATAGCAAAGACAATAATCTGAGACTCATATAACAGATACCTGACACATACTTGGGAAGTACTACTGAATGTAGCCAAATTCATGAAAGGTTTCCAAATACCCAGTATAGATGTTATCAATTTCATACTCAAAATTACATGATTTTGATAATAATAGAGTCCCCCTGGCTTTATTCAAAATCTATTTTATATTCTTTACAGTTCTAGTAAATTCAGGTCCCTGGTTTCTTATATCAGAAAATATTAGAGGGATAAAATCCAGGGTTGAAGAGAATTAATGCAGTTGGGCAAAAGCATGTAAAAAATGTTTGTAGTGAGAACTTTGGTTTCTTTAAACACAGAAATGTTATATGAGTGTGTTTTTGCTTTAATCCCAGGTGTGGGATATGGGGCTGCTTTAGACTGGCTATAGTAGATAACTGATTTGCCTCATGCTCTGGCAAGGATGTGATTTTGCTAGCTGAAGATAGTTTACAGTTGGAATTCTGGGGACTCTTGAGAGGGTGTAAATATGCCAGAGCTCAGAGAAAGGTGATGATTCTTGCTGTCCCTGCTACTGCAGTTGCTGGTTGCTGGTTGCTGGCTGCTGGCGGCTGGCTGCTGGCTGCTGGCTGGAAATAATCTGACAGTAAATAAAGGACTTGTTCCAAGAAACTGCATGCCCCTGATCAGTATGAGGTAGTCTCATGAGATAAATGCTCCCTTAATCATTTATACTTATTTCTCTCCTACCTAGTGTTGTGAAGTTGAGAAGAATAAGGGTGGTAGTTAAAAGAACCCAATAAAGTAGACAAAACCTATGGTTAAAAGTATCCATAATATTTTTATTGAATTCTAAAAAGTCTTTGATTTCGTTTTTTATTTCTTCCTTGACCAAGTTGTCATTGAGTAGAGTATTGTTCAGTTTCCATGTGTATGTGGGCTTTCTGTTGTTTTTGTTGCTATTGAAGACCACTCTTACTCCATGGTGATCTGATAGGAGGCATGGGATTAGCTCAATCTTCTTGTATTTGTTGACATCTGTCTTGTGACCAATTATATGGTCCATTTTGGAAAAGGTGCCATGCAGTGCTGAGAAAAAGGTATATTCTTTAGCTTTAGGATGAAATGTTCTATATATATATATCTGTTAAATCCAATTGGTCAAGAGTTTCAATTAGTTTCACTTTGTCCCTGTTTAGTTTCTGCTTTCCTGATCGGTCCATTGAGGAGAGTGGAGTGTTGAAGTCACCCACAATTATTGTGTTAGGTGTAATGTGTGCTTTAAGCTTTAGTAAGGTTTCTTTTACGAATGAGGGTGCCCTTGCATTTGGAGCATAGATGTTCAGTATTGAGAGCTCTTCTTGTTGGATTTTCCCTTTGGCCAGCAAGAAGTGACCTTCTGAGTCTCTTTTGATGATTTTAGGTTGGAAGTCAATTTTATCTGATATTAGAATGGCTACTCCAGCTTGTTTCCTGAGACCATTTGCTTGTAAAATTGTCTTCCAGCCTTTTACTCTAAGGCAGTGTTTGTCTATAACACTGAGATGTGTTTCCTGTATGCAGCAAAATGTAGGGTCCTGTTTCCGTATCCAGTCTGTTAATCTATGTTTTTTATTGAGGAATTGAGTCCAATGATGTTAAGAGATATTAAGGAATAGTAATTATTACCTCCAGACATTTTTGAAATTATATTTATTTATTTATTTATTTATTTATTTATTTATTATATATTGGAGAGGTTATCTTCTTTTGGGTTTGATGAGAGGAGGTTTCTTTTTTTTTCTTTTTTTTGTATTTTTTTTTATTTTCTATATTCTATGTTTACATTCCAAAGGCTTTGCTTCTTCCCCGGTGTAGTTTCCGTCCTTGTCTTGGTGTTTTCCCCCTATTATCCTTTGCAGGGCTGGATTTGTGGAAAGATATTGTGCAAATTTGGTTTTGTCATGGAATGCCTTGATGCCTCCATCTATGGCGATTGAGAGCTTTGCTGGGTAAAGTAGTTTTGGCTGAAGTTTGTGTTCTCTTAGAGTTTGCATTATATCTGCCCAGGATCTTCTAGCTTTCATGGTCTCAGGTGAGAAGTCTGGTGTTATTCTGATAGGTCTTCCTTTATAAGTTACTTGGCCTTTTTCTCTTGCTGCCTTTAATATTCTTTCTTTGTTTAGTACATTTGGAGTTTTGATTATTATGTGACATGATATATTTCTGTTCTGATCCAGTCTGTTTGGGGTTCTATATGTCTCTTGTATATTCATGGGCATCTCTCTCTTTAGGTTGGGGAAGTTTTCTTCCATAATTTTGTAGAAGATATTAGCTGGCCCTTTAACTTGTAAATCTTCACTCTCGTCTATACCTATAATCCTTAGGTTTGGTCTTATTGTGTCCTGGATTTCATGGATGTTTTGGGTTACAACCTTTTTGCATTTAGTATTTTCTTTGACTGTTGAATCAATGGTTGAATCAATGGTTGAATCAATCGGCTTCTGATATTCTGTCTTCTATCTCTTGTATTCTATTGTTGATATTTGCATCTATGGCCCCTGATTTCTTCCCAAGGTTTTCTATCTCCAATGTTGTCTCCCTCTGCGATTTCTTAGTTGTTTCTACTTCTGTTTTTAGTACCTGGATGGATATGCTCAGATCTTTCGCTTGCTTGATTGTGTTTTTGTGGAATAGTTTGAAAAGTGTTGGTGTTAAGTCTTCTTTGAAGGTCTCGTAGAATTCTGCACTAAAACTGTCTGGTCCCGTACTTTTCTTGGTTGGGAGGCTTTCTTTAACCCCTTCTATTTCTTTAGGGGTTATGGGACTATTTGGCTGATCTATTTGATGCTGATTATATTTTGGTAATTGGTATCTGTCTAGGAAATTGTCCATTTCCTCTAGATTCTCTAGTTGTTTTGAGTATAGACCTTTGTAGTAGGATCTGATGATCTTTTGAATTTCCTCAGTTTCTGTTGTTATGTCTCCCTTTTCATTTCTAATTTTGTTAATTTGGATATTGTCTCTGTGTCCTTTGGTTAGTCTGGCTAAGGGTTTATCTATCTTGTTGATTTTCTCAAAGAACCAGCTCCTGGTCTTGTTGATTCTTTGTATGGTTCTCTTTGTTTCTATTTGATTGATTTCAGCCCTGAGTTTGATGATTTCTTGTCTTCTACTCCTCCTGGGTGAATTAACTTCTTTTTCTTCCAGGGCTTTAAGGTGTGGAATTAAGCTGCTAGTGTATGCTCTCTCCAGTTTCTTTTTGGATGCACTTAGAGCTATGAGTTTTCCTCTTAGCACTGCTTTCATTGTGTCCCATAGATTTGGGTAGGTTGTACCTTCATTTTCATTGAATTCTAAAAAGTCTTTGATTTCTTTTTTTATTTCTTCCTTGACCAAGTTGTCATTGAGTAGAGTATTGTTCAGTTTCCATGTGTATGTGGGCTTTCTGTTGTTTTTGTTGCTATTGAAGACCAATCTTACTTCATGGTGATCTTATAGGAGGCATGGGATTAGCTTGATCTTCTTGTATTTGTTGACATCTGTCTTGTGACCAATTATATGATCAATTTTGGAGAAGGTACCATGCGGTGCTGAGAAAAAGGTATATTCTTTATTTTAGGATGAAATGTTCTATATATATATATATATATATATATATATATATATATATATATATATAATCTGTTAAATCCAATTGGTCCAAAGTTTCAATTAGTTTCACTGTGTCCCTGTTTAGTTTCTGCTTTCCTGATCGGTCCATTGAGGAGAGTGGAGTGTTGAAGTCACCCACAATTATTGTGTTAGGTGTAATGTGTGCTTTAAGCTTTAGTAAGGTTTCTTTTATAAATGAGGGTTCCCTCAGAAAATTGGGCATGTCACTTCCAGAGGACCCTGGCATACCACTCCTGGGCATATACCCAGAGGATTCCCCTGCATACAATAAAGACACATGCTCCACTATGTTTATGGCAGCCTTGTTTATAATAGCCAGAAATTGGAAGGAGCCCAAATATCCCTCAAAGGAGGAATGGATACAGAAAATGTGGTATATTTATATAATGGAATACTACTCAGCAATTAAAAATAATGAATTCATGCAATTTGTAGGTAAATGGTTAGACCTGGAAAATATCATCCTGAGTGAGCTAACCCAATCACAAAAGAATACACATGAAATGCAATCACTGATAAGTGGATATTAATGAGCCCAGAAGCCCTAAATACTCAACGCACAATTAGCAAGCCAAACGATTTCCAAGAAGAAGAAAGGAGAGGACCCTGGGCCTGTAAAGATTGGATCCAGTTTTGTAGAGTAACCGTGGGGGGAGGGGGAAAGATTGGGGAATAGTCAGGGCGGGGGAGAGGAATTATGGGACATAGGGAGGGGGGAACTGGGAAAGGGGAAAGCCTTTGGAATGTAAACATAGAATATAGAAAATAAAATTAAAAAAAAAGTATCCATAATAAAATACATAGAATAAAGTCTTGGGCTGTTAGTTGTGTAAGGCCACTGGGCACATATGACTCTGAAGGTGTCATTTTACTAAAATTGAGAAAAATTGTTTTAAAGATTTAATTTTTTGCTCTGTGTGTATATGTGTATGCAGGTATGTGTGCAATTGTGAGTGTATGTGTGTGTGTGTGTATGTGTATTTGTGTGTGCACCTCAATGCAATGTAAAGGTCAGCTGACAATTTGAATGAATCAGTTCTCTCTTACCACAATTTGGGCTTAGGTGGTGAACTTACTCTGACAAACTTGGGTCATCTCCTTTCTGTGCTACCTCGACATCTACAAAACTGAGGAAATGTTTAAATGCACTAATTATAATGCTGACAAAGTGAAACTGAAGATAAAGACGGCAATCTTTGACTATGAACTGTGCTCTTAATTCCATTCTAAACATTGTTTAGGCATTATTGCTAGACACAATCTAATTTAATTAACATAAAGAACCTACAGAGTACCTATTGGTATGCTTTCCAGAGGAAGAAAGGAAAGCATGGAGACATGAATTTGCCTTAGTCTTTTTTATGTAGCCCCTTCAAAATCACCTAAGCCTATATTGTCTAAAAATCCAAGACAACCTTAAAGCATCTTATTTTCATTTGTGTAAAGAAAAAACCCTGTTTGAAAGAATTCTATAAAAAGCTGTTTTCCTTCAAATTTGGCAATTTTCAGGAAGATAAAATACAGAGAATCAGAACAAAGAGAGAATTTTTTTCCCTGATTATGCCAAGTAAATATTTTTCTTTCCAATAACTATGCTACTCTCTTCAATGAAATGAAAGGGTTATGGAAAGTCTTGCAAACTGCTTCCTAAGAATTAAGGGTGAAATGTAAAGGGTGCAATGCTATGCAGACAATGTATAGCACCCTACAGGCTCATTAAGGGGCCTGGTTATCATCATTAATTAGAAAGAACATATATTGCTCAAATAAGTCTAAATAAGACTTTTAAAAGAGGAGATGCCAGAGGGTAAACAGTACATCACCAGATCCATTTAAAACCTATTTATCTTTATACGCACATGTAGTAGGTCATCAGCCCATGATCATAGACCCTATTATCATTCCTGATTCATACATAAAATTGGAAATATGATGTCTCTACAGGGAAGATAGTTTCCTTTTTATGCTGTGACGGGTAGTTTTGATGAAGTCTCAAGCATATCATTCTAGAAGCATATAATACAGTGCCATGTTGAGTAAACATCATTCCTTAATATCTCTTAAGGAGTGTTACATGTCCAAATTATACTCAATATATGTTGGAATTAGCTACCACAATCATTTCCTCTATTTTCTAAGCCACTTCCCCGTTACTGGCTCATAATATCCTTTAATATTTTTTATACCTGGATGTGAGGACTCATGGGGTTCTCTGAGGTAGTGATGATGATTGTTTCAATCCTTTTGATGCCATGTTCCATTGGAATCTGTAAGCTTATATATAACCAATGCTTTCCAAAAGTCTGAATCTATATTTCACTATACCCTACCCCCATACACCCACACAGTTTTATTTCTAATCCATGTGTCAAATGACCCAAAACCTTAAAACAAACAAAGAGGCAAAAAAAATCCAACCCTCCATGGCTTATAAATACAGAATGTTCATGCTAAGGCCTTTCAATGCAGAGTTCATCTTTAGGAAAATAGAAGATGTAGAATGCTTTGACTGATAAATTTTTACATATGTTTCTGGTATTTCATTAATGAGAAAACCATGATAAATCTACTAGAATACATTCTGTCATTATTCAGATGCATAGTACGTAATAATTCCCTTTCCTCCATCTTTTCATTCATGATGACTGAAGGAGTTTTTCCTTATGATTCAGTTTCTTCAGTGTCTTCTGTAAAGCAGACAGGAAAATGCCTGCCTTCCCCACACTACACATCAGAGTACAGAGATTAGATTGCAATGTGCCTTGTACTAATCACTACTTGGACAGTAGTGCTCATTCAAAGCTCAGTCTGCTGAAACAAATGCTAACAAACTGTAAGGCTCAGACTGCTGTAGTTGTCCACAGTGCTGAAGATGTTGTTACTCCTTACCTTCTCTTTCTGCCCCTCCTAAATATTCTTCCTGTCCTTCTTTTCCTCATCTCAGCAAGCTTACAGCCAAACCATTCATATCTGTACTTCAGTCCCACAACTTCCCTTCTCTTGAAACTGTGCTAGGGCCATCTCCCCTCTCCTGTGTGTGTAATATATGAGTCTTCTCTGTATTGACATTACTTTAAGCATACCACACTATGTCATCACATCTAAGTGGCAACTAAACATCAAGTTTTTGAAGTCAAGTTCCTGTCTCTCTTTCCCTTTATTACAAAATTACTTTAAAAAGTGTGATTCGATTGCTTTAATAACCAGACCTTCCTCACTGTGGTGCCATAGAGTTTCTGTCTCTGTTTTCTATTTTGGCAAATTTGAGTGCTAATTTGCATTTGTCACTTTACACAGACACAGAATTCTACCTGAACTAAACCTCTCTCAGTAAATATTTCACCGTATCAGAACTATTTGTCTACCCCTACATAAATGTTTTGGAGCATAAAGTCTACATAGTCATTTTCCTGCATCTGAATAGCCTTGTACAACCCTGGTATATGGTATAAGCTGAATGCATTTTCATTGAATACATTTATAACAAAATGAACTGGAGTCTTCCAATGGGTAAGGATTATACCCATTGCTTCTTGGTCTTTGGGCTAAGATCAAGTGCTAAGGTCTTTTCCTTTTAGTTTAATTTCTGGTGTGTCCTCTAATGAACTGTCTGGGGTATAAAAGGAGGGACTGAAATGGAAAAGGTATGATAAAGATGCTGGAGGAAGAATATGCCCAACATATATGCACAAAAAGACTTTATCAAACTTTTTTATTTAACCACTAAAATTTATATCTACAAATATTTAATCTGGGAGATTAGGTCACAGATAACTCAGAAAAATGAAATCATTGGGAAATGGTACATTATAATCAGGTAAAATGATGACAAAAATTGATTCGCAAAAAATAAAAGGGAGAGATAGTAAAAATTTCAAGGATAAAACTAGAGGAGGTTGGAGGTAGTAAGACCCTGTGACAATTCTCATGTGCAATTCAATGTCAAAATGGCAAGCATTTCAGTGTCATGACTTCATTCCTTTCTTAAAAGTTCATGTCCATGATAAGGGGCTTAACATGGCTCAGCACCAACAATTTTGTGAATGTATCACACACACACACCAAGTTACAAAAGTGACTTGCAAACCCAGTCATGAAGGTCCATATCTACAATCACCAACAGTGGAGAGGCTGAGGAAGAGGGCCACTGGAAGTCAAAAACGAGCCTAGACTACACAGTAAAGTCCTGGCTAACAAAATTAAAAAATGGTAGAACTCCAGAGCTAAGAATGTTGCTTCTTCTTAAGCACAGCACTTTTTCAGGAGGATCTACATTCCTAAAGCAAGGGGCTGTTTGTGGGGGGAGGTATGACTCAGTGTTTCTTCCAAAAGAATAATCACCCAACAGGAAAAAAATTAGAGAGTATTTCTTCCTTAAAAGTAAAATAAAAACCCCTAAAACCCACGATTGAATGCTGTAATCATTATACACTTTAAGTTTGAGCAGTGTACTTGTCTCCAGCTATTATCAATCACGACTGAATTGTGAGGATGTGTACTTCAAGGTTAAACACAAGGGACACTGCCTTCCTCTCTGGAAACCCGCCAAAGGACCCGTGTGTGCTTCGTTCCACTGCAGGCATAATTGCTGCTTTTATAAATAAAATTAAAAAGAGCCCATATCTTCTGTGGGAGCACTTCTTTTCTGTGGGGCTGTTTTTCAGGTGGCTAGTGTTCTGCAAAGTGGGCATAGCTGCTGCTTCAGCACAAACGCCAACCCCTGCAATTTTGCCAGGAGAGAAGTAAATTATTTGCCAAAATAGAACGATGTAGGGAACTCGGAAGTTGAAGGTGCCTCAAAACTTTTTTTGGCTCACACTCCTGCTTGCAGAAGATCACAAATTCTAAGTACCTACTCCACAATTAAAAACAGCATCTGCGTGACAAACCTCCCCAAATCCAGATGTTTGTGGAGCTGTTTCCTGTGTGGGTGTGTGGTAATACATGGGTGTAGAAGGCCTAGAGGAGTGTATGTTTAGTAATGATTTAAGTCAACTGCAGAACAAAAGCTGTAATCCCAATACTAAATACCATGCATTCCCAAAAGCACATATGCCCACTAGTATGATTTGTGTTCCACAAAAGCTTATACAGAATCTAATGTGAATTGTGGGGTATTTAAAAAGTGATGCCTTAATCATACTGTTGTTTTATATCTGGAATAGGAATCCTTTTGAAATTAATAAAGATTAAATGGTGCCTGGAGGGAGTCATCTTGACCATGTGAAACTGTAGCCTAGTAAGAGCTGTGTGGACCATGTAAGAAACATCTCAATGAACAACAGAAATGGCTCCGTTTCTCTCCCCATGTGATTCTTTGAGCTGCCCTGAAATGGCCTCTGGCAAAGAATCTCAATCAGTGTAATGGCTAGACTTGTTGAGTTTAGAATCATTTAGGAAACATGCCTTTTTCAGTATTATATCCAGGATGGCACTTCCAGGAAGGTAGAACTGGGGAAGATGACCTCTTTGAGTGAGGGCGGGACCATCCCATGTGTTGAAAGTTCAGACTGAATACACAGGGAAATGCCAGCTAAGCAATAGTATTCCTCACTCTGTTTCCTGCCTGTGGATGCAATATGTCTAATCACCTCCCTGTCATAATCAAATGGTACACCATCAAACCTTCCTTACATTGCTCTTCCAGGTATGTTGTTGAAGTAGTGAGAATAGTAACTGGTGCATTTGATATATCTCCTCATCACTGCCTCCAGAACTAGGACCTAGAAGCTTTTCTTCTTTATAAGTGATTCTGCCCATGATCTTTAAATATAGTAACAGAAAATGAACTAACATACATACACACATATTTTTAAATTGCCAGGATCCTACAAAATGAGTTGAGTTGCAGCTTAATTCATACAGATTTCTACTTTCTTATTTATAGTAATGGTAGGGTTTATGTGGCTACCATTATAGATGTGATTAAATGACCAGTAATATTAAGGAAATACTCTGTATGGATAAGAAAGCAATGAGCTACTTTTTAAGGCTCAAAGTTTTTGTTTAAGAAGAAGATATAAGCTACATTACAGATTTTTCTGATTTGAAAATGTTTTTAACAGTGCAGTGTTATTATGCTGCCTTTATCTCACAAATAAAAATATAGAGCCCTTCATATCACACTTCCAAATAGGCTCCATTGATTCTTGCATTCTAGCTATATATTCTATATGCAATACTTAGCTCTCACAGCCATTAACATGCAGTGGACAGAGCCCTGTGAATCTCTCTGCATCTATGAATGACTCGGTGTTGTCAGATTCCATTCTATAAAGACTGTATGATATCAGTCTTAGGCAGCTATGAGTTCAGGAGTGCCATGACTACATCATGGACCTAAGACAATGCTGCATGGCCCTGTCCTCATTTTCATGTCTCTCACTCTTTCTGTTCACTCTTCTGAGCTTTGTAAGGGACATTATATGTAGCCTGTTTACTGATAAGTACCCGGAAGTGACTTGACTTCAACATATTGATAAAACATCAATCTCTGCTTTAACTGACATTTGTACAAAAAGAAACCTGTTGGATCAAGGCACAGCATTAGACAATGGGGATAAATACACATATTTTGGGAGCAGTGTGGCTGTATGTGCATCCAACAAAATAGGAGAAATTGGTTATTCCTAGTGCTCCAGGTCCCCTGATCTTTAGCCAGGTTTGTTAAACAAGGCATAGGCCCTTCTACATGAACCTTGGATCCAACCAGAATTCAGTTAGCTACATAACTATCATCCAAGCATTGTCCCAGTATGTAACTCCCATTTGAGAAGTTGGGATTTTTTATCTTGCAAGTTCCAAATCAGGAGAAAACCATTGCCAACTTTCCCCAACTACTTACCAAGCAACTCCCTGTGCTGTTAAGATGGGTCAGAAATGAGGAAGCTTCTAACATGGTGTCAGCATGCAATTTTTCTTTTTGTATTACCTAAATAAGGTGTGTGGTGTTTTCAGAAATATGGTGTTACCATATTGTTCTAATGGGTAATAAAGGTCAGTAGACATAACTTATGTAGTTTTGGAGACCCCAAGAACTTTCCTGGACAACACCCTCTAGGGAAGAGTTCTACACCTAATACTGGAATATTTCACCACATAACTCATGACTTCTGAGATCAGCATCATACACTCATGCATTGTACTTCTATCCAAAATCATTTTACAATTATGCTTTTAATTAAAATAATGGAGTTTCATGTGACTTCACACCCCATCTTCTCACCCAACAGACACCCCAATTCCTGTTTAATACTTGATTCTATTTTATATTATATGCATTTTACCATCCTAATTCCTATTAACCCTCCACTGTACCTTATAATGTCCTTTTTTTTTCTTTTGCTCCCAAATCTGAAACTTCAAAGTTATGATTCCACAAACATTTTGGGATTCATCTTTCATTTGTGCTTAATAATTGTGCAAATTTATGGAGTAGCATATAATTTGATACATTAATGTTATAGGTAATGAACAAGTCAAATCAAGGTAACTAGTATTCTCAGCAACTTCAACACATCCTTTATGGTAGAAACTTTCAAACTCTGTTATTTTGTTTCTAAATAAATTTCGTGATTAATCTTCTGAACTATCATTCCAATAGCAGGATGCATACCAATAGAACTTGTACCTTCTATTTAATCCTATACAAGTAGCAGTTATCCAGCATGTTTCTAACTTCCCTCACTGGCCCTCTTCCTAATCTCTGCTAAATGACCAATATGAGAGTCAAGATTTTTTAATTAAATGTAGTGCAGTGTACTGTGAGGCAGAGATACACCTGAGAACAGTGAGGTTTTGTAAACTATTACAAGAAGATATAGTTTCTACCTATTCTTCCATAGTGCATTAATCTAGCCAGATACCCAGCTCGTATTTACTGAGCATCTCCTGTATTATGGGTTCTGTGCTAGCAACAAGAAGAAAATAATGACCCTGAGGTAATCATAAACCATTATAATCACAATGTCCAAAGCAATACCAGCAAAGTGTAGGGGGTAGGAGGCTTCCATAATAGCTCTGATTTATAGTGTTTGTTTTATGTTTAAAAAAGAGGGTTTTTTGACAACTTGTCAGTTTAGTAAGGAGAATTTGATTGGTAGATAGCAGAAAAAATGAATGTTCTCAGCTATAACAATATCTTGAGCAAGTTGTTTAATGGGTGGTTGCATCCATGTGTCTGTAGTTCTTGCCATTTGAGAGAAACATATTGAAAATAAGTTCTTAATAGCACATAATAGCACAGAACTTTCAAAATAGTCCTTGTCATGATGACTCAGTTTAGGGTCTCTCTCTCTCTCTCTCTCTCTCTCTCTCTCTCTCTCTCTCTCTCTCCTTAGAAATTTCAATTTCATTTTCTATTTGCACCTGACAAACAAGGTAAATAAGCTGTTCCTTCTCAAATTAAAATCTTTGATTACTCTTAATTTCCTTCCAATCAATTTTCACCCTGCAAAATAAAAAAAAATCTATTCTTTTCAGTGTTTGCTCTGTGACAAGCAATATTCTGTACTTAACAGCTGTAATGTGCTCCTACCTACAGATGAACAGGTACATATGAAAGAGAGATAAGCAACCTGTCTATATCTTCATAAACAACATTCATGTTTAGAAACACAGCCACACTGATGAGATGTAGTCTTCAGTCACAGGGCCTAACCGACAATTTCACAGTGAATTGGACAATTTTCTGATCAGTGAGTGCAAACTGACTTTATAGTAAAGAATATAAATGTCATCATTGGCTATATTCAGCACTATTTTAGATTCCTTCCCAACTCTGTTTAATAACTTGTGATGACTCCACCAGAACTAGATAAATGCAGATTTTTTTTGCATTTGTGAAATATATTTTCTATGTTTTGATGGCATGGTTTTAATCTCCTCCTCTAATAGACCACATAATTAGAGTAGGCAGGAGGTGAAGGCGTTGTGACAATATAATCTTCCCTCACATTTGATTGTTCATATCATTTGATTTTGCATATCAAAATCAAATCATTTTAAATAGGAACACAAAGGTGTACAGATGCAAAATTGGCCCCGCATCTCTGAGATAGTCTAGCTGACAACTTTCAGGTGCTACAGCTAGAAAAGAGGACTATAATTCTACATTTTATTTTCTTTCAGAGGCAACAAATATAGATCTACCAACTGGCAAAACATCCAAAAATTCTTTATTGGTTCAGATTCCCTCAAGAATTTATTTTTCCATTTCTCTGCTATTCACCCATTCCTCTGCAATGGTACTTTTAAAAATCCAAACCTGGATGGCAGAGTTGGTTCTGTGGTTAAAAGCACTTATTGCAAAGAATCAGGGTTTAATACCCGGAATCCACATGAAGGTTCACTACCTTCTCAAGAACCAGCACCTGCTGTAGAGATACACATAAAGGCAAAACTCTTATACACATAGATAGAAAAAAATCTAAAGTTTCCTTTAAAAACATCCAAAACTTTAGCTGAGCAGTGAGGTTTGAGTTTACATTCCCAGCACTGGTGAATCTAATGGAGGATGACCAGCTACAAGTTAGAAGCCAAACTAGACTACATTGTTCTATAAATTAACATATAAAAAGTATCAAACACATGTACACATTAATATAAATGGTGAATTCAGTACAGGTACTGGAAAATATTATACTTTACCATAACAAAAGTAAGACAAGGACAAGAATGGATTGAATTAAAATGCTTAGGTCAGATGTGGGGAAGCGTAGCGACCACTGACCAGCAACACTGAAAGTTTTCTGTTTCTGTAATTGTCAGTAAATGAAATCAATGGGAGTCAATCAGTGATGATGTTAGTGTAGAGACCAGGATTATGTAAATTTTGTTTTTGTTATTTGTGGTTTATGTGTCTATTGCTAAAAATGTTCAAACCATCTCATCATTAATTATATTCCCCCTAAAGAAAGATAACATCAGTACTTTACAAAGGCAGTGCAAGGGTTCGAATTAATTAAATGAAAGCAAGTAGGTGAATGAATGTTGCACAGTAACTGGCTTACCTTGTTGGCTCTCATGCCATGTTAATTGCTGTAGACATTGCTTTGTATTACTAGTGTAAACGCCCCTGATAAGCCATCCTTGATTTCTTCTAATGAAGAAATGCTTGCCTGATACAGATATCTTATCATTTATGTAAATCAAAGAAAAGATAAAGTATTTTATTTGTTTTTAAAAGAATGGGCAATATATATTGAGAGAAATTAAAAGTCCCATAGCAGGTATGTTTATAGTGTAAAGCTTGAGTACATATTTCTGTAAAGGTCTAGGTTCAGGTAGACATGGTTGATATCTCTATTCTGCTACACTGACTGCATATTGAAACCTATATAAGCATTCCATCCAAGATATTTAGGATCATAAATGGAAGAAGACTATGGCATAGAAATGATGGTGTTAGTTATAGGCAAATGAAAAGGTCTAAGCCTGCAGAGATGAGAATTCAATAAAGATATGAAATCCAGCCATTAATTTAATCTCTCTGGAACTCACTGAATTCATTTCCTAGGGAGCTGTTACAGACCCATGACTTAAAACAATAGTAAATGAATCCTCTTACGTGAAGATATTATAAGACTACTTGATCTTTGACAGCTCTGGGGAAAATATCTGTCTCATACCTCTCTTTGCTGCTTTTCAGTCTCTGAAATTCCTTTCCTTTTAGATGGCTATGTTTTCTCCTCATATTCTCTATGCTCTTGGCACACATTGACTGAAATTCTCTTCTTTATAAGAATGCCAGTCATATTGGTTTATGATATATTCTATTGAGCTCTTGTATTTTAATTGTTTCGAAGACATAGGTAGACTTGTATTTTTCAAAACCTATTTTAATAAGGGTTCTTAAATGCTTTAATCTCCTTTCAAGTCTGCCACCCACCAAAATTAGTGGAAATGAAAGGTGATTAGGGCAAAAGAGGGTGTGAACTTGTTTAGAATTAGTTCCTAGGGATGATTTTGATCTTCATTGATAAGATACCAGCAATTCAGTTCACAGAAATCAACAGTAGTGGCACATGCCTGTAATCCCAACACTTGGGAGGCAGAGGCAGTCGAATTTCTGAGTTCAAGGCCAGCCTGGTCTATAGAGTGAGTTCCAGGACAGCCAGGACTACACAAAGAAACCCTGTCTCGAAAAACCAAAAAAGAAGAAGAAGAAGAAGAAGAAGAAGAAGAAGAAGAAGAAGAAGAAGAAGAAGAAGAAGAAGAAGAAGAAGAAGAAGAAGCAAAGGAAGGAAGGAAGGAAGGAAGGAAGGAAGGAAAGAAAGAAAGAAAGAAAGAAAGAAAGAAAAGAAAAGAAAAGAAAGAAAGAAATCAACAGGAGTAGCTTGATCTGCTGGTAAACACTATTCATTAATCAGCAATGGCAGTTTGATCCAGAAGAAACTATGAGGCTCTGCTGACCAGCATAAGTCTAAGGAAGCAGCAATTACAGCACATCACCAGTTCTTATGGGTGCCTTTCTCTCTATGAAGACATGACCAATGCCAGAGCATCGTCAATGAAGACCAGTATTAGCAAGGCCCAATGGAGACCACACAGTGTTGTCCACTGTCTGTTGGGTTATATTTATATTCTTTCCAAGAATCATGTGTTCTCTGAATCATCTACTCTCACAAAGCATCTCATGCTCTTTATCTAGGAAGCATCCAGAAAAGTTGTTCTCAATAAAACATCCTCCCATGTGTCTGCTTCAGCAAAATCATCCTTTCATTAGTGAGTTTTCAGAAAAGCATCACATGACACAACTAAGTCACCATGGAATCCAGAAATTTCTACTTTAAACGGATTTCTAAATTCTCTTCTTCTCTACATCTTAACCCTTATAACTTTATGTTTTTTCTTACAACCTCCCAAAAAGATGAAAAATGAGAGTAGTGAGTGAAAATCAAATAAACTTTTTAAAAATACCAAAACAAAGCAAATATACACACACACAGACACAGACACACATACCACACACACACACACACACACACACACACACACACACACACACATCAAACAAACAATCCCAAACCAGAACCCTGTCCCCACATAAAGAAAACCAAAAAACCAAACAAAACAAAACCATGGAGTCAGTTGTATATTGGCCAACTACTCTTAGGCATAGGGTTCTCTCTGGAGTGTGATTAATATTGTTTTAGGGACACAATTCAACCTATAACAAAGTATATGAATGCAAAATAAAAGGAAAATTGTTTGAACATGCTGTTGAGGGAAGGAAGGAGGTCTTGAACTTAGAAGGAGTGTTGCAATAGCCCAAGATTACTCTGTTCATAGAAGTTGTAAGTCTGGATCACTTGTTATGGAACTTTGTATTTGTTATAATATATTTTGTTTTATTTTATTTTATGTTCCTATAACTATTGAAAAGAGTTCATTTTACAGTCTACTTTATAGAATCCAGCTGAAGATAGTTTCCCCCTCCGTTAAGTGATAAGAACATTATAAAAATTACTCTAAAGCAAGAAGCTTGTTTGAGGGGATTCATTCTACACATCTGCTCAAAGGCATGTGCTCTTATGTAGAACAACACAGGGTTGTCAAGTTCTATACTTCTTTTAAAAATACAAGAAATCCAATTCCTATGTGAAATTTATTCAAGACTAAGTGTCCAAGCAAACTCCTACCTGCTAATATCCAGGATGGATGATGGCACTTTGTAGCATAAAATTAACTCTTTGAAATTATATATCCATATATGTAGTATACAAAATATATATTATATAAATATAGTGTTATAATATATGTTATCAGGCAATATATAATATATATACATTATAGTATATTGTAATATATAATATGCATCCACAGGTTTTATTATATATGTAACTATAATATATTATATTGAATAATTATATATTATACATGTGTAAAACATATGTACACATACACACACATATATATGTTACTTTTGTCAGCATTCTCTATGACTACCTTTTGAGTGTGTGAGTGTGTGTGTGTGTGTGTGTGTGTGTGTGTGTTAGGTGATTCCATAACAGGAAAGGATAGATAGAATATATTAATAATGTTTTATATATATATATATATATATATATATATATATATATATTGTCTGGGTAAAGTAGGTCATACTATATATTGCAGTTCTCAGACATATATTTAACTACATTATCTATTTTTCATTTTCATAGAGCATTAGGATATAGTTATCATATCTATTAGATAAATGAAGAGACTATCTTGAAGGGTCAATTTTACTTTGTTAAGGTCCTATCTTAATGAGTAATTGGTAAATATATGCATATAGACTTGAAGTCATGCTTTCTTGATTTGAAGTCCCATGTTCTGCCAATTATGGTTCCTTTGATACTTAGAACATGTAAAAGAGCTTGGGACTATCAAAACTGGAATATGTGTGTGCTTAGCATAAATAGATATATAGAATAGCAGTTCTCAACCTGTGGGATGCTACCCTTTGGGGGTTGAATGGCCCTTTGACAGGGGTTGTCTAAGACCGTTGGAAAGTACAGGTATTTACATTATGGTTCACAACAGTAGCAAAATTATTATAAATTAATAATGAAAAGAATTTTATGGTTGGGATCACCATAATATGAGGAACTGTATTAAAGGGTTGCGGCACTAGGAAGTCTGAGAACTACTGATAAGAATGAATAGGCCAAGAGAAAGTGAAGGGACCAGTTCTTAAGGTATGTACAGAATTCATCCTACCTACATGTTATGTCGTGGGGAAGTTGGGAGTTCCACTCAGGTCAGCTTGAAACATTTGATGATGTTGAATCACATTTGCTTGCTTGGGGTGCCCAATTGATATAGAGTCTCAAATCAGATTGGTTCTCTGTGTTTCTCTCGAACACAAGGGAGCTACCAGGGGGATTGGAGCACTGTACGTGAGTGCTGTTGTCACCTTTTGTTTCCTTCCTGCCACCTTCAATAATGTATACAGCAGACACCCATGTTTCCTGGTATAGGATTGGAAGCAATTTTCTCCTGCTTCAGTTGTGAAGAAAAATAAGCATTTCCTTCATATGTACCCTGACACCTGGCCCTTGTACTAAAGTGAACTAGTCCCAATGGTATTTTTTTTTTAAAAAAATGCAACTCTCGATACCTTGTTGGGGGGAGAGAGGGAGAGGATGGGCAAAAGAAAAATGAGAAGGGGAGGGAAAGAGGGAGAGACAAGAAATATATATATAGATTCACCTGGCTCATAAACTCCTGTGACTCAGGACATCTACCAGCTCTGAAAGTCAGGCCACTTGCTAAAGCTCAAGGCTTTCCCCTCTGTTCTACAGGTTGGAACTCCTATCTAAGTTCTAAAATACTGTGGTATAATTAGAGGCTGTTAACCCATCAAACCAGACCTCCCTAGGCCTTCCAGCTAAATCACTGTGTACAAACTTGCTATTTTATCTTCAAAGCTAATTACAGTATTTACATCAACAACAAAAAAATACTACCAACAAAATAACAATTAAATCCATTGCTAACAGATCCTAATAAGATGCATACTTAAAAACAAGCTACCTTACCAGCTTCAGGCAACAGGACATAAGATGTCAATGCTTGGGTCACCTTTCCTATCATTGTTATATTTTTTTCTTACTACTTTGAAAGAGATATCTGCTATCTTGCAGGAAAGTTGCAAGCAGGGTCATGTACCTCAGAATGATGGGCGTCAGGTCCATGCACTCAATGCATAAGCATTATAGTGCACTTATGCAAATAAAGATGGCTTATCATTTTATGGAATGCCCATTGTACCTACTCTAAGTAATTGGCCAAGCTGTCATTATAGTTGCATGCAATGAAATTTTCTTTAAAAGTGAGTTCCCTACCTACATACCACTGTGGATATTTTAGAGTGCAAGTTTCATAAATGAGGTCATATCTCCTTAAAACCTAAGTACAGCCATCAGACCCAGAGTGACATTGGAGTTTCTTGCTAGCTGACCATTGTGCCCAATTCAAGCTTCAAAAAAATTTTATGGTATTTCTTACACTGAAGAAATCCAGTTTAGGGCTCTCTGTTGCTAACTATTTGAGTAGAGTATAATAGTGTGATGTATGTGTGTGGGCATGTCTGTGGACACATTTTTCTTGGTTGCTAATTGGTATAGGGAGTGCCCCACACATTATGACATTGCCATTTCTAGTCCTCTGCAAATCTGCAAGTGTTCTTTACTGCTGAGCCATATCTCCAGTCGTCCTTTTTTGAAACAGAGTGTCTACTGAACCTAGAGCTCACTGATTAGGGAGATGGGTTAGCCAGCAAGCTATAGCAATTCTCCAGTTATCACCTCCTGGGCACCTGGGCTTCAGGCACAAGTCAATGTGCCTGGCTTTTTACATGGGTGCTGAGAATCCAAATCCAGGTTGTCTTTTTTTATACAGCAATCACTTAACAACTAAGCTGTCTCAGCTCCATCCAGAGCTTTGTGTAATGTGTTATCTCATTTAATTCTCACACAAACCAACAGGGAGGCATTGCTGTTGCTATTTCTGGTTTTACAGTTCTGATCGCTGCATGTCTATCAGCAATCTTTGCACGTCGGTATATGATACAGTGAAAATTTCTGAGAGATATGTTTATTGTATTAAGTGGCGTTTCTCACAGCAATGATGTCAGAGCATGAAATATTATTCATTACCTTTTAATGTGCATGTGTCTGGCATCACAGGGCAGGAAGGCATTCAATTTTATATGGCAGACCCCTGTGGTTTTTCTCTGAATTCAATTTTGAGCACATGGGTCCTATTTCAAACTTCTGCAACCCTGGGGTTTCCCATATTGAGAGAGTTCTGATTTTCCACCACTCTAAGTCTTTTGTTAGAAAGAGAAGATAAAAGTATGGAAATAAATAATTCCATATTGCTGGGTTTCTCTGACTTATACATGAAGGTTGTCCATCCATTCCCTTGCTTTCTCCAGTGTTATCTGTTCTGGTTTTGGGTTTCATTTGATACTGGTTTAGATTTTCTGGGAAGTAAAATCTGAAATGAAGTTTATTATATAAAACATTGTGGAAAATCTACAAAAAAAAATGAAGATGCAGGGTTAAACAGGGACTGTAGTGTGACTTAGATATGACTGTCTTTGTTAGCACAACATAAAGATCTGATGCAAAGGAATCTACTTGTAAGAGAAAAATGACTTGTCTTTCTAACCAGGCACCCAAAGCTGCATAACGTCAGCTCTTGAGCTGATGGGATCCCTGCCTGTGACTGGGTGGCTGGTGTGAATGGGTGACTGTTTCTCACAGCTAAGCCACAAGCCACGTCTTAAAGGGGAATTTTAAGGTGCAATAGTATATCTGACAAAGGCATATGCATATAAAATGTACCAAGAAATACAGAATTTAAATTATAAACAAAGAATAAGTTTAGGTTCAGTTTCTTCATTTATTAGTTGAGGATCTTGAAGCAACCTAAGCCTCAGTTTTCTCTTCTGTGAAATGGCAACATAGTGGGCATCAACTATAAGGAATAAAGAGAGGAAAAAGCAAGCCTACCCAGATGCCACTGGAGAAAATGTCACAGATAATTTGAGCTTGTATTATTTTATCTTCATCATCATTACCATTATCACATCATGATTATCAAATAGTACTCATTCATTTAAATAAGGCAGATCCTATTGACCCAGTGAAACCTGGGCTGAATAGGACAGCACTTAAATAATCCTTGATGGTTATTAGACAGGAAATGATTGGAAGAATGGAACACCAGATATAAAGGCTCTAAATAGGAATGTTAGAAATGGCCCAAAATGTTGAAGGACCAGCAAGTAAGCAAATGATGTGTGAAAGAAGACAGACACAAGAACTGCAAAGGTGCAAACTATGTATAGCTTCAGTCAATATGCTAAATACATGTATTTTATTGATGGGTGTTCCAGCCATTGTAGGAATATGTTCATGCATGATTTTTTATTGTTGGGTATATTATGAACAGATTGTATGGGGGCGTGGAGCTGAAAGAGAACCCAGTTTACACAGATGCAGAGTGATTCAGGAGTGACCTGCTGGTGCTGCAGAGCAGGGCACATACTTTAAATTTGAAATGAAATGACTGTATTATATCTTAGAAGTGTTTTCCATGGCAGAGGTTGAGCCTTATGAGCTAAGAAGAGTTCAAAGATGACATGGCTTCTTCAGCTTCAACAACTAAAATGAGAGTTGTTTGCAGAGGCAGGAGGACAGTTTGCATAGATGCATGCTTGGAGGTGGGGGTGTTTAAGGCAGAGGACAGGATAAATATCAGGATCTCAATTGGAAATCAGTGCAGTCATTGGTTCATCATTCTAGTACATATATTGACCAGACAACTGAGCAGGATATGCAGTAGAGATTCATTCAGTTTAGGAGTTGTATCCTGAAGAAAACATGACATAGCTAGAGCACTCATTCTGGAGGTTACATAGGGAATGTGTTTGCAGTGCAAACAGTTAAGTGTGGACCGAGTACAGGAATTCATCATCAAACTGCCCATACAGCATGGGGGAATCTTCTGAGAACTGATTTCTTGTGCGGGAAGAACAGAAGATACCAAGAAAATATGATGTCCTAGAATCAAGGGAAAATAGGATGCTTTGAGAAAGCTGGGAAGATTTCTGAACTGATGAGGCAAGATGTAAGTAGGATTCCCAGAACCCACATAAAAACTCACCATTTACACATAGCACTGTGTGCCTGTAATCCAAGCAAGGGTTAGATAACTGAGAGACAGAAGGACATCTACAAACTCATGGGATAGCAATCTGGTCTTTTTGTAAAGTTTCAGGACAGGAAGTTTTGTTACAAAGAAAATATAGAAAGTTAGAAGGCATCTGAGAATTTTACATTTGCACCATGTACTTGCAGACCCATACCTACACATGTGTGCATGCTTAATACACAGGGTAGGGAAAAGAGAAAGAGTGGGAATACCTCTCCCTATTATTAAGATAAGGGGGAGCATTTTCTTAGTGACTAGATCATATTTTGTGAGCTATTAAAGGAGATCTGAGTGGAGACAGAATAAGGCCATGGTAGTGAAAGGTGTTAACTAGATAGACTGTGTTTTGGGAACACATTGGAAAAAAATCTGTGAGTATGAGTATACACTGATATACTTGATCTGGTGGAGACAGATGCCACAGTGTAAGAGAGGCACAGATTTGTAAAAGAATTATTGAACAAGCCCAAGCCTTGGACTGCAAGCACAAATAAATATGGCATGAGGGGCAAAAGATGCATGGCTTGATGAAATATCCTTGCAATGTGTAGTTTATGGCTTCCGCTGTTCTCAGTAGAGCATCAAGAGCAGAGAATTGGGTGGAAGGAGAAATTGATGACTGAGAAGCACAGCTAAATGATCAGATTAGAATCTACTAGAACCTCCTCAGTTATTGCCTGAAAGATAACAAAGAATGTTGGTCAGTTTCCTGTTACTGTAGTACATACTTTCTGGATGAATTAGGTCATTAGAGAAGGTTCATTTTGCATAATACATTCAGAGATTACGGTTTATTTTATATTGTCACTGCTGCTTTTGTGCCTGTGGTAAAGGACCCATCATGACCAACAGCACATGATAGGGAAAAAAGAGCTCACTTCATGGTATCTGGGAATCATTGGTTAGGGTGAGAGTGGTGTTCCATAACCCCCTCAGAAGGGATACTTTGGGGGTCTTAGATACATCCACCCCACTATACTACATTGATTTAAAAGTTCCAGCTGCTGAGGACCAAGTTTTCAACAAGTAGCTCTTTGACTGACTTTCTAGATGCAAAGTTTAAAGTAAGTTAACTGTTTAACTCCTTTCCAAAAGAGTTATGCTTATGACATTTTATTTTACAACCCTCCAAACATACAAATATACACATATATATTAGCAAAACTGAAATTTAAACAATGCTTTTTGTTATATATTGATATAGATGGAGATATGATAGATATATATGTATAATTATTAATAGCAGTAAGAGTATAGACATAAATGTGTGTGTGTGTGTGTGCGTGTGCGTGTGTGTGTGTGTGTGTGTGTGTGTGTGTGCGCGCACACGTGTGCATGTGCTCATGCATGCAAGGACAAGCACAGGTGCTCTCTGGTATTTATTTTTATATTCATCCATTTATTGTAGTAAATTTTATTTTCATTTTCCTAGTTCTATGTATTTTATCTGTTTATTATTTGAGAGAGAGAGAGAGAGAGAGAGAGAGAGAGAGAGAGAGAGAGAGAGAGAGAACCAACACATCTTTTTGTAACTTATTTTAAGGCTGGCTTATGTGGAGATGAATTCAATACACAGGGTGCTCACATTTTGAAAGGACACTTTTACAAGTACTTTTCAATCTCTAATCATGAGCTTCTGATAACTTTTCAAGAACAGAACGGATAAAGTAACCACATCACCACAGCAGTCACATGGGAACCACATGAACAGCAGGCACATGATGACCATGTGACATGAAACCATAATAGAATCAATATTTCACTTTGCTTTAAAAAATGAGCAACTTGAGGGTATTATAATTTGTGGAGCATGTCTGCACATATTATAATATAGGTTTCTATGACTGTCAAAATGAGAATTGCTGAGTATGGCCTGGTGTCTTCTTGAGTTGTCTCCTCTGTTTTCATTTACTGTCCTTGGTTCCATTCATTCCATTTGTCATTGGTTCTGTCCCTCTGTGGTATCCTGAGCACAATAATGACAGAAGTATCACTCAGAACATCTTTTAGGCTGTCAGTGTTTATTGACTGTGGGAAGGAGAATCCACATTGTACTATAATTCATAATGAAGAGAGGATTTTTAAAATAAATTCCTTCAGAGAAATTAAAATCTACTCCAAAATTTTCACTCAAAGCATCAACTTCTCATTAATAAACAAGAACTTTGTCACCCACCTGAAAGTCATACTTCAGCAAACCTTCCAAAGGGGGGGGGGTCATTCATCCCAAGCTTCTTGAGACAGTCCTCTGTTCATACTGTTCCATTAAAATCATTAATATTCACACTTTTATTTTTCCTCATAATTTTAACATATATGTTATCCCCATGTATACATTAAACCTTTTAGGGATTTTTTGCTCGCTGATACCACATTTCTGACGTCAATGCTAATAGTCTTGGTTTCTCCACTGGAAAATGGGTTATAGGAAATTGTTGAGTTCTCAACACTAATTTTCCATTCATAATTTTCTTTCCCTTTCCAACATTCTAGTCTTCATACTCTGCAACTCTTTGTAAACAAAATCTTATTTCTTCTACCACCACATCCTTAAGTAAGATGAGTTTTAGCAATATATAAAAGCATAGTAGTATTTTGGCTGTGAACCTAGCCATTAATGGTTCAGCCATGTCTCCTCCCAGGAGTCTGTGGGTATTACTCTAGCTGAGATTCATAGAGTCAGGATATAGAACCTATAGAGGCAATCTCCTCTAGCCAGACATGACTTCTAGTGGATGAAGAATGACACAAAATTTTCAACCCAAAATTTGTCGTGTCTACAAGAAATTCAGAGACAAAGATAGAACATAGACTGAAGGAAAGGGCAACCAATAACAAACTCAACTTGAGACCCATCCCATGGGCAAGCACCAGTTCCTTACACTATTAATGATACTCTGTTATGCTTGAGGACAGGAGCCTTGCATAACTCTTCTCTGAGAGACTTTAGCCAGCGGCTCACTGAAACAGACTCTGACTCACAGCCAAACTCTGGATGGAGCTCGTAGTCCAATATGGAAGATTTGAAGGATAGATTGAGGACCCTAAAGGGGATAAGAATTTCACAGGAAGACCAGCAGAGTCGACTAACCTGTGCCCTCTGGAAGGGGGGAATCTCAAAGACTGAAGCATCAATGAAAGAGCATATATTGACTGGCCCAGGTTTCCTGAAACTGTGTAACAGATGTGCAGCTTTGTCTTCATGTGGATCCCCTAACAATTGGAAAGGGAGCTGCTGTCCTTAAGGGTTTTGCCTGTCTGTGATATCCATTCCCCTAACTGTCCTGCCTTGCCTGGCCTCAGTGGGAAGGGATGCACCTAGTCCTGCTGTGGCTTTAAGTGCTAGGGCAGAGGGATAACCTATGGGGACCTGCACTCTCTCAGATGAAAAAGTGAGGGCTATGGGAGAGAAACTATGTGAGGGGTAAGAGGGAAGCCTGGCATTTATTGGAGTGGAAAATGAATAAATTAATTAACAGGGGGAAAACATATTAGTAGCAGCAAAAGAGGATTTCAGCCTTAATCTATCAAGGTCTTCTCATTTTTCTCCCTTGGTTGTTTTCAAATGTCTATTTTAAAACCTTCTGAATATAGTTAAGAAGGGCTCAACAGATCCTGATGCCATGACCTGAAATAAGTAGAATTCAGTGTCTGAAACTACACAGTCGCTTCTTTGCACATTTGCATCAGTATCCTCAGAAAATATGATCCTTCAGTTGTTGACCATCCAACAAGGAGTGGCGGTATAGTTGTTGGCTAATTAGGAAGACACAAATAATTGAGGGACAGCAACTATTATCTTCTTTAGTGTCACAGGCTTGCAAGCAAGACTTGAAGTGATATTACCAGAAATAATAGTTTAGCTGTAGCTTATCCTCACTTTCCTTTTTGTACTGAGAGAGTATACCTGTATGTGGAATGACTGATACTATACAACCACGTAAATATTCTATCAGGTGAGTAATGAAGTTCCTGAGATAACTTTATTCCATAGTACATTATTATGCCTTGCCCATAAGTTTCTTCTGTGTATAAAAGTATGAAATAACTCAAAGATTTGACAGTGAGTTACTGGAGGCAAGCTATGGCATTCACTAAAAATGGAATGGACAAGTAAGCCAAAGAAACAACAGGGAATAGAGATTTTTCAAACAATCCAAGATTTTTTTATTCCTCCAATGCATGGAATATACAGTATATACTTAGTATATTTTTTTAAGAATGAGTCAAAAGATAAACAGTTATAAAGAGGTGCTAGTAGCAGTAAATATGCAGATGTGACCAAGTACAAGCCTTATACTATACTTTCGTGAATGAAGAGAATAAACTTTTTAAATAGCCTTTTAATGGTTTGTTTTTAGTGTGTATATTTGTGTGTATGTGTGTGTGTGTGTGTGTGTGTGTGTGTGCACATGTGTGAGTGTGTTTAATGCTTGTGTAGGTCAGAAGAAGGGATCATAACCTCTGTAATTTGGGATATATTTGCCACATGGATGCTGAGAATACAACCTGGGTTTTCTGTTAGAGAAGCAAGTACTCAACTGCTGAGCCATCATTTTAGCCTCCAAGATGCTGGTTTGCTTTCATTTGGTTTGGTAGTCCCAATAGTCCTATTGAGTATTTTTGCCACTGGTAGAATCATTCTAAGATAAAACACATTTTTAAAAAATAATAATAAATGGGAATTAAATGCTATTCTTTTTTATTGGATATATTATTTATTTACATTTCATTTCCCTTTTCCTGGTTCCCCCCACAAAGGTCCCATATGCCCTTTTCCCTCCCCCTGTTCCCCCATCCTCCCCTTCCCTCTTCCCTGTTCTGGTATTCCCCTACACTGATGCATTGAGCCTTTAGGTTCCACTCCTTCCTTCTTCTCGGACATCATTTGGTATGTGGAATGTGTCTTTGGTGTTCTAAGATTCTAGGCTAATATCCACTTATCAGTGAGTGCATACCATGGGTATTCTTTTGAGTCTGGGTTACCTCACTTAGTATGATGTTCTTCAGCTCCATCCATTTGTCTAAGAATTTCATGAATTCATTGCTTCTAATGGCTGAATAGTACTCCATTGTGTATATGTACCACATTTTTTGTATCCATTCCTCCGTTGAGGGACATCTGGGTTCTTTCCAGCTTCTGGCTATTGTAAATAAGGCTGCTTATTTATAATATTTAATTATATTAAATTAGATCTGTGCCCAATTAAAATATTATAAACATTATTTATAATATTTTAATTGGGCACAGATCTTTATTCTTTACTAGAATGGGTTCTTTCCAGCTTCTGGCTATTATAAATAAGGCTGCTATGAACATAGTGGACCATGTATCCTTATTACATGCTGGGGAATCTTCTGGGTATATGCCCAGGAGTATCGGTCCTGCAGGGAATCCCATAGTTAGACAAACTCTATTCTTAATATTAAAAAAAATCAGCTTATTTGACCAGTTCCTGGTAAACAAGCATAATATATTCAATGCCTGACCCCCCGAAGAAATGTCCATTTCCTAATACTTACACTAATGTGGCAATATACTTTTTTTTCACAACAGTGGAAGGGGTCCTTCCAGGCATAATTAAGGATCATCATGAATTATCTGAGTAGACATTAAATTCAATGATGACTCTTCTTTCTAGATAAACAGTGATAGAGATGTACAGAGAATAAGTCATGTGAAGACTGAGGCATAGATGGAGTTACACAAAGTCAAGGAACTCTATGAGCCAGGTTAACCAGTAAAACTTTGGGAAGCATATTTCAGAAATCTTGAAGAATGCAGAACACTGCTATTACTTTATTTTAGGCCTATAGTCCTCATGACAGTGGGATAATGAATTCCTACATAGTGTGTGTGTGTGTGTGTGTGTGTGTGTGTGTGTGTGTGTGTGTGTGTGAAAGAGAGAGAGAGAGAGAGAGAGAGAGAGAGAGAGAGAGAGAGAGAGAATGTCTGCTACAATAGAGCCATGGTGAATTACTATTGCAATTCTTCTTGCTTATTTGATTTCAGAATTGCTTTGGCCACTAAATGGGCACAGATCGTTATTCTTTCCTGGAATGGTTTTCTATTAACATAGAAATTATTTAATCAAATATGAAAAAAATTCTGGGTTAGGCAAAATTACACAGCAAAATGAGGACCCCTCCCCCTTTCTCTGTGTGCGAAGAGAGTCACTTATCTACATTGTTTCCATTGCAGAAGTACACAGAAGCATGACAGGAAATTAAAAAACTTCTTAGAACATTTTTTCCATTATGAAAAATTACTTACTAGCAAGGCTTTGTTAATAAGTGGATGTGTGAACCCAGAGTTCATGTGTCCCTTATACATTCCTCTGGCATCATTCTTCCAAGTTGGTAAGCCCAGCTTCCAAAGGCTTCCAGAAAACTTCCTTCATCCTTCTGAGTAACTGAAGATGAGATAAGGTCTCAGAAGGAAGAGACACGGATATCACATCATTCCTTTATAACCCCTTTTACTTTAGTAAGAAATTGTTTGGAAAGAATCTCCATTTCATGAATAACCACCTAGACCAAGAACATCTGGTGAGTAAGAATCAGATGAAGTGTTTTCCATATACTTACTGCATTATTGAAACTTGTGTTCCATAGATTAGCAAAACTCTATACTCTAAGTAAAATATTAAAAATAGGCTACAATTTAATTTGAGTTTTGAGTAGTGGTGGTGTTTGGTGTTTTGTTTTGTTTTTGGTTTTGTTTTTAATTTACTAGATTTCACTTTTAAGGTGTCAGGAAATGAATCTAAACACTAGAAGAAGAAACATTTCTAGAATTTCCTAAAATTTTATTAGTTAGTATCTTCTTCCTAACCAATCCAATATGAACTGGTAAAACTATTAAAGTTACAAAATATTACATTAGGAGGAAATCTTTTTAAGCTCAATGGAAAGTTTTTGAGACACTAAACCTAGAATTGCTCTGTAATTGAACCAAGGTAGAAGAACTGCTTGGAGAAGTGAAAATAGAATTCCTACCAAACAGTACATGAGAATCATATAAGCCATAGAAAAGAGTGCCTATAAAATTTAAGGAATATCAAGATGAGTTGTGGGACCCCAGTCACTTGTGAATGGTATGGTTTTGATATGTAAATTATAAATGTTTGCCTCATATATAATTCATACATGTTCTTTTAAAGAAAATATGTTGGGTTTCAAAATTCTAATATAGTTATATGCCATCTAAATTTAGGCATGTTTTATAATTCACAACTCTGTGTTCTTTGCTATGGCTGTTTTTCTGCAGTAATTGAAGTTGAATAGTGAACTTCAAAGAAGTCATTAGAATTCCTCTATCTCTGCTCAAAATTTTGAAATGAGGAAGACGATGTGCTTTTGGTTCTATATACAAAGGCTACTAATGTTTTGCCTGCTGCCCTTTGGAGAAGTTAGAATGCATAATAATTACCTGGCATCATACCATCCCATTCTTGGGTGAGAGTAAGTCCTCTTATTACCTGGTGATTCCCTAACCACAAGACTTCTATAAATGTGTTTCACTGAAGCTTAGTTTTCTGTCTTAAGGAGCAGAGCTCTTTAGTGTACATTGAATTTGTACATTAATCTGTGCATATACAATTTCATCTTTGTATTTTACAACAAATGTTAAGGAATAGGCTTGCTCAACTTAGCTATTGAAGGAAACAGAATAGAAGCATCCTGTTAGCTTACTTGATGCTAGAAATAGCCTGCTTTCCTAGCTATCCTTAAATGGCAATGAAAATTGAAGATGGAGGAAAGTTCTTTCCTCAGATCTCCTCAAATCCCAGATTATTTAGCTATGTTGTTTCCTGTCTTGCTTCCCGAGTTCCACGAGGAAAAAAATCTTTAAAGGCAAGCAAAGAAAAAAATTCCAATGCAAAAGTATTACTTTTCATGGACATTTGGAGACATGATGGGATAAAGATTTTGTTTGCATTGTCATTTGTTTATTTATTTGTTTATTTAATTGTTTTTGTATTTAAATACATACATGTATATGTACCAGTATGTACATGCCTATGTGCAGGCCTGTGTGTGTGTGTGTGTGTGTGTGTGTGTGTGTGTGTGTATACATACATCTGTGTGCCTGTACACATATATCAGTATGTGCAATGACCAGAATGGCATGATATCTTTTGGACTAGAGTTTCAGTAGTTGGGTGCTCTGTGCATGAATGCTAGAAAGCAAACTGGGGTATTTTTTTTAAGCCAAATATTATAAAACACTGAACCATCTCTCCAGTCTGCTGTTTATTTTTCTTCTCAAGGCCCTCTAATCTTGGATTATAAGACTGCTATTGGGAATTACATAAAAACAAAGCATAAAAGGAACTTTTGTTTATTTTTTCTCTCATGAAATTCCAGACATACTGGTGTTTAAAGTTACAAACATTATCCCTGTTTTTCTAGAACTATTAATAAACACTCGGTTGTTGTAATATCCTTATTTTAAGTGATACTTGAGAGGGGATAACAATGAGAAAACAGAAAGGTAAAGCAGAAGTTTTATTTGCACAACTGAGAGATGGAAACACCGTAAAAAGAGAATAGATGCAGCCACTACACAGGGGTGAGCCTCTTTCAAAGGTCAGGTTTTGTCCAGAAAATTAAGCTTAGCATCCCACCTTTGCTCTGTTATATATTCTGGGCTCTTTGACATGATTCACTGCTGTTTAGTACACTGAAACTCACAAGTATTTATTGAGCCAGTACATAATCCAAGTTATATATTGACTTTCTGGAATCTCCAAAAATCAACATTCCACCAGAACTTACTCCTAGCCAAATAGGAGAGAATACACACATACAAACCCTGAAATGTAATGCACAGTAGGACACAGTCACAAAGGCAAGAATGGATTGCCTTTAGGGCATGCTAAGTGGATCATGTCCCCCCTTCATTTCAGCAGGCTTGTCAGCAGGGCACAGGATCAAATTCAGATAGTTCCAAGATCCTTAATAAAGGAACTACTCACTGTGAGAGGAGAAGGTTTCAAGGCAACTCACTAGGGACTGTGAAGATGCAGAGAATTGTGACCATAGGAAACGGCTAATCCTTTAGCTCTAATAGAGCCAGCTGAAGAAAAGTGTGTTGCAGAAGCTCGAGGAAACCATGCTGCAACAGCTTTATCTAGGAAGAAAGCAAGGCAAGTCAGGATGGGGAGAACCTGCAGCAAAGAGTGAGAAACCAATCTCACTCAACCCATCTCTCTGCTCACCTCCTGATAACCTGCTACTGTTCAGCGTTGGCCATGCCAAACTTGAAGGTGCGCAGCGGCAGGAAGGCTGGACTGTATAGTTACAGCAGCCATGCAACAATTCTCCCTGAGAGTCAGACCTTAAAAGACAAGGACGGAAGAGAGTCTGAGAATGAGGCAGCAAATAGTTACTATTTATTTATTTTGACATAAAAGGGAGCAGGCCACATACCAATATTAGCCTTGGAGCTCAATATCAATGTTACTATCAGGATAACATTCCCAGGCATGTGAAGAGATTGAGGGAAAGGGGCACACATCGAAAATGAAAGACAGCCACTCAAATAAGCTTGATGATATTCTATATGCCAAAAATGTGATCTCAAGACGAAGTCGGAGAACTAAATATGTTCCTGCTGGGTGCCTTGAACTGTGGTTCATAGTCAAATGACAGTGACTTTGAAGAAGAACGTGTGGGAACACTCACCCTACTATCAGAAAGCATATGCTGAAGACTTTCAGAGAAAGAGTTAGCAGGGTAGTGTTTTCAATGATGTAAGTTATCCTGCTGCTGAGAAAGCAGAAGAGGGAAGGGATGTGGTCTTCTAAAGCTAGCAGAGCATAGAAGCACGTGAGATTGGAGTAGACATAGTAGAACAAAGGCTCTTAGTAATTGCAGTCTGTGCTCTGTGTGTGAGTGCTGGCATGTATGTACCACATCTTGATAGAAGGTGGAGGGCGGCAGTCTCTAGTGTTTTTATTCACCTTCCATTCTGTTTGAGAAAATGCTTCTTGTTCAGTACTGAACACCCTAGACTATCTGGACAGTGAGTATCTGTGTCTCAGCCTCCAGTTTTGCTGTGCTAAGATTAAAGGCATGTGCCACTGCATGTAGCTTTTTACATGTGTTCTGAGAATGGGAACTCAGATACTTACAGGTGCATAGCCAGTGCTTTATCCACTGAGCCATTCCCCTCAGCCCCAAATGGAGGCTTTTTGTCTGCATTGTTACCCACCATGGAAAAGCAAGTGGGCCAACGGGGAAGTGAGGAAGGAATGGTTGAGCTCATATCAATTACTTGTTCTGGCTAGTGGAGGACACAACACTGGACTACAATTCTAAGCCTGATATTGTGACTCCTCTCAAGAATGGGCTCACATTCACAGTGATTGATGTCTTAGAGTAAATCATGTTACCAGGAATAGAAAATAATAATGGATTTATTATTAATAATAATGGCAATTTGGCAAATCACATCTTAGTAATGTCATTACATAAAGGGATCAATACAAGATGCAGAAAAGGTATATTTTGGGGTAAGAGAAGAAAGGAAGAAAACACTGCTCCATTAGAGGCCAAGCAAAAAGGCATTTTCAAGGTAAAATATTTCTAACAAGAAAGATGGCTGAGAAAGACTATTGGGAGTATTCAATTACACAAATTATCCTCCTGGACTCAAACAGAGAAGGATCTGTGTGAGAAGACCATGTGCAGTATGTACCTGACCAACAAAGCTCCTTGTTGCTCAGTAGAAGAGTCTTGACTTTGTTGTTAATGGCGAGAAAGGAAACAAGCCTCTTCTTTGCTGGTGTTCTCTTTCTGTGTTAATCAAACCTGGCATGAGTTGCCTTTAATAAAATTTAATGACAATATGCCAAGAGTCCACAGGAGGGAGACACAGTTTTCTAAAAGTGACACAATAAATAATTAAGTTGCCATAATTCCTGATGCTTAAAGTACAAAGTTTCAGCTCTTATTTTCATTGAATGATTCTTTTTCCTGGTGGACAATTTAAAAGGCATACTTTTAAGAACAACAAGAGGATATTTATCCCAAGCATGAAGATTGTTTTGTTATTGTGGTTAAACAAAGTCTATATATGAATTTTATTTTTGAATACCTTGACTACTGAAAACAAAAATTTGTTTCATTGTCTTTTAGTAATTATGATAAGTACTTAAAATTGTGTAGGTATTTTTTTCTATGAAACTGTCTAAAGTGTCTTTATTCTCTCTGTGTCATTTTCTTTTTCAGTTTATTTATCTTTACTTTCATGTGTATGAGTGTTCTGCAAGCATATATGCATGTATATCATGTACTTTCCTAGGACCAAAAAAATGCTAGAAGAGGCCATAGGAACTCCTGGAAATGGAGGTACAAATGGCTATGAGCTATTATAAATAAGGCTGCTATGAACATAGTAGAGCAGAAGTTGGAAGGAGCCCAGATGTCCCTCAAAGGAGGAATGGATACAGAAAATGTGGTATATTTATACAATGGAATACTACTCAGCAATTAAAAATAACGAATTCATGCAATTTGTAGGCAAATGGTTGGATCTGGAAAATATCATCCTAAGTGAATTAACCCAATCACAAAAGAATACACTTGAAATGCAATCACTGATAAGTGGATATTAATGAGCCCAGAAGCTCTGAATATGTAAGGCACAATTAGCAAGTCAAAAGATTCCCAAGAAGAAGGAAGGAGAGGACCCTGGTCCTGCAAAAACTGGATCCAATTTTGTAGGAGAGTACCAGAACAGAGAAATGGTGGGAAGGTGATTGGGGAATAGGCAGGGGGGGAGAAGAGGACTTATGGGACATATGGTGAGGGCGGGAACTAGGAAAGGGGAAAGCCTTTGGAATGTAAACAAAGAACATAGAAAAATGGCTATGAGCCACAACATAAATGTACTGAACCAAGGTCCTCTGCAAATACTGATTGAGAAATGATTTGAGCCTCTCTTTCTCTTTGTATGTGTATGTATAGTTTGGGTGCATGTTCCCGTTCCGTGTGTGTGTGTGTGTGTGTGTGTGTGTGTGTGCACGTGCGCACAAGCAGTGCATGACTGTGCATTCATAGGCTAGATGACAACCTCAGATTTTGCTACATAGGTACTACCCACCTTGGTTTTTGAGATTTTACCTTGACCTAACATTTGCTGGGTAAGCTGGGCTGATTGAGGTTCGACCTCCAATGATCTGCTTATATCTGTTTCAGTGGTGCTAGGGTTATAAAGAAATGCCACCCATGTTCAACCTCCCTTACACAGGCCATGGAGATCCAACTCAGGTACTCATGCTTGCAAGGAAAGCAGCTGACCAACTGAAACTGAGTCACCTCACTAGTGCATTTTGTTTGTTTTTATGAGAAAACATTTTGTGCTGCAGCTCAGGCTGGCTTGAAATTCATTTGAAGCCTATACTCACAAAATTCTCCTGTCTCAGCTTCCTGATTGATGGGCTAACAGGAATGAGTCATCATACCTGACTGATTCTCTGAACTCTTTCATGGTGAACTTGTAGGTTTATATAGCTGATTCAAGATGTGCTTTGCATTTCAATGCTGAAAACTAGATTTTGCTTCTGACACCTTGCTGTTCCTTGTTCAGTATAGATTAAGCATTTCTACCACCCTGCATTTAAACGGACACATGATTTGCTTTCCTAATGAAATCTAAGTGGAAGAATGTATTTAAAAAGTTGTGTGCATCTCTCCTGGCTATTTTCTTCCCTGTTTGCAAATCTTTCCTGTCAATCTGAGAGAGTGAAGAGTCATTCATCTCAGAGCATTGAATGTCACCAGGAACATCATCTCAGCCAGAAAATGTCATAAGAGATGACTAATTAATAAACATTGAAGGAATAGGCAAGGTTTTCTAGGCTTCATAGGCTCTATACCATGTCTTCAACTCCTCTAGGATTAGCTATTTCAATACAAATATCAGTAATAGATAGAAAGACAGAAAATATAGATAAATATGTTCCAAAAAAATCTTATTTTTAAAAGCAGATGAGAGACATATTCAACCATAGACCATAGTTTATTGATACCTTCTGTAAACTCCTGACTTGCAAAAGATGTTACAGCAGGATAGCATGGATTGTACTATATAATATTTTATTTTACAAAGGAGCAGTATTTTAGAACTGAAAAAACAAAGTTAATCTGTGTTTTCCTATTAGATACTGTATTAAATTAGCACAACATAAAAATTAGTTTGGGTTCCAAAATTTAATCTAACTTAGTCATGCTAATAGTCAACAAAACATGGTAATAAAGGCTACTTGGTAGAATGGGGAGATGGCTCAGTTGGTAAACTCTTTTCTGAGCAAGTGTAAGGAACCAATTTTGACACTCAGGCCCAAATGTGTTAGATGGGTATTATAGCATATGTTAGTAACTCCAGCACTGAAGAAAGGAAGATGATGCCTGGAACATACTGACCACCAGCTTTGCAGAACTCTAGGACAATGAAGACATATTCATAAAAAAGTTGTGTGGCACCAGAGATTGCATGCAGACATGCACATGTATGCACATGCTCCTACCAACAGGTTTATGCCCCTCTCCACACACAAACACATGCATGCTCATGCCAAAAACCTGCTTAGAACATTATTTGATGAAAAGTTGTTCATATAGAAATTTTCCTCAGCATCAAAAACTCGGGAGGAAAAAAAAGGCAACTAAGTTCTCCGAAAAGCTATATGTATGGAGAAGAAGTTATGTATAAGCAAGGGACTGGGAGAAGAACTTTCTTGACAATTTTTTTTTGTGATTTGAATACTAACACCATATTTATTTATGTAATTGTCCTTATAGAGGTTTAAAAAGAGGCAAAATTTATGACAGAGATACTATGAATTTTCTGTTCTTGGTATAGTCTCCTAACGGTGTAGATTTCTTAGTTCTCTGGCATGCAACTGGCTATATGCTCCTTTTAATTTCCACATGGATATCCCAGTTCACATAAACAGATTTTAAAATCACAATTATTTAGAGGCATATGGAGAAACAATTTGTGAAATATTACATAATAAATGCACAATGTGGGCTTCACAGTGTCTTGTAAAGTGTGATTGTTTCAGAAGTCAAAGGCTACTTTCTTTTTTTTTCTTTTTTTATTGTATATATTCTATATTTACAATTCATTTCCCTTTTTCTGGTTCCCCACCCCCCAAAGGTCCCACATGTCCTTTTCCCTCCCCCTGCTCCCGCATCCACCCCCTCCCACTTTACTGTTCTTGTACTCTCCCACAATGATGTTTTGGTCCATTCTAGCACCAGTGTCCACTCCTTTCTTCTTGTGAGACATCACTTGATATGTGATTTGTGTCTTTGGTGTTCCAAGCTTCTAGGCTAATATCTACTTATCAGTGACTGTATACCATGGGTATTCTTTTGAGACTGGGTCACCTCACTTAGTATGACGTTCTCCAGCTCCATCCATTTCTCTAAGAATTTCATGAATTCATTGTTTCTAATGGCTGAATAGTACTCCATTGTGTATATATACCACATTTTTTGTATCCATTCCTCTGTTGAGGGACATCTGGGTTCTTTCCAGCTTCTGGCTATTATATATAAGGCTGCTATGAACATAGTGGAGCATGTATCCTTATTGCATGCTGGTGAATCTTCTGGGTATATTCCCAGGAGTGGTATGGCTGGGTCCTCTGGAAGTATCACGCCCAGTTTTCTGAGGAACCGCCATATTGATTTCCAGAGTGGTTGTACCAGCTTGCATTCCCACCAGCAGTGGAGGAGTGTTCCTCTTTCTCCACATCCTCGCCAACACCTGATGTCTTCTGAGTTTTTAATCTTAGCCATTCTGACTGGTGTGAGGTGAAATCACAGGGTTGTTTTAATTTGCATTTCCCTAATGACTAGTGATGTTGAACATTTTTTAACGTGTTTCTCAGCCATCCGAATTTCTTCAGGTGAAAAGTCTCTGTTTAGCTCTGTACCCCATTTTTGGATAGGGTTATTTGGTTTTCTGGGGTCTAACCTCTTGAGTTCTTTGTATACATTGGAGATTAGCCCTCTGTCAGATGTGGGGTTGGTGAAGATTTTTTCCCAATTTGTTGGTTGCCGATTTATCCTTTTGACAGTGTCTTTTGCCTTACAGAAACTTTGTAGTTTTATGAGGTCCCATTTGTCTATTCTTGTTCTTAGAGTATAAGCAATTGGTGTTCTGTTCAGGAAGTTTTCCCCTGAGCCGATGTCTTCAAGGGTCTTCCCCAGTTTCTTTTCTATTAGTTTTAGTGTGTCTGGTTTTATGTGGAGATCCTTGATCCACTTGGAGTTGAGTTTGGTGCAAGGAGATAAGAGTGGATCAATTCTCTTTCTTCTGCATGTTGACCTCCAGTTGAGCCAGCACCATCTGTTGAAAAGGCTATCTTTTTTCCACTGGATGTTTTCAGCTCCTTTGTCAAAGATCAATTGGCCATAGATGTGAGGGTTCAATTCTGGGTCTTCGATCCTATTCCATTGATCTGCTTCCCTGTCACTGAACCAATACCATGCAGTTTTTAATACCACTGCTCTGTAATATTGCTTGAGGTCCAGGATATTGATTCCCCCAGAAGTTCTTTTGCTATTGATGATAGTTTTAGCTATCCTGGGTTTTTTTGTTATTCCAGATGAATTTGAGAATTGCTCTTTCTAGCTCTATGAAGAACTGAGTTGGGATTTTGATGGGGATTGCATTGAATCTGTATATTGCTTTGGGCAAGACTGCCATTTTGACTATATTAGTCCTGCCAACCCACGAGCATGGAAGATTTCCCATTTTCTGATGTCTTCTTCAATTTCCCTCTTCAGAGACCTGAAGTTTTTGTCGTATAAATCTTTCACATGTTTGGTTAGCGTCACTCCAAGATACTTTATATCATTTGTGGCTATTGTGAAGGGTGTCATTTCCCTAATTTCTTTCTCAGCCTGCTTATCCTTCGCTTATAGGAAGGCTACTGATTTATTTGAGTTGATTTTATAGCCAGCCACTTTGCTGAAGTTGTTTATCAGTTGCAGGAGTTCTCTGGTGGAGGTTTTTGGGTCACTTAAGTAAACTATCATATCATCTGCAAATAGTGATAGTTTGACTTCTTCCTTTCCGATTTGTATCCCTTTGACTTCCCTCTGTTGTCGAATTGCTCTAGCTAGTACCTCAAGTACTATATTGAAGAGATATGGCGAGAGGGGACAGCCTTGTCTAGTCCCTGATTTTAGTGGGATTGCTTCAAGTTTCTCTCCGTTTACCCTAGATGTTGGCTACTGGTCTGCTGTATATTGCTTTTACTATGTTTAGATATGGGCCTTGAATTCCTGTTCTTTCTAGGACCTTTAGCATGAAAGGATGCTGAATTTTGTCAAATGGTTTTTCAGCATCCAATGAGATGACCATGTGGTTTTTTTTCTTTGAGTTTGTTTATGTAGTGGATTACGTTGATGGATTTCCATATATTGAATCATCCCTGCATCCCTGGGATGAAGCCAACTTGATCATGGTGAATGATCGTTTTGATGTGTTCTTGGATTCGGTTGGCAAGTATTTTGTTTAGTATTTTTGCATCGATATTCATAAGAGAAATTGGCCTGTAGTTCTCTTTCTTAGTTGGATCTTTGTGTGGTTTTGGTATCAGGGTAATTGTGGCTTCATAGAATGAGTTGGGTAGTGTTCCTTCTGTTTCTATTTTGTGGAATAATTTGAAGAGTATCGGTATCAGGACTTCCTTGACGGTCTGATAGAATTCTGTACTAAAACCGTCTGGTCCTGTGCTCTTTTTGGTTGGAAGACTGTCTATGACCCATTCTATTTCTTTGGGGGTTATGGGTCTGTTTAGACGATCTATTTGATCCTGGTTTAATTTTGGTATTTGGTAACTGTCGAGGAAATTGTCCATTTCCTCCAGATTCTCCAGTTGTGTTGAGTATAGGTTTTTGTAGTAGGATCTGATGATTTTTTGAATTTCCTCAGTTTCTGTTGTTATATCTCCCTTTTCATTTCTAATTTTGTTAATTTGAATACTGTCTCTGTTCCCTTTAGTAAGTCTGGCTAGGGGTTTATCTATCTTGTTGATCTTCTCAAAGAACCAGCTCCTGGTTTTGTTGATTCTTTGTATGGGTCTCTTTGTTTCAACTTGATTGATTTCAGCCCTGAGTTTGATGATTTCCTGTCTTCTACTCCTCCTGGGTGAAATTGCTTCTTTTTGATCCAGAGCTTTCAAGTGTGCCATTAAGTTGCTAGTATATGCTCTCTCCTGTTTCTTTTTGGAGACACTCAGGGCTATGAGTTTTCCTCTAAGCACTGCTTTCATTGTGTCCCATAGATTTGGGTATGTTGTGCCTTCATTTTCATTAAGTTCTAAGAATTCTTTGATTTCTTTCTTTATTTCTTCCTGGACTAAGGTATCATTGAGTAGAATATTGTTCAGCCTCCAAGCGTATGGGGATTTTCTGTTGTTTTTGTTGCTATTGAAGAACACTCTTACTCCATGGTGATCTGATAAGAGGCATGGGATTAGTTCAATCTTTTTATATTTGTTGAAATCTGTCTTGTGTCCAATTATATGGTCGATTTTGGAGAAGGTACCATGAGGGGCTGAGAAAAAGGTATAGTCTTTTGCTTTAGGGTGAAATGTTCTATATATATCTGTTAAATCCAATCGCTCCAAAGTTTCGATGAGTTTCTCCGTGTCTCTGTTTAGTTTCTGTTTTCCTGGTCGGTCCACTATAGATAGTGGAGTATTGAGGTCCCCCACAATCATTGTGTTAGGTGCAATGTGTGCTTTGAGCTTTAGTAAGGTTTCTTTTACAAATGAGGGTGCCCTTACATTTGGAGCGTAGATGTTTGGAATTGTGAGTTCTTCTTGGTGGATTCTTCCTTTGACTAGCAGGAAGTGACCTTCTGTGTCTCTTTTGATGACTTTGGGTTGAAAGTCAATTTTATCTGATATTAAAATGGCTACTCCAGCTTGCTTCCTGTGACCATTTGCTTGCAAAATTGTCTTCCATCCTTTTACTCTAAGGTAGTGTTTGTCTTTGACTCTGAGGTGTGTTTCCTGTAAGCAGCAAAATGTAGGGTCCTGTTTCCTATCCAGTCTGTTAGTCTATGTCTTTTTATTGGGGAGTTGAGTCCATTGATGTTAAGAGATATTAAGGAATAGAGATTATTACTTCCTGACATTTTTGATGTTATTTTTGTTTTTGAGTAGTTATCTTCCTTTGAGTTTGATGGAAGAAGTTTACTGTCTTGCTTTTTCTTGGGTGCCATTCCCTTCCTTGTGTTGGAGTTTTCCTCCTATTATCCTTTGTAGAGCTGGGTTAGTGGAAAGATATTGTGTAAATTTGGTCCTGTCATGGAATATTTTGATTTCTCCATCTATGTTGATTGAGAGTTTTGCTGGGTATAGTAGTCTTGGCTGACATTTGTTTTCTCTTAGGGTCTGCATGAGGTCTGCCCAGGATCTTCTAGCTTTCATGGTTTCTGGAGAGAAGTCTGGTGTGATTCTGATAGGTCTTCCTTTATATGTTACTTGGCCCTTTTCTCTTACTGCCTTTAATATTCTTTCTTTGTTTAGTACATTTGGGGTTTTGATTATTATGTGACGGGAGGTGTTTCTGTTCTGGTCCAGTCTGTTTGGAGTTCTGTAGGCTTCTTGTATATTCATGGGCATCTCTTTCTTTAAGTTAGGAAAGTTTTCTTCCATAATTTTGTTAAAGATATTTGCTGGCCCTTTAAGTTGTAGATCTTCACTCTCATCTATCCCTATAATCCTTAGGTTTGGTCTTCTCATTGTGTCCTGGATTTCCTGGATGTTTTGGGTTACAAGCCTTTTGGATTTTGCGTTTTCTTTGACTGTGGAGTCAATGGTTACTATGTTATCTTCAGCATCAGAGATTCTTATTTCTATCTCTTGTATTCTGTTGTTTATGTTTGCATCTACGACCCCTGATTTCTTCCCAAGGTTTTCTATCTCCAAGGTTGCCTCCTTTTGTGATTTCTTAGTTGTTTCTACCTCTGTGTTCAGATCTTGGATGGTTTTTCTCAGTTCCATCATTTGTTTGTTTGTGTTTTCATGTAATTCTTTAATATATTTTTGTGCTCCCTCTTTCATGACTTCTGCCTGTTGTTTCAAGTTCTCCTGCATTTCTTTAACTGATTTTCTCATTTCCTCTTTATTGGTTTCAGTCTGATGGCCCATATTCTCCTGGAGTTCTTTAAGTGTTTTTTGTGTTTAGATTGTAAGAGCTTCTACCCTATTGATGTTCCCCTGCATTTCTTTAAGAGATTTGTTTATGTCTTTTTTGTGTTCCTCTAGGAGCATCATGACCTGTGCTTTTATATCTAACTCTTGTTTTTCTGGTGTGCTGGGGTATCCTGGACTTGCTGTGGTTGGCGAATTGGGTTCAGATGGTGCCATATTGCCTTGATTTCTGTTAATAACGTTCCTACGTTTGCCTTTTGCCATTTCTTTATCTCTGGCGTTAGTTGGTCTTATTGTAGATGGTGCCCTGCTGAAAGCACAGCAAGCCTGTCCCCAGGAGACAGATCCCTTCTGGTAGCTTGTCTGTGCTGGACTATGCTCGCTCTGAGTCCAGGCCCCTGACTCCAGCTGCTAGAGTTCCGAGCTGTGCCCCGAGGCGGCAAGGTGTCCCCTCGCTGCTAGTCAGCTCAGAGAGCTGGTTGAGGCTGTGGTAGTCTGCACCCACAGCTGAGCTTTCTGTGCTTGGATCTCCTGCAGAGCTAAGCTAAGCTATATCTCTGGCCACACACCTGATTCCAGCTGGTCACTGCGTCCAGTGTGCCTGCTGTTTGCACGCGGGGATCTGAGGCAAGATGGCTGCCCCCACTGAAAGCACCGCGTGGCCTTGGCTGAGCTGCTGGTACCCAGCTCTGCTGATCCCTTCTGGCTGCGTTGTCTGTGCTGGACTATGCTCGCTCTGAGTCCAGGCCCCTGACTCCAGCTGCTAGAGTTCCGAGCTGTGCCCTGAGGCGGCCAGGTGGCCCCTCGCTGCTAGTCTGCTCAGAGAGCTGGTCCCGGCCGGTAGTCAGCACCCTTAGCTGAGCTTTCTGTGCCTGGATCTCCTGCAGAGCTAAGCTAAGCTATAACTCTGGCCACGCACCTGATTCCAGCCGCTCACTGCGTCCAGTGTGCCTGCTGTTTGTGCGCGGGGGTCTGGGTCAAGATGGCTGCCCCAGCTGAAGGCACCATGTGACCTTGCCAAAGGCTACTTTCTATAGAGTAGTCTGTAGCTCCCTTGTTGATGTATTAAATCTTTGTTCCCAAACTTCTTTGTTTTTTAAAATTTGTATGTTTTAATATAAAACTTCAAAATGTGTGTAAATGATGAGAAAATGTCCTTATTTCAGCTCTGCTCACCAACATCTAATATCTAGAAATCATTACATTCCTAGGATCTCTCTCTCTCTCTCTCTCTCTCTCTCTCTCTCTCTCTCTCTGTTTCATCTCCCTCTTTCATTCATGTTGCTGATTTCCTGCTTCATGTAAATGAATACCTGAGCCAAGCATTTCTTGTGGGAACTGAAGGGGTCTTAAACAAGGGCATCAAAATACCTGGCATACAAATCTGGCAGCTCTCAGAAAAGCCAGAGAATTGGTGAGCACATACCAGTGGTCTTGTAGGAAAAAATATCCAACCAATTCACTGATCTACAAACAGACAGAAAGCAGGTAAAAGCTGAAGGATAGAAAATCATTCAACCTTCAATATGAAAATGATGTGATTAAAAATAAAAGCATGGTATATTAATCAATTTTAAATCCTGGTTTGTCTTTCCTATTCTATGTAAGAAAGCTAATATTGAATATGGATCTACTTAATTTATTGTTTTGAAACTGTTTTGTCTTATTTCCTTTGACCTTTTAAAGGTTAATTTTAAACTAATTATATTAACTGTCTTGGACAACTGTTTTTTTCTGCATTTGCTAATTTCACTGAAACTGTCACTCTAATGGTGATAGTTTAACTACTACTTAATAGAAATTCCAACTTGATGTTTTAAAAGAATATTTTAATATGACATTGATAATTAAAGGCCATATTGTTTACAAATTAATCTTCAGACCATAATATATACTTCTAATACTGAATTTTAATTCTTTACATATTGACTAACAATGTTAAGGAATAGTGCATCATATTTTAAAATCATACTCCTTTATAAAAGTGTTTACTTAGAAATTTTAAATCCATAAATTAAATGTTAATAGTAATAGCACAGAGTTATTTTTAAAAGTCTTCTATAAGTAGGACCCATCAGAGCTAAGTAGAAATTTTATTTCTTTGTGATGTGGAAGTTTATTGTATTCTACGTAAGCATTCCAAAGTGTCTATAGTTTAAATTTAACAAGCATAAACTAGTTCTAAAGGATTATGGGGCATGCTCAAGTTTTTCATAGCATCATATCTCAATTTTCTGCATTAGTTATCTTTCCCACCATTGTGACTAAACATCTGATACAATTAAGGAAGAAAGTGTTGACTTGGGCTCATAATTTGAAGATACAGTCCATCATGATGGGAAAGCTTTGTTGGTAAAAGCATGAGGTAACTGATCATGTGTCTGCAGCTAAGAAGCAGACATGAATTCAGGGGCTCTGCTCACCTTATCCTTTTTTATTCAGTATGGGTGCCCAGTCTGTGAAAGGGTGACACCCACATCTATGGTTGACCTTCTCACCTCAGTTAAACATCTGTGGAAACGTTGACCTAGACATGCCCCGGAGTGTGTGTCCTACATCAGTCAGACTTCTGTCAGGTTCACAATCAAACTTGACCCTCACAATCTGTGACATCTGCTGGGACAGCTCAGATTTTGTGATTGCAAGTGCTGGTTGTCAACTTGACACAATCTGAGAAGTAGTAGCTTCAAGTGGAGAATGCTATCTCATTGCCCTGTGGGCATGTTTTAGGGACATTTTCTTGATAGTTAATTGGTTTAAGAGGATCTTGGTCAGTCAGAGAAGTACTTTCCATTGATGGGCCTGATGTGTATTCAAACAAACAAACAAACAAACAAACAAACAAAACTGTATCTTGACATGAGGCTGGGAGCAATCTAATAAGCAGAATTCCTCTGGGGTTTCTTCTTCAAGCTCTTTTGTCTTGGCTTTTCTCTATAATAGATTTAACTTGTAAGTTGAAGTAAAGCCTTTTCTCCTTAAATTCCTCTTGATTGTGGTATTTATCACAGCAACTGAGATCAAACTAGAGCTGGTTGCTTCCATTAGTAGAGAGAAGGGCAACATATGATTGACAAATACAAGAATCTGCTTCAGTGACATTGTCACCCATGAGGTAGGTCTCTGAGTGGGTTCATGATATTTTTTGAAAATTTTCATTATAAAATCAATCCTCCAGTCATACAACATGACTCAAATAGGTAAAAAAGAAGATAAAGGGAGTTCAAATTCAGGGTAAACCTTTTTAAAGGCTGTAGTTGTGTTAGGAGGGGCAGCAACCAGGTTACCCTCACTTGTATAAAATTTATAGATGGCCCATATAATTGTGAATTTGTCTATAGATCTGTTAAAACCAACTGGGAATGTGTACCTATTTACAAACTCGCAAATAGGTGCTCCCCATCTATTAAAAACAGCCTGTTTCAGAGTTTTAAATATAATGTGATTAAGTTTTAAATTGAGTTGAAAAAAAAGAGTAAGTTACACATAAATTGAGTTACTGGAGTGGTTTCACTTTTAAAAACTGAATTAAGGGCTTTGAAATTAATTTAGTTTTGAACAGAATGTGTTCAGTTTAAGTTTTGTGTATTAATTTGCTTTTGCACTAGCTCTTTGGAACAAAAAGAACAAAGCAATTTCAACAGTTTATTTTCCATATTTACAACCCTGCATCAAACTTTTCTCTGCAATAAACATGAATTATATACCTCTTGCAGGTGGGAGTCCCATCTGTGCATTTCTTTCCTGCAGACAACGCATGCGCCCATGGACTCTTCCTGCATCCATATGAAGTCCCCTCATTTCAGTTAATTATGTGGTAGAGATATTTAATTCATTCTCATTTTTAATTATATACTTATGATTAATGGTTGAAGCATATCTATGTTATAGCTTCAAAATTCCATTTTAATTAGTAAGAAACAATCCAGACAATTTAGAGGAATCTTTATAGATATATTGTTTTATGTTAAAGATATTCAAAATTACTAAAACGTCAATTTTCTTTGAAGACTGAATCATTAATATTTTGGCATGGAGGTGAGTACCTTAAAGCTGCAGTGCTTAGAGAATTCAAGCTCTGAAACTTACAGAAACTTACAGGTCTGCCTCGGGTCTAATATTATTCTGTACATTTCAGAGTTGTGCCTGGAGAAATGGGCAATGACTCTATTATATTCAGATCCTTAATCCAAAAAACTAGGTTAACCATAAATTTGCTCTGATAATTAAATTAGAAATGGTTGCCTAGCAGAGAGCACTGCTCGTTATAGCATGGTTTTTAGAGTATGCTCCATTTAACAGATTATATGGATTCAAAATTATGTGTTACAGACAGAGAATCACTAATATGCACTAATATGTACATACATAATGTATGTAGTTGAAATTTTTTAAGTTCAGGCCTGGAGATGTGGTGTGATTCTTAAGAGCACTTACTGCCCTTCTAGAGGACTAGAGTACTGTTCCCAACAAACACCCTGGGTGGCTCAAAATTGCCTGTAACTCCAGCTACAGAAGATCTGATGCCTTCTTCTGATCTATGGAAATATCTTCATACATGCACATATATAACAGAGAGAGAGAGAGAGAGAGAGAGAGAGAGAGAGAGAGAGAGAGAATGAGAACAGAGGGAGAGAAAGAGATAGAAATAAAATAAAAACAATTAAATAAATAAATGAAAGTATAGAATTGAAAACCTGTTATATCTTGGGAACTTTGTTACTAACCATTGAGGATATTGAAATGGCAAAACCAAAGAGCATACAATATAAGAGAATAAGGTATTAAGTTATAATTATTTGTAATGAACACAAGCAACACATGACTGGGGTGGAGTGTTTTAAAATTTGGAGTGATGGTGTTAAGATCATACTGAATAAGACCTTTAGATGTTGATGTACAGCTGAGACTTCTGCTCACTCTAATATCAATGAGGAAAACTGAATTGCTAGGCATGCCCATGTTTGTCAGTATGCCTTGTCTTAGTTTCTTTACTTTCCTATTGCTTTAATACAAGACTTTGATAGAAATGACTCCCACAAGGAAGGATTCACAGTTCATGGTGTGGCCCTTCATGGTAGGAAAGTCAAAACAAGAGCTTGAAGTGGCAGCTCATCCTACTCCTAGTAGGAACACACATTCACGATCTCTCGCTCTCTCTTGATTTTATAGTCCAGGGTCCTTTGCTCAGAGAATATATGCCCTCAAAAAATAAAAAATTAGATGGAGCTTAATGTATTAATTAAAGTCTTCAAAATAATCTCTGACAGGCATGTCTCCTTGGTAATTCTAGGTTTGGTCTAGTTAATAATTACCACTGATCATCATATGGCTTAATCTAAAATTTGTAATTTGAGCTGTGTGTTGAGTTATTGCTACTATAGCAATAGCCAAGGCACTGTAGGGCTATAATAGTGACATAATCCATTGATGCCACTAACTGTTTCTATGTAAAATGTCCTCCTCATTCTTTAAATGTAGTAGATTAAAGCAATGATAAAAATAATGTCCTATGCAGTTTCTGAGTCAGGAATGATTGGATGGATTAAAATCACTCAAAATATCTAGTGAAGTTTGAATCTAGATTCCAGCTCTGCCTAAAGTCATCTGAACTGCTAATGGGAAAAGAAACCCTGCTTCCTGAACTGTAATCTTATATATCTTGCAAAGCAGCAAGGATTTTAGGGATAGTTCCCCTTTATTTTCTTAAGGCTCCTATTAGAGGCTACATAATTTTTTTGAGCCAATCTCAATTTCTGTTGTTGTTAGGGTTACTGATGCTATGATGAAACACCATGGCCATGATGTGAGGCAACTTGGGTAGAAAATGGCTTACTTTTTTACACTTCCATATTGTAACTCATCACTGAAGGAAGTAAGGACCGGAAGTCAAGCAGGGCTGAAAACCTGAGAGGCAGAGATAACATAGAGGCTGTGAAAGGCGTGGCTTACTGACGTGCTCCTCATAGCTTGTACAGGGTGCTTTTTCATAGCACTCAGGACCACCACCCCTGCGTACCTAGGGAATGGCGCCACCTACATTGAGATGGCTTTTACCACATCAGTTAACAGAATCCCCTCAAGAGAGGTTCATGGGAATAAATAAAATATAAATAACCCATCATTAAGATCCACAAAGTGATATTAGTTTGTGTCACATTGAAAATTAAAGCTAACCATTGCAATACATATGAAATTCAAGAATTATGAGTTATATGCCCATTTAAGAGCATTGAAACCATAGAAAACATATACTTAAAGTATATATATATATATATATATATATATATATATTATTAAAGTTAACTGAAATCATTTAGAAACATACAATTAACATTTAGTGAAATGTCACTTTTTTATTTTTTGTCTTTACATAACTCTTTTAGAATTACAGGTTCTAAATATAAATGAGTAAAAATTTAGCATATTTTATTACATTGCTAATAATAAACTTGAAATTTGAAAACAAAACCACATACTTTTACATAAGTTTTCTTCTTGAAAGTTATGTTAAATTCTTGATCAAGACTTATTTTGATTGTTGCTTCAGACTCTTGATAATCATCTTTAACAAAAACTTCATTCATATAACTAGATATTAAACTAATGAAAACAATTTTGTAACCATTTACAATTTATATTGAATTATGTTTAAAATTCTAATAGCTTTTTTCTTTTCAATGTATTGTGAAAATATGAACAGATTTAAAATCCAATCCATTTTTCTTCATCAAGTGTTTCAAAATAATGATTAAACTCTAATTTAGAAGATGAACTCTATTGTTGGATTAGAGTCCCCAATTTTGCTACATAATACCACATCAGAGAAATGCCTCAAAAACTCATATCAGACAGACAATGGACAGACAGATCGATGCAGAAAGTGGTTAAGGTATTAGAATCTTGGCTGGAATCAGTCTTCTACAAGCCTCTGATTGATATCACCCTGCTCAAGACCCTTTACATGTGGCACTTTAGATTTGAAACAAACTTTGTGAGAAGCTGCATAGTACCCCATGTGTAGGTACCATGGAAAGGCACATAATCTTCAAGTTCCTTTTGAGATACAGGGGAAGTCGTTATTTCTGCCACAGTAGTAATCCAAGTTGAGCAACAGACAGGATATTCGCTGTCATTTTTACTTCTTGGAAGACTCTATTCTTACTTGATAGTTTCTTGAACGATTCCCTTGTGTGGAAGCCTGAAACCTCTCTCTTTCCACATCTGGAAGTCACCATAATCAAAGAGGAGTTTTCCCCTCTACCTTCCACCACTTCTTTGGAAAATGAGCTCTCACAAACCTATAGCTCATGCATCACCTGTACAACAGAAGAATTCCTGTTATTGTGTGACAGTCATGTTGAACTCAAAACACAATGATTACTTGGGAGGTTTTACTCTTGGTCCATACAAACCTCCTTTGATGTCATATGTATGAAAGTATAACTATCTGAATATGTGTGGTATTTGCTAAATACCACACATATTCAGACAATATATGTCTAATAATGCTAAAATAATTAGGTGGTTAGTTATTTACTGTGGTGTGCACTTTATTATTGTTTAGAGTAGACACATACTTGAATGAAAATCAAAACATAAAACCATAGTCACGATATTCTTATAACACTCTCATGCACCTCATTTATTAAGTCTCTTGATTATACAAAGGTCCTAGATGGCCATGAACCTGTAGCATCTAGGTTCTTGTAAGTTCATCCTGTGATTTTCAAAGAAGGAAGAAATTGCCTAACGAGGCTATACGAAAACAAATGCTCATCCTTAGCTAAGGAATGACTATGTATTTTGAGTCTGACACAAAAATTTCAGGCTGACACTGCTGTTCTGGTAAGAATATGTCTAGCTTTTCAGTAGTACCTGCCTGTCCTATTCATGAGCTTGTATTCAGTTGTGATGCATGCGATTTGGTAGGGGACAGAGGTGGGCATCTGCAATATCTTAAGGCTCATTTCTATAGAACATTTAACCTTTTTTTCTGATCTAACTGATTATAAAATGTGATTGTGAAGTTTGCTTTGACTGATTTCAAGATATTACTTAAATGATTTGTTCAATCTTGCCATGTTAGCATTCCAATTTAGGTTTAAAAGCTCAAGGTTTCCTCAGATATAAAAGAATTCAGAAAAACTAAAAGTGATGCCAGTGTATTCACAGTAGGTATTTCTCTTTGCTTCTCTATTTATAGGCAGGCCTGAGGCTAACTTGCTGTCTTCACAGAACATTTACTGTAGTGGGGTAGTACTTTCCTTAACTCCAACACAGGGCTCTGTGTTGAGCCTCACTGTGGCAGAGCCAGGAAACATGGTAGGTGGAGAGCAACTGCGTCATGTAACTACTCTACTCATGAAATGAAGAGAAGAGTCAATCCTATTCCAGCAACAAGATCAATTTCTGACAGATTTGGGATTCCTCTAAATTTCCGATGTTAGACCATATGTATATGTATGTGCAGATGTTTATGTATATACACACATACATATGCTAATCTCACATATTGATAATATATGAACACACACACAACAAGTAAATATGCACACACATACATCATTCATCGTCATACCCAAATCCATTATGTGCACTAATGCAAATTTCAAAGCACCAGGATTTAGGATTTATATTATGTTTGAAAGAGTTTTCAAAAAAGTAAAGAATTAATTTTCCAGATGCCTCATGTCTTTCTCATTCCATTTAAAAAGTATTTATTTTGTTTAACATATGTTTATGTGAATGCATACATGTATGTATGTATGTGTGTATGTATGTATATATGTATATATGTGTAGATCATATGTGCAGGAGCCTGTGAAGAAGAAATGATCAGATCATCTGGAACTATAGTTACAGACAGTTTTAATCTATATGATGTGGGTGCTAGGAGCTGAATCTCTCCAAGCAGCAAGTGATGTTAATTAATCAAAAGATCTAAACTATCTTTCCATTTGCCCTTGTATCATTTATAAATACGACATTGGTAGGAAGCTCTTTGCTCATTATTGTCTGTTAAAATCAGTAGAGTACCTGAGCTTACCTGTCACAGTTATGGTACAAAAAACATTTGCAAAGAATATATCTCTCTATGAACAATTTTATCAGAATTACTCAGTGTTTCTCAGTGGGAATGCCCATAGGATCAATTACAGCTAACATTTTTTAATGCATTAATATGTTTCCTTGTGTTCGATCATGAAGATTGTTTATATAATTATGTTTCTCTTTTGTTCCCCCTGGCTCAAGTAAGTATAAAACAAAAGTTATTGTTTCACCATAGAAATTTTAATCTTTGCAGCTCTTAGGTCCTTTCTCCCATTTCTGTGATTTTATTAAACAATGTGTACTTTTATAATAGTAGCATAAATCACACTAAATAATATTGGGAGAATTCAGAAAGTGTTCATTAACTTACATATTAGTAAAATAATTCCTGTAAATGTGATTAGTACCATTGTGCTAATCATATGTATAGATACATTATAGACTTGCAGAATATGTAAATATGACTCATATATGGCATGAATATATATCTATATACCCATGAATATATTATAAAACGGACATTTTATTTAAAAATATGAAGTATTTATAATTAATTGAGTTCAATTTCTTTCTAAGTACTTATTATGGTTGGGATCTGAAGGATATGTAAGAAGAAATAATAAATGACCTTTCTTTGAAAGAGTTAAATTTTAACAATGAAAAAATATATTCTATCAACTTTAGACCTTAGGAAGCATGGAGAAAAGTGTCTGAAGGATAATTTCAAAGAGTTAATTTAACACTTCTTTCTATATGACAAGTACAGGCCCTCATTCCACAATTATTCTTTTATCTATGTCTTGAGCTTGATGTTTCAAATGATCAGTGAAGGTACAGCTGACAAAGACCTGAGGCAGTTAATCAGCTCTTCACTTTTGACTCTGTAGTCTAAGCTCTGTTGTATGCCCTTCAGCAAGTTCCTCTGGCCCTACAATGTTTACATTTATCTAAAATTTACATACATTTGTTCTTGAAGAAGAAAACACCAACCCAACTTGTAATATATAGCAGTTACAAATAGCTTCAGAGCAGAGCCAGAAGAAATGATGAAGGATTCATTGACTTTAGTACAGGGAGGCAAGTACCAATGGCTCTTTGGCTTACTTGTCCCAGAATGATGAACCTATGCATGTTTGTAACACTCATTATAGGTTTTTCTGTTCATCCTAAATTGATGGAGAACCAAGGCTTTTTTTTACTAAGACACAAAACCTAGCTTCTAATGAAGAGATTCAAGATGGTGCATAGACATCCTCCACTGTTCTTTAAATTTCTGACAGAGTTGCTTATGATGGCTGAGCTCCTTCATTTTGACAAGGTAGCCTTTCTGACCCGAAGTTATTAACAGATTTCATTGGCTTTTGAGCATCCACATTATGGCCAAGCACATCTATAGAATACATCTCAATTTTCTGATAGCTGTGTAAGAGTACCCTTCTCAGATCCTTGTGGAAGATTCAATTTTCATCCTTTGTATGGGGCTCTGTCCCTAAGGAAATCACTTGGGATTCAAAGCAAACACTCCTGACTGATGAGAAACTCTGATGACAGCTCCCCTGCCCCCACCTTGGGAAGTGCTAGGTCCTCACTGCACCACTTTGCTAAATGTGTTTACATTTAATTAAGACAATGCTCCTCAACCAAGACAAAGTTGCTGTGAAACTCAGTTGTGTGGAGGGTTGCAGTCCTCCAGAATGCACTCAGAAAGAAAAAAATTAAAATATCTCATGGAAGTAAAATGGTCTTCAAAAAGACAAAGAACCCTCACCTAATCCATGATGATTTCCTATCTCCTTTGAATATCAACTTCCTGGTTCCAATTCTCTGTGAAGTGTCCATTCTCGCCTCATTTTGGGGCCAGACATGACCTCAGCACAGCTTCCCCTGCTATTTTTAAAATCCTCTACCCATTCTCTAATTCCTCTCTCAGTTTTCATCCTTCTTCCTTGGAATCAGAGCTATATGACTAGATTCAAGTTCCATCTGTTCTACGGATTAATAATGTAATTTTATCCCACATACCTCATTATGCTCAGACACCCCTTGCTCTGTTGTCTTATTCAGGTCAGGAGAGAGGGGAGCAGAAGTGATAATACTATCCGCTAAACCTGTAAGAGTGGCCTGGATGAAAGAAAGAATGCAGTGGCATCAACTACATAACCCTGTACCTTTACCACAAGGAACTTCTGTCTACTGGAATGAAAAATTCAAAACTATTAAGTCTTGATGCCATGGAGACATTTGAGTTTTAGGAAGAACATTAATTCTGTTTTATACTTGTAAGCTAATTTCTTGACATTTTGTCCTCAGATCTAAATCTGGTACCCTAGCTCCTCCTATACTAATAATATCTATACAGCCACATCTTTGTCATTTTCTACAACATGTACTGGATATTCCTGTATGCTAAAGATTGAGCGCTTTAGTAGAATCAGCTATAAAGCAATAACTACAAATAAGAAATGAAGACAATGGATTACTTAGAAGTTACCCCATGTCACCTTGTTGTCAGAGGCAGATCTCAGCTCTGTGCTGAGTTCATTACCTCTGTTTCTAAGCATATTATTTGTTTCAGTTGTCAGAAAGGATAACCACTTTTAGGATAAAATATGTACGGTGAAATAAAGAGAGTCCTTAAATGAAAGTTCTCTCGAAGTGCTTTAGATTGGGTTTGGCAACCCAAGGCATCCCTATAATTACACAACCTGAGTTGGAGTAGTAGAGTCACTTTATATTCTCACACTGGAAATGTTAAGACTCCATAAACTACTTGAAAAACATCCAGATACTTTGGTCTTTATCAAGAACAGCCCTTTGCCCAGACGCAGCATTGACATTTACAACCTAGACCTGTGGTTCTTGTTAAGGAATGGTAAGAAAGACTTTATGAATGACTGTAGTGATAGATGTGGGGGCCATAGCAATGAGATTTGGGGTTTTAGTAGGAGAAAATATGTAGTCAATTCCTATAACAAGGAGAAGTAGGAATGCAGTTACCAAGGATCCCTTGTAGATCAACTTGCAGAAACTTACTAAAAGAAATCACCACGGGGGAGATGAAAAGGTCTAGTTTCACAGGCCTGCTGAAGGCTGGCCCAGAGTGATCAGTCATGAATAGGACTGACCAGATACAGAGGGTGATCATATTTTGGCTAGGGGAGTTCTTGCTACCATGACTTAGCAAGCTTAGTGCTGATGTTGCACAATGCAGGGACAAGGACTGCAGCCCCAAAGGCAGGGTCTATTTGTGAGAAAGTTCACAGAAGTCCTTGTAGAGTCTGGTAAAGGATGTTTGACACTGGCAGCATTGGTAAAGAGTGGGAACAGCACCATTTTTGAAAATTCAGCTCTCTTTGCAAAGAACTTCCTGAGCAAACATGGATAGTTTTAGATGATGTCACTATCTGAAAAATGAACCCAGACAAGTATAAGCACACACACACACACACACACACACACACACACAAATACCCCTCAAACAAATAAATGTAAAGTAACAAAAAACACACATAATAGCTTACATTATCACACACATGTAATGTAATTGGCTGGATGTGGAAAGTAGAGGAAAAACTTCCTTTCAGCCAGCCCAGTCTATCAGGTAAGTTGTAGGCTAGTGCCAAGGCAGTTTTGGAGGGGTTGGGAGATGAAGAATGATACTCTAGATGTTTTTTCCTGTCTTCTACATGTGCATGCACACATAGATGTGCACCCATATACATATTCATGAATATTCACTTTAATAAAGGAAGTAACCTTCATTAGCATTAGTTCATACATACATTTGATGTTTTAATACTGTGCATTATTTTTAAGCCATTTATCAAGTTGATCTGCTTATACCCCACTAAATAGCTGAACTTTTAAGTGAGCGTTTTGTGCCTTTGATGGAACTGAACCATCAAGGGGCGATTTTCTCCTGCATCCCCATCTTGTGATTTTACTCTTTGTATGCATTTTAAAACTGAAGCTTAAAGCAAAGAATAGCCATGGCAATTATCTTCTATTTTTTCATTTACATAGCTATCACTCAATGCCAGTGGCTTTAGCAGTACCGGATCTGCTTTATCTAAAATAGAATCCATTTAATAACACCAAGAACTTATTCCTATAATTGATTAACAATTGAAAGCAAAGCTAGTAACAGAGAAAGAGAGAGTTACCTATAGGGAGAGCCATGTGTGTGATAACAGAGTAGGGGGGGATTTCTGTTCTTGAGTCTTGAGGGATTAAAAAGACATTTTAAGATGTTAAGTGAATTTGTAATGGAAACAGTAGAGAAAGTATCATTTTATAGTTGAGCTTCCACAAAAGCCTTAGGAAATCCACCATTTAGGTGCAAGGGCTCATTTTTATTCTGTTCTTTCTCTTTCAAATGAAGGCTCTTAGAAAAGAGCTTTCCTCTAAAATAAAGCTGTGAATTAACCCAGGGAAGAGGTTAAATTCCTGAATCAGATTCCCTTGTCTCTCGCTTCTGTTTCTTGGGCTTCCATTGTATTTCTTCTTGCTAGAATCCTCAGAAGCTTAGTTTCTGGAGGTGCTGCAAAAGATTCTTTCCCCCCAGAAATCACATGTACTGGGTGTTCATGAAGTAATTTCATCAAGGAAATCCATCAGGATAAAAAAAATGGAATTGAGGAACATGGTCTTCTGAAAACAAGCTTGGTTTTGGATGAGGAGACAGTAAAGTTCTGCCCTTAAAAGCCTGATCTTGAACACCAGGACCCGTGTAAAATAGTCTGATGTGGAGAACTGTATTTGCAATCTCAGTGCTGAGAAGGTGGACACAGGCAGGGGGCTGGCTGGCCACCTAATGGATGAGGCCCAGGTCAACCAGAGACTCTGTAATGAAACACAAAGTAGATGACACTAAGAAATAACTATTGAGGATGATCTCATATCTACACACATACACACACACACATACACCCACCCACACACACAGAGAGAGAGAGAGAGAGAGAGAGAGAGAGAGAGAGAGAGAGAGACTGAAGTGTACCTGCATCTACACATATACTGTTTTACTATAAAGAAGCAGTCTCAGTTGTGGCTTCTTGGCATTCAATGATTAGATTACTTTTAAGATCTATGTTATTATTCACTTATGATTAGTTTTTTTGTACAAGAAAATTTGAGAACTTAGAAATGTTTCCATATGTGGATGTTTGAGCGAGAGACTGAATCTTTGTCAAATAGTCTAGTTAAAACAAAAAAGTGAGGGGAACTGGAAATATGAAGGAAGTTAGAATGCTTACTGCTCTTCCAAAGTACTAGGTTCAAGTCCCGGAACCCATATCAAGCATCTCATAAGCACCTGGATGGAACTCCAGGGCATCTGGTACTCTCTGGCCTTTTCAGTCACCTAAACACATAGTACATACAAACTCACACAAGCATGTGTGTATACACATGCATGTGCATGTGCACACATATACCCCATATATATTAATTAGAATTCCAACTGCATATAAAATGAAATCTATTTAGTGAAATTCTATATCCCCACTGTTCATGACATATTATCCCAAAATATGTCACTTAGCATGTTAAGCATTTGAAGGAATTTGAGAAGTTGGAGATGGAAACATATAGACAATCTGATGTTTTCCTTCCCTTTCCCTTTAATTAGGCCCTAAAGCCTAAGGAAGGTTTCAGAGTGCCCTCTGAAGTAAGTCACATAAGATCATTTTGAAAGGTAGACACTTATATCCTGCCTTCTGGAGCCTCTTCCTTTCCCCTGAAGTAACAGAGTCAACTAGAGTAAACTAAATATGCCATGTCCCTTGGTGATTTAGCCTTCCATCACACAATTTAGCATTATAGTTCTGTCTCACCAATAAGTATCCATCCAATCTATTGCAAAACAACAAAAACAACAACAACAACAACAACAACAAAACAACCAAACAAACAAAAAAAGGTAGTGGTGATAAAGGCAGCCTGAAATGATGTCTCAAGGATTAGGAGTTCATATTCTTCTAGATAATATCAGTATCCATGTTCATGTTCGGGAAATTACAGACAGCCTGTTAATCCAGCTCCAGAAGGATGTCTGTCCTCCAACAGTACCTGTTAGCAAACGCACATACACAGACATGCACACATATAGGTGAGCGTACACACGTGCACCCACACATACACACACACACACACACACACACACACACACACACAATTCCTGGTTGTTGCTGATACTGGCAGGTCTCTGGGTATGCAGGCAGAGTTGTGGGCCCAAAAACGGAGCACATGGTCTTTGGTGTCTTCATTTCATTATGAAGGCCCTATGCAGTATTCAATTTACCTCTAATAGTCACCATGCTTGCTTCCTGTGACTCAGTCTTCTATTATGAGAGACTCTCAGCCTACAACCTAGATGGGGGAATTCCTATTAGTCTTCCTCCATTGCAACAGGGTCAATTCATGCTCTCTCTCTCTCTCTCTCTCTCTCTCTCTCTCTCTCTCTCTCTCTCTCCTTTTCTCTACATTTATCATCATGAAGCAGGTTCCTGGCATTATATTATTTTATTAAAACCTATAATTTTAATAGATTCTTATACATTTTAAAGGTTTTAAAAAATTCAAAATATCCATGGTGTTTTAAAAATAAAATGTATCATCAATGTTCACATTGTCATAATATTTTCATTGTTTTAGAGGGATATTTATTTTCCCATTTGACCACTCCTTTTATGAATTTATTTCGATTGAGCTTTGTCTTAGTTTGGGTTTCACTGCTGTGATCAGACACCATGACCAATGCAAGTTTTATAAAAGACAACATTTAATTGGGGCTGGGTTACAGGCTCAGAGGTTAAGTCCATTGTCATCAAGGCAGAAACATGGCAGCATCCAGGCAGATATGGTGCAGGAGGAGCTGAGAGTTCTATCTCTTCATCTGAAGGCTGCTAGTAGAAGACTGACTTCCAGGCAGCCAGGGGGGGGGTCTTAAACCCACACCCACATTGACACACCTACTCCAACAAGGCCAAACCTACTAATAGGTTCACTTCCTGGGCCAATCATATACAAACCATCACAAGCTTCAAATATAAGTAATGTATAGTGGTGACTTCTATATTATATCTGAGCCCTTTTCTTTTCTATTTTTTTTTCTGAGACAGAGTTTCTCTGTGTAGCTCTGGCTATCCTGGAACTCACTCTGTAGACCAGGCTGGCCTTGAACTCAGAAATCTGCCTGCCTCTGCCTCCCAAGTGCTGGGATTAAAGGCATATGCCACCACACCCTTTTCTTAATCTATTAGGATAGCCTTTTTCTCACTGATTTTGTTTTCTTTTAATCACTCTGTTAAACTCCACTATTTTATTTGTATGTTTCTATTTCCCAAAATTTGGATATGTTTTCTATGTGGTGCTATCAGAGATATCTGCCACTCCCCTAAAATTTCAGTATATTAGAATTAAATAGGAAAAGCTTCATTTATATTGATAGGGCAACTTTGTGTTTTCTCTTTTATTCCCAATGGGTAGTTGCTGAAAAACAACAGGTATAATCATGTGTGATTATGTTTCCCTGTAAACACATAAAATATATGGATGCTTTTTTGCTTCTGTTGTTACATCAATCAATATCAATGTATAAATCTATTATTTTACTGCAGAATTAAGGAAAAATCTCTGCACAATACCTTTATATGTTGGTTCAATCCTGTCTTGAACTCTCTTGCTTGTAATAAACTGGAAACATGTGTAAGCAATATTGGGCACATTAGCAAATACTGAAAGCATTCAATAATAACTACAGCTTCCCTTTATTTCCTGTGTTATTCTTTCAGTCATTTCCTGTTTGCATGTTCAATATTTCTTTCTCTATTTGCCTAAATATTGAGTTCTTTAAGGATAGGGTGTGCCCACGTTTAATGACTATATCTGCAACATCTGAAAACAGCATTTCAGAGCTTCCAGATTCTCAGTAGATCCTGGATGAATGTGAGGGTAGATGGGTAATTCGATGCACAAATGGACTAATGCATGCTTTGCCAGGTACTAGACTTTCACTCTATTAAAGCACATGGATAAGTAAATGACACATTAATTATATTTTTGCATAGCCAATGGCTTGCTTAAAACAAGGGACATTTGTTATCTGTTTCACTGCATGAGGGGTTTAGATTAAGCTAAACAGGGTAACTCCAGTGCAGAACTCAGGAAATTATACTATAGATCCACTGTATTGCTGTACTGCTTTGCATGCATGGCTGGAGCAAGAAATACATCCAGTGTGACTTCCTTGAATGGCTGGTGACAGGAATTCTCATTTCCATGCAATTTTGGGAGGAGGGGCCTTTTCCTGATGATACCTGTGACCCCCCCCCCAGGAGGCTGCTTGAATATCTAAGTCAGTGCCTCAGTTCTGTGAAGAGTGGTTCAAGCCACAACAAGGAATGCCAAGAGCCTTCTGTGATACTGCATTTTTCTTCTGTCCTGTGTACTAAAAAGAAGCCAGTTTGGTAACTATAGTCTGGACTCCATGGGAGGGCAACTGTACCCTACTTTCAGAAAGGGTGCTAAGAGACTTGGTAATATTTTAAAAACACTATATTAGCCGGGCGGTGGTGGCTCACGCCTGTAATCCCAGCACTTGGGAGGCAGAGGCAGGCGGATTTTTGAGTTCGAGGCCAGCCTGGTCTACAGAGTGAGTTCCAGGACAGCCAGGGCTATACAAAAAAACTCTGTCTCAAAAAACCAAGCCAAACCAAACCAAACAAAACAAAACAAAAACCACTATAAGTAATTGTTACCACTGAGTTCAACCAAAGGCATGGTGGAGAGAAGGCCAAACTGATGGAACACTGAGTAGAATCCTGCCACAGTAGGAATGGGAAGTTAATGGAAGGTTTGGAAAATGTGGATTAATATCCCAGCTAGATGAATTGCAAGCCTTAGATAAGCTAGTGTCCTTGTCATTTACACTTTGCTTTATTAAAAATTAGGAGTACCTGTCATCAAAATGGTAATAATAATAATAATAATAATAATAATAATAATAATAATAATATAAAATGACCTGTATAACACACCTACTATGACATCCTTAGTCTAAGTGCGGCCCATGGAACCCTTCTTTCAATCCCCTTGGCAGGCTGTTAGTGTTAGTTTAGAGCCACAAGCCCCACAAAAACAGAAGTGGAGAGACTGAGTAACTTTTCCTAGGTTTACCACAAGTGAAATAATTCACTTAGGCAATTTCCATTTCTATGAGTGTTGTTGCAAGTGCCCTTAGCCTCAGAATCATCTCTGTGCCCTTGAGGGAATACCTTTTATTGGGCTGGAACTAATTATTATGATATATAGGGAAGCTAGGGCAAAAAGACAAGAAAGTTGCTTTACACCCAGGCAGAGATAAGGTCTGTGATTAAGGCACATGTTGTATCAACAAGCCATGAGCAGGGAAACTATGTCAGTTTTGTGAATCTATATTAATTGATCATGCAGGAGCTGGGGAAACGTTACACCTTTTTCATAGACATACATCCTGTGTGTAGCTGTGAACTTTATTCATGATTTTCTGCCTCTTATAAATAACAACCACCTACTGTGTTTCTAAATAATACTTGGTCCTATTACCCAGACGGGCCTGATTCCTTTTGCTATGGGATCCAATAATTAAATGTTTTTAAAAGCTCCCATATAATTTCATTCTGAAGCCATACTTGAGAATCTCTGACTAGGAGAATTACTGTGAGCAATGATTTGACTTTATATTACTTGATTTCTAATTTAATGTATTGTGCATAATAAATACTTAATAAAAGATAAACTATCACACTTATATATTATCCTAATGGATATATTGCTTAACATATTGATTCCAGTACCATTAACAATTTGTAAAAGGGAATGTGCACTTTTAGCAATGAATAAGACCTAGTAGTTTTGTAGATGGCAAAGTCATACTATAATGTCTTAAGTTTGGAGAGTTCATTTTATACTCTCTGTTCTCATAAGTAGATGTCACCCTTCACTCTTAATAGTTCACCTCATAATGGTTGTTATGTTCCAAAGAAGACATGAGCCGCATTAATATACCATTATCAAAACGTTTACAGTTCACATAAGGTTTCTGTGATGGTACACCCTATGGAAATGAATAAATGTATAATCTATACTAACATTATAGCATCCTACAGAGTAGTTTAATTATCCTGAAAATCATCTGTGCCCACCTACTCATATGTTCTTGCCTGCCAAGCCCTGGCAAGCATTGCTTCTTTGACTAGCTCTATATTTTGCCTTTCTCAGAATCTTTCAGGGTTAGCATTACAGTATACAGCCTTTCAAATTACTTCATTTCTCTTAGATTTTGTTGATGACTTCTAATATATGATAGTTTAGTAAGGAGGTGAGGAGCAACATGTGGTGTGAAGGTTTATAAGACAAGAGACACTTTTAATGAAACAGATGAGCCGGGCATGGTGGCGCACGCCTGTAATCCCAGCACTTGGGAGGCAGAGGCAGGCAGATTTCTGAGTTTGAGGCCAGCCTGGTCTACAGAGTGAGTTCCAGGACAGCCAGGACTACACAGAGAAACCCTGTCTCGAGGAAAAAAAAAAGAAACAGATGCTTTGACACTTCTGTTATGTCACAGGTTGGAAAGAGATGCAGGGCATCATTCTAGTGGAAAGTATGTTCTGTTCCCTGGAAGCAGCAGCCTCAGGCTAGAGTCCCAGGCCCACCTTAGCTGCACATTGTGAGTGGTAGCATTTATTAGGATCTCCAGTGATTTGTATGCATTTTAAAGTGTCAGAACCACAGCACTATTTGATTTATTGCATTAAATAATTTATTTAGGATTCTCTGGTGATCATTATAAAATGATCAAGTAAGCATCTAAAAATAAAATCTATGCATTTTAAATTAAATGAATCAAGTGAAATGTAGAATTTATTTAAAATGAATATATATTTATCTAAAAATTAAAGTGTTAGCTGCATCAGAGGAGAATATATTGTTATAATATTGAACTTTATTACTCAGATATAGATTACTCATCTACCTCTTGCCTGCTGACACCATAAGTTCATGGAGGCAGGAATCTGAATTTATAAAAGGCACAAATACAATTACTATACCCTATAATTCTTTAAAAGGTGCAATTTTAAAAGTTGCTAAAGGCTTTTAGTAAAGATTTTTTCTCCGTCTTCTTCCTCTCCTCCTCTTTTTTCTTCTCTTCTTTTGCTTTGAGGTAGGGTCTGACTATGTAGCATGGTCCGATGGAATAGAATGAATTAACCAAGTAAGCCTGACTTGAAAATCTGAGAACAAACCTTGGGTATATTTCAACCACTTGTCTTTCCATATAAAATTTTCCCATTTAGATGATTGGTAAATGTTTAATGCTGTGAAGAGACACCATGCCAAGGCTACTTACATATGGGACAACAGTTAATTGGGGCTGCCTTACAGGTTCAGAAGATCAGTCCATTATCATGCAGGAGGCATGGCAGCATCCAGGAAGGCATAGTGCTGGAGGTGCTGAGAGTTCTACATCTTGTGTAGATTGCTTGCCAAGAGAGGGACTGGCATCCTCAGATAGCTAGAGGAAGTCTCTGATAGCCTACCCCCAAAGTGGCACACTTCCTCCAACAAGGTCACACCTCCTAATAGTTCCATTCCCTGGATCAAGCATATTGAAACAACCACAGTGGTTTATTTACTTTTCTTACTTTTTTGTTATTGGAATAAAACTCCTTGACACAAGTAACTTAAAGAAGGAAGGAAGGAGTTATTTGATGTGCGGCTTGAAGGTAGAGTCTATACATGTGACATCAGGAGCACAAAACAGTCACACTGCAAATAAGATAGAGAGATAAATGCTCAGGCTCAGCTAGTTTCCTTTTGTTTTTATTTTCAGTTCAGGAACTGGCCATGGAATGATGTCATCTGCCATCAAGGAAGACCTTTTACATCAATTAACTTGATCTAGATAATCCCTCATGGGCATGACCCAGAGGTTTGGCTGCTAGGTTATTCTAAATCCGATCAAGTTGACAAGATTAATGACCACAGTAAATATTCCTTGAATGTCTGCCATGTACTATAGTTTTTTTTCTATAGTCTTTGAATTGCTTACCATTCAGCATGTCAGTGTTGCTCAAGGTATTGCTACTCTAAGGAGCTTTTTCCATGCACAAATTAATGCCATGGTATATTACCTATATAGACTGCCATGTAAGACTTATCAAAGAAAATTAGAAATAAATACTACATCATGTTATTGATCACTCATTCCAGCTCAGGGAACACCAGCTTCCCTACTCTTACCCTAGTATTAGGAGTGAGCAACTGACTAGTGACACACGGAACCTTGAGAATCTACAAGCCTAAGATCAATACTTCAGCTTCCTTTACAATGAGATTCAGGTAGAAGTGCTTGAACACAGACAATTACTATATTGATCTTTTATCTATGCAGTTATGAATGTGAAATGCATGTACTTAGAGAATATGACCTTTTACTTTTTTATAGCCTCTTGGGATCCACCCAGAGCCCTGTGCATAGGAGTCAGGTACTCTTCCACAAAGCCATAAGACTTTCACAGATCCTAAAATGGCTGATAGTAGAAGTGGACCACGAAACCAAAAGTGCCTGGAACCCATGGATGTTACCATATAGCCATGGCAGCTGAAATGGCTCTTCCCATCCTTCACTGGGTGGGTGTCCTGGGTTTCTCCTTCCTGGCCAATAGGATTTCTTTGATGGATGGATATTAGTTATTTAAGACTGTAATTAACCAAGTATTGTGAAGTGCTTTGCATACAACATTACCCTTATAGTCATAGAGGATGGAAGTTCAAATTTGAGAAACTCCCAATGTTGATTAGTCTTGAAAAGGACTCAGCATCTTGTGAATACTGGGGGTTCTTGGAGTCCTGTGACTAAAACCATGTCTTCTGTTTCTATAATTTCAAACACAGTCCTTATCTCTATTTTTCTTCTAGTTTCCTTCTTGTAAGGGCCAGCCATATTATATTAGGGCCTTGTCGTAAAAACTGCATCCTAGTTTAGGTTATTCAGCAAAGACCCTATTTGCAAATAAAGTCACATTAATAGTCCTGAGACTTAGGAAAGCACCCATACAGTTCATTCAGAGAGTTTGTATATAGTATGGAGAAAATGACCAAATATATGTGGTGGCATGGACAACAGTAATTAAATGAAGACAACAAAGGTTTCCATATCAGTTCGTGGTAATGAAGGACCATCTTTTATATCCTCTAGATAGTTGTATGAGACATCCTAACCATGATGACACAAAGCAGGGAGAAATGCCACTCCTTTGTGGAGCAACATTTCAGGTGACTATAATAGTTACTATCCAGCATGTTTTCAATTGTGACAAAATGTTTCTTCCTCTTTATTTCTAAAAGGGGTGGCCCCTCCTCAAATCATTATTTTTCTTCTTATTTACAGCAGATTTATTTAAGTCAAAGCCTGATCTTTAGTAATGAAAGAAAAAATGAGTTTCCTCTCATCTAGGTCAGGGAAGGCTTAATGCTTAAATCTTTCTTAGGGAGGAGGGATAATACATCTACTCCCTGCTCTGTGCTATGTAGCAAAGAAAGGAAAACCCAACTGGCAAGCCAAATTGAATATATAGTCTCTGTGTTTCTATGGCAAATAAAACTGTTCATGTATACCATGAGACTATATTCATGTCACATAGAAAGTTTAATTGTTGATAAGGTAAATGCCATGATATTGAACATATAGTTCACTGGTTCTCAACCTTCCTAATGCTGCGATCCTTTAATATAGTTCCTTATGTTCCTTATAGACCCCGACCATAAATTATTTATTTCATAACTTTAATTTTTCTACTGTTATGAATAATAATGTAAGTATCTCATGAGAAGGATATTTATTTAATATGTGACTCCAGTGAAATGGTCATTTGAACTGAACGGCTGCTATAGACTGTAGTAATGGAATAGGGCCGCAACACTAACAGATTGCTGGCTACCATATTTAACTTCTGGGATACAACATTCTAAATGAAACCCTCAGTATAGAGGGTTATACAACCATGGCATTGACCACAAATAGTAGTCTGTTATAGCCCTGGAAACTCACTTAGAAGAAGCTAGAAACATGTGATATGTTATTTGCGACTTTATAGGGTATTACAGAAATCATTCTTTAACACTAGCTCTAGCAACCCACTGTTTAATTTACATTCTAGTGCAGAAACTTTGGAAGAGGAAGTATTCATTTATGACTGATGTAAAAACATGCCATCTCACCTTTCTGGAGATCAGAATTGGAAATGCATGTCATGTGATAAATCAATATATGATCTTTTATATTCTCTAGGTGTGACTAATATCTATTGTTTTCAATGTTTGGAGGCTGTTCTCATCCGTGTTCAAAGTCAACAATGGCTGGTCTATTCATTATCACATTATATTTGTCCTGCTGTCTCTATTTTGCTTTTCCATTTAAGGGGGTCTTTATGATCAGTCACACTGATACACCATAGATGATGTCCCTATCATTAGTGACCTTTGTAGTAAACATAATTCCTCCTATGACCTTAATATACTATACTTTCTTGCCAAATGAGTGACAAGTTCATACCTCCAGGAATTAGGGTGTGAGTATATTTTACATGCCACATAGAGATAGCTAAAAAAGAATTAAGGTCAATACCCCTCTACTATGAAAAGAATTTAGGATATTTTATTTTAGGACTTTACAAGGAGCCTGAGAAGATGATGGAAGATGTGCTTGGTTTACATAGAGATAAAAGCATATCTTGAAAAATTGCAACACAGAACATCTATTATTCCTATGACTCTTCTTCATCATATCTGTAAAGAAAGACTGGGCCACCAGGGCCAAAAATCATACATGGGACCAAGTGCAGATGTTTCCTGAACAGACTGTTATAATCCTAAAGTCCATATTTTTTCTCTCACTCTCTCCCTTAGTATTTTCTGTTGGTGCTCTTCCTAAATGCATGCTTTACTCTGGCTGCATTTTATGCTAACATCAACGTCCTACAGTCTCAGAAACAGTTAATTATCTAAAGCGCAAATTAGAGGGGCTTAGTGAATACTCATAACTCAGTGAATGGCACCTTCAATAGCTTCATTTCAAAAGCAAACTCTACTGTGTCAACCATCTAGTTACAGGTAGTAGGAGTCTCAAGTACCAGGGTGTAATACATTGGTGTATTTATATCCTTCCTGGCTCATGACACCTACTTTGTGTAGCCATACATGGTCAAAATAATGCAACTAGATGACTACCTGTGAATATTTATCATCTCTGCTACACCCCCTGAATATGACTAAATAACAGCTTTGCAAGGTTGATCACCTATTTTATACACTCAGCATGAGGGTATGGTGGGAGAAAGCAGGGATTATGGCAGCATCTTGTCAGTCACATATTAAAGAACATGATGGTACCTGACAGAACCCAGAAATCTGAAGACTATGAATCATTCAGCTTTGTCTATGACAAACTGAATAGCATTGCAGGTTGTAGCTGAAGTTATTAACACATAGTACTGCCTATAATTTGCCTAGCACCCTGTGACCAGTGGATAACGTAGCAATACCCTTGACCATCAGGATCTCATCCTGCTGTATGCATGTCTATACACTTGATATTCAGTAAAACATGGACACATCCTGAATAACATGCCTCTTTTGATTGACTGTCACTTATTCTTTCTTGTAAATATTTATGGGACAAAAAAGGTTTGCAATAGTCAAGATTCAAGAGCTTTTCTCCTTCTTGGAAATTGTGAAAAGGGGATTAAGTTTGAATTTCATTAAGAACTTTGGAATACTTATCAGTTTTGCATTAACATGAAATAGAAACTTCTTTCACCTACACATGAAAAAAAGAATATGGACATTTGTATAATATCATACCCAGAAGTTGTACCTGTCTCAGAATAAAATCTAATGATATCAACTGTATTTCTCTCTAGAGAGCTAGTTTGTCCTCATCAGCAAAACACCTAATATATGATAATTATGAATAATTGTTGGACTACATATTCCCAAATATATCACACTGGAAAATATAGGGTTTCTTTGGAATTAATTGCCAAACAAACCAAATGAATGAAGCTGATTCCTTGATACTTGTATACACTTTGATACCTGTATACCTGTTGATTTGCTTCTCTTCGATTACTCAGTATCTGGTGCTGGTTAGTCCATTCATCTTACACCACCATCGTTTTGGCATTTAAAATTCATTATCAAGATTCCTCTCATTATTTCTTCCTAAAATGCCTACCCAAATAGCTTTTGGTTTTGCCTGTCACATAAACATTAAGAACCAGCCAGTATCCAATCTCTTACTTGCAGTCATTCCTGGTCCTTTGTTTTGAGCAGGTCTTCATACTTTAACATACTTTTTACACAACACAGATCCAGCATTCAACCTCTTCTATATTGGCTCACACTAAGGGGTGGTACAAGTTTGTACTCCTACCAGCAATGGAGGTGTATTCTTGCTCCACAACTTGCTCCACACCCTTGCCAGTTCATACCGTCAATTGAGCTTTTGATCATACCTATGATAGATATAAGATGTAATCTCAGAGTCATATTGATTTACACTTCCCTGCTTTTCTTTTCTTTTTTTTTTTCCTTTTTTTTTTTTGGTTTTTTTGAGACAGGGTTTCTCTGTGTAGCCCTGGCTGTCCTGGAACTCACTCTGTAGACCAGGCTGGCCTTGAACTCAGAAATCTGCCTGCCTCTGCCTCCCAAGTGCTGGGATTACAGGCGTGCGCCATCACGCCCGGCACTTCCCTGCTTTTCTAATCTGATTGTTTTCCAACTAGATCCCTACATGCCTGGTTCCTTCCATTGCTTTGGTCTTAAAAATTATTGAACAAGCCCAGGTGGTTCCCTCCATTTTTATCACCCAAATTATAATAATTTGTTTTTCTTCTTGTTAAATGCCATCTCATTTAAGCATTTGAACCTCTCTCTCTCTCTCTCTCTCTCTCTCTCTCTCTCTCTCTCTCTCTCTCTCTCTCTCTCTTCCATCCTTGTGTAAAATTCAGATGGAGAGGCATGTCTGTAATATTCTGATGTATTTCCTGAGCCCAGTGAAGTGGAGAACATATATGGTGAATGACCACTGTTCTTTCAGCTCAGTGACTATTTGCCTCCACCAGACTTCTGTCTTGGAATATATTGGGATATAAACCTGCAACTGCTGTCTCAGTCAGTGTGAAAGTGTGTTGTAAGTGCACACTTCATCTTACATTAAACAGAATAAAGCACCAACAATACATAGCACTGGGCCCTTCATAGACATTTAGTAGAAAGTTAATTTTTGGATTTCTGTAATTATTCCATTCACTCTGAAATAAAGCTTTTTTTCAGAGAGAGGATGACTACATTTACCTATGAGTATAAGGATAAATATAAACAATGCAATTAGAAATCATGTTGGCCTGGAAAGTGAAAGAAGAACTTCTCCAAGTTCCATGCTCTAACAAGCCACAATACCAGGCAAAAATGTCCCACTATTGTAAGCAGTCCTTAATTCCAATTAAAGAGCTGTTGTTGTCAGGAGTTAAAATGTAAGTTCCACTACTGCACCTTTGGGGATATCTTGACATTTTGGTCATTGTTGTAGTTATTAGTTGCTATATATAAGTAGGACCATTAATCCCTTTTCTTCCTGGGTATCTTGCATGTAACCTTCTGGTACTATGAAAGCTAATCTTCAGGAAAGAGGCTTCCAGGCAAGATGCTGTTTGAGTCCTCCAAATACTATGTCCGAAATATGTGCTTTCATTAGCAAAAAGACTACTCCCTCATACTTTAGGAGAAAACCAATGACAACAGAAGCAGCCTGTATTGTTTTGGAGGAGTTTTGGGTTTCCCTGAACAGCTCAAAAAGAGATATTATATGTCTGGTATTGGGATTTTGCTACAAATAAATACCATCCTATTAAATTAATTTATATATATATATATATATATATATATATATGTGTGTGTGTGTGTGTGTGTGTGTGTGTGTGTGTATTATACAAATGATATTGATGCAGATATATGATGGACAGAGATAAAATCTAGATAAATAGATTATATAGATAGAGATATAGAAAGATAGATATGTGCGTGTGTTTAAAAACATATAAAGGCACACATATTTTTAAATGAAGTTATGACACACTTACTGTGGTGCAAATAAAATTTATTTTAACATGTGTGCATATATAATGTGTGTATGTGTATATTCACATTTAGATGGGATCCAGGCATCTCAGTCAGGATGCCAGGTTTATCTTTGAGGTGCTTTACCCACGGCGCCATCTCTTCAGACTCAACATTTGAAACTTTTGAATTTCATTGTGTCACAGTTATAGCTCAATAAAAATTTTGAAATAGCATGTGCGGTACAATAATAACTAACAATCTCTATATGCACAGATTAGTCTTCTGATCCAAAAGCCACTGCTATTATTGAAGAAAAAAAGCCAAAACTTGGCTCATGTTTACTATAATCTGATCAAATGGATCCTGGAAATCACCAGCTTTAGGAGAGGGAATGTATTTGGTGTCCATGTATCTTAATGAAAATTAATGATAATGATTTGTGAATTAATGGATTCCTTACAGTCTTTTTGAAACTTAATAGAAAATGATATAGTGTAATTTGAATTCAATTTAAATTATACAAATGAATAATTAATATGTCTGACATAAAATTGTTTAGCAGCTATTATTTAGAAGCAAATGTTTCAAAGTCAGGTATTCTCAAAGCTCTGGCTCTGGGAGTATAATGGTAAAGTATTCACATCTTTACCTATCTGTGGACTTGAAACAAGGACCAAAGAACAACTTCTGTGTTACTCTCACTGAAAAAAATCTCCTAGAAAATAATTGTGCTTAAAATTAAAATCCAAGATATATTCATGAATAAAACCTCAATATTTAGTTTACAAAAAGTATGAGACTTGTGGCATCAGTGCTAATGAATACATGTACAAAGCGGTCCCTGCACCTAAGTCTCAAATAACATTTGGAAGGAGGAAGGAGAGGGCAAAAGATCATAACTCTCAGAAGATCAAGGAGTTTGTTAATGAGAGTATACCTCTAAGAAATATCAGACAAATATTCCCATAAAATTTCACCAACACAACTGCCTGAACATGTGCGGAATGAGAATGCAATACTAGAATGAAATTTATAATCATTAAGATTGCATCTGAAAATGTACAGTAAATATCAATGAAGATATCCATGCTAGTGCCTGAAAACTTAGAATATGACAGCCATGTCTCACCTGTAGGATCTGAAACATCAGATTCAAAACTGAAAATTAGCTTTTGCTACTGCAGGATTATCTTTTAGATCTTACCTTTTTTAAAAATTTTCTTATTTATCCAGTGAAAATTTCTGCAAGGACTTACTTTTTGTTTCTTTTTATATGTAATTGTAATATACCTATGAACATCTGCAAGTATCCACTTCATGGAATATATGGTTATTTATCTGCAGATACTTGGATTTGTTGTGAGACAAGTAAACAGAACCACTACAGGCATGGTTATCTGAGGATATCTGTTGTCTACAGTAGCTGCTTGTAGGCCAACCTTTCCCACTGCAGTTGTGGTCTCTGTCTTTTCATCCTCCGTTGTAAGCATGTAGATCCCTGAATTTTCATCTTCTTTCATACTTTCATCTGAGAGTATGATAGAGTCTGATGTTACTGTTTCTAATACAATTTTTTTCAGAATTGTTGACAGTTTAGTAAATGTGCATTGATATTTGTCATATTAATGGTGTTTATATACAAGTTCAAGATACTACAAAATTGTCCCCTTTTCTTTCATAAAGTTGGCTTGTCACAATGCCAAAAAGAAGGAAGGAAGGAAGGAAGGAAGGAAGAAAGGAAGGAAGGAAGGAAGGAAGGAAGGAAGAAAGAAAGAAAATAAAAAAAAATAGAAATGCTAAAGTCTGAGAAAATTCTAAGAGGTTTCAAACCTACATGTAGAACTATAAGCAGCCAAGGAATGCTGAGAGTGGGAGAAATAGTCACCCTCATGGAAGACCACAGCAACTGGCTATTCAATACCAGATGGTCAATCCTAGCAACATACACATAAGTAACATTCTACAGACTGGGCAGCTTGTACTTACCTATTTGGGAATATAGCTATAGGTACATATGCATATATATGTAACAATTAATGAAAAGAAGAAGCAAAATATTTGAAAGTAAGCAAGGAGTTGTGTATGGAATGGTTTGGAGGAAGGAAATGGAAGGGGAAAGTGATGTAATTATAGTATGAAAAAGACAACTGTCAGAAATAATGTATATGTATGCTTGGTTTACCTGCATTTATGCTTATATACCACATGCATGAAGTGCCTGTGGTAGTGCAAAGAAGGTGCCATGTCCCATGGAACTTGAGTTTAAAACTGATGTCAGCTGTCATGTAGGTTCTAGAAATCAAATTGGGGGTTTCTGAATGAATATGCCAATTCTCTTAACTGCTGATTCATCTCATATATATATATATATATATATATATATATATATATATATACATACATATACATAATTTCTAAAATTATGTTTATACCTTTGCTTTATTTTTTGAGAATTAATACAGTAAATTTGATTATATAATTTTCTTCCTACAACTCCTCCCAGATCTTCCCCTACCGCCCTGCCAAATCAGATTTCTGTTCTTCTCTCTCTTAATTAAAAAGAAAAATCAAAATACAAAATAGTACAAAAACCAAGCAATAAACGTACACCACCATAATCAAGACAAAACGTGGAATCCAGTTTGTGTTAGCCAACTACTACTGGGCATGAGGTCTGCTCTAGAGCATGGTTGATATACCCAGTATCACTCCACCAGAAAAGAGAAAGAAGGAAAGGAAGGAAGGAAGGAAGGAAGGAAGGAAGGAAGGAAGGAAGGAAGGATGGGAGGGGAGGGGAGGAAGAGAGGAAGGGAGAGGGGAGTGGAGGAAAGAAGGAAGGAAGATAGATTGAAAGAAAGATGGAAGGAAAGAAGGAAGATAGAAAGAAAGATTGAAAAAAGATGGAAGGAAGGAAAGGTGGAAAGAAGGCAAAAAAAGACTGACCCACCCTCTTTCAGCAGCTATTAACTGCAAATAGCTTGTTGGCTAGGGCTGAGACTTTGTGCCCATTTCCCTTCCTCCATATTGAGACTTTGACTTGAACTACTTATATTTACTGTGCGTTGCCATAGTCTCTATGAGTTCGTAAGTAAGACAGCCTTTTTCTATGTGGAAAATACTGATTCCCTGAAGTCATCCACTGACTGTGGTTCTTATTGGTTTTCTACCTCTGGCTCACCATCCCTGAGATAGAAAAGAAGTGTTTAATAAATATACAATTGTCTTGTTCCCACAAATTTGAAAACTTCAGGATCTGATGGTTAGGCATGATACAATTAATTCTCTTTTTGGTATAGCTCTCCTTTCCTTTCATTTTATACTTTTATTTTTTTTTTTTTTGCCTCTTTTACCTATCATCAACATGTCAAGTTCTCTCACACCTAATATTATTTATTTTCTACCCAGAACGCATTTTCCTCTTAAAGTCACTTGGATCTTCCTCTCCTATCCTCACAATGATCATCTTATCTAAATACTGTAACAATCTTCACTCCAAATAGCTTTTGAATAATATTTCTCTAAAGACTTTGTCTTTATGGCTCTTTGCCTTTATTGGCTTTACATTTGCTAATACTGGGTGTTAATTAAACTTTAATGTTCTAGCAGTAAGGTGTTATAATTTATAACTAACAAAAATAAATGATTGTGTGTAACTCATTTTTTAGTCCCTCATGTTTCCTTATGTCCTGGGTAAATTTTGCTTACTAATTAACCCTACTGCGTAGCATAGAGCATAGGATACATTTGCATCCTTCAAATATATTATGAAGATAAACAGATCAATCAGATAGCGACAGGATTTAGTCATCTGGCCAAAGCAACTCAACTAAGGATTAACTGCTTTCTGACCTGTGTCCTACCCATTAACCTACCATTGATCTCAGGAGTTCAGGGAAGTGGGAATCAATACTTTTGTGTCTTGGGAAAAGATCTGCAGATGAATTTTACATGTGAAGTGCCTGATCTCCTAAAATATGTAAAGGACATCTCACATAGATGTCAGGAGCAATGGGAGTTAATTCAGCAAGGCAGCTTGTGGAACAATATGCTCTTACACTTTGAATGATGATTTGGCTATAGAAAATATATGTAGGCCTTTTGCTTGAGAATATGCAATTTATGCTTCACCAGCCAATGAATGGCTGATTAAGTAGCCTCAGGATAGAATTCTTTCAATGCAAAATGTCCTAATTTTCTGTGGAATGTATGTTGTGAGTTATTTAGCTAGACTTGAGTAGAAGTATGGACTCTATATGTTAAAATTTTGACAGGTTTTGTGAAGATTAAAGGAGACAATAGATTACAAGCCTAAAGGGACATAGAATGTATTTAGTAGTGTTAATTTTAATTTTTTCTCTTGAAGGAATCAAGAGGGTGGGAAATATAGTCAGAAAAAAGAAGAAAGATTTCAGCATTAGGTAAATCCCAAAAGTCTGATTGCCCAGGAGCACCCATTGTTAGGATTTACACAAAAACAGGTTGTGGTGGTACAGACCTGTAATCCCAAAACACAGACAGTTGTGCAGGCAGGAGGATTAGAAATGTAATGTGGTATGGCTGGGTCCACTGGAAGTATCATGTCTAGTTTTCTGAGGAACCACCAGACTGATTTCCAGAGTAGTTGTACCAGCTTGCAGTCCCACCAGCAGTGGAGGAGTGTTCCTCTTTCTCTACATCCTTGCCAACACCTGCTATTTCTTGAGTTTTTAATCTTAGTCATTCTGACTGGTGTGAGGTGAAATCTCAGGGTTGTTTGGATTTGCATTTCTATAATGACTAATGATATTGAACATTTTCTAAGGTGTTTCTCAGCCATCTGAATTTCTTCGGGTGAAAAATCTTTGTTTAGCTCTGTACCCCATTTTTGATAGGGTTATTTGGTTTTCTGGGGTCTAACTTCTTGAGTTCTTTGTATACATTGGATATTAGCCCTCTGTCAGATGTAGGGTTGGTGAAGATCTTTTCCCAATTTGTTGGTTGCTGATTTGTCCTTTTGACAGTGTCTTTTGCCTTACAGAAACTTTGTAATTTTATCAGGTCCCATTTGTCTATTCTTGATCTTAGAGCATAATCTATTGGTGTTCTGTTCAGGAACTTTCCCCCTGAGCCAATGTCCTTAAGGGTCTTCCCCAGTTTTTTTCTATTAATTTTAGTGTGTCTGGTTTTATGTGGAGATCCTTGACCCACTTGGAGTTGAGCTTAGTACAAGAAGATAAGAGTGGATCAATTCTCATTCTTCTGCATGTTGACCTCCATTTGAGCCAGCACCATTTGTTGAAAAGGCTATCTTTTTTCCACTGGATGTTTTCAGCTCCTTTGTCTAATATCAATTGGCCCTAGATGTGTGGGTTCAATTCTGGGTCTTCAATCCTATTCCATTGATCCACCTCCCTGTCACTATACCAATACCCTGCAGTTTGTAACACTACTTCTCTGTAGTATTGCTTGAGGTCCGGGATACTGATTCCCCTAGAAGTTCTTTTACTGTTGATGATAGTTTTAGCTATCCTGGGATTTTTGTTATTCCAGATGAATTTGAGAATTGCTCTTTCTAACTCTATGAAGAATTGAGTTGGGATTTTGTGCAATAAGGATACATGCTCCACTATGTTCATAGCAGTCTTATTTATAATATCCAGAAACTGGAAGAATGGATACAAAATGTGGTATATATATACAATGGAGTACTATTCAGGTATTAGAAACAATGAATTCATGAAAATCTTAGAGAAATTGATGGAGCTGGAGAACATCATACTAAGTAACGTAACCCAGTCTCAAAAGAATACCCATGGTATGCATTCACTGATAAGTGGATATTAGCCTAGAATCTTGGGACATCAAATACACAATCCACATGCCAATTGATGTCTGACAAGAAGGAAGGAGTAGACCCTCATTCTAAAAGGCTCAAAGCATCAGTGTAGGGGAATACCAGAACAGGAAATTGGGAAGGGGTGGATGGGGGAACAGGGGGAGGGAAAAGGGCATGTGGGACCTTTGGGAGGCAGGGAACCAGAAAAATGGAAATGAAATGTAAATATAGTATATATCCAGTAAAAAAAGAGAAAAAAGAAAGAAAAGGATTACCTGTTACCCCCCCCAAAAAAAAAAAGAAGTGTAATGTGTTCAAGTTCCAGGCCAGCCTGGTCTCCATAATATTCTCTCTTAAAACAAAAACTAGTATTAATTACCCTATGTCTTTTTTTTTCAAATAAAGTAATGTATGTATTTAGTTCTAAATTACTTGTTCAGAACTACTATTGCATGAGCTTCTTGGGTGAACTAATCTGTAGAATTATATCTATAAAAGTAATCTGAAAAAGTCTGTAATACCCAAATTCTACAATACTAGGGTCATCTCTAACATATTCCCATTCTTTCTATTAAGCTTAAGCACACTCAGAAATTAGTACCTGGGAGGAATATGAACAGACAACTGAAATGAGTAAATGTTAAAACTGGGATTATTTCAATGATGTTCAAGTCACAATATCAGAAAATTACTTTGACTTTGACATGTTTAAATGCAACATGAAGAGTTTGAAGACCAACTTTTTCATCCTTTGAGTTATTTATGGCTAAATATCAAAAGCAATGTGTGTGTGTGTGTGTGTGTGTGTGTGTGTGTGTGTGTACAGAGTTTCAGTCTGTTGGCAAAATGCTTTCTCTGAACTTCAATGCCCATATACCCCTACTTCATTCAACCTTCCAGAGTACCTGCGACTCCAAGTGTGCCTGATTTGAAAATAACAACACCTGTGAAAAATACTGTCAAAATCTAGACATGAACCTGCAGTTCTTTCACAATAAACACCAATATTTTGTATCTATATTCTTTTCCAGAGTAGCCTTCTCTGAAAATTCTCAGAAGTTATTCATAAATCTGTAGGTGTTCTCACATCACCCATCCCTTTGTATTTTGTCCTTGGTATTTTAAATTTCTTACTATATGCTCAAGAGTCCAGTCATCATACATTTCCCAGTGTTTGCAGTTCATCCTTCCATACCTGATAATGTCGGAAACCCTTCAATTTCAGACAAAGTGAACTAGCAGAGACTCTCAAAGTTAAGAGAATCTAGAAGATGAAGTGATTACATGAACCAAATAGTATCCATCTCTGACTTTATTATGTTTTTGTAGTTTAAAGCATCTAAAAATTGCCTAACATTATAGGTACAAAGGAGTAATGATTGAAATAGCAATGAGCAATTGTCCAAATTTTCCACAGGTACATGCGCACACCATTTGCAGGGTTAGATCTTTCACCTAGTGTTCATCATGAAGTTGATCATTCAAGCCTTGCACTCTCCTGTGTGCCCGACATTCATACACTGGAGGACATAAACTTGTCAAGGGTAGATGAAGGGAAAGGCTGTCCTCTGGGTGAAATTATACCAAGTTCCTCTAGTGATCTCATCTGTACTTGAGCACTTGTTTCTAAATTGGTCTCATTATCCAAATCATTTGGGAACCATTTTATGAGGGGTGGGGTGAGGAAAAGATTTTTCTGACCCCATCACCAGAAGTTTAATAGGATTCTAGTAGAGAGCAGAAATGTGTGTTTATCAGAAGCTGCCATGGTGATTCTGAAAATTAACCAACTTTGTAAAGGCTGGTTTTAAACTACTGAAGTATTTGACCTTTACTGAATTACCACAACAGAAAGAAACACCATAAAAGCATTGTCTAGGATCCTCTAAGCGAAACATTTCCTTTAGCTGTGGAATTATCAAATGACAGCAGTCACTTATCTCCTTATGACACTATAGACCTGTAAAATTAGCTCATGCCGAGGATTGGGGCAAATGCAGAAAAGGCTGAAAATCACATTTTTAGTATCTAGAACAACACACCAATCAGTTGACACCCAGTAGACACAAGGTGCAGCTAAAGGTTGAGTCATCTTTCCTGTCATAACATGACAGCCACTACAGTACGCATGATAAAAGAATGGCTAAGATTAAAAACTCAAGAGACAACAAGTGCTGGTGAGGATGTGGAGAAAGAGGAACACTCCTCCACTGTTGGTGGGATTGCAAAATGGTAAAACTGCTCTGGAAATCAGTTTGGCAGTTCCTCAGAAAATTGGGCATGTCACTTCCAGAGGACCCTGGCATACCACTCCTGGGCATATATCCAGAGGATTCCCCTGCATACAATAAAGACACATGCTCCACTATGTTTATAGTAGCCTTGTTTATAATAGCCAGAAATTGGAAGGAGCCCAAATATCCCTCAAAGGAGGAATGGATACAGAAAATGTGGCATATTTATACAATGGAATACTACTCAGCAATTAAAAATAATGAATTCATGCAATTTGTAGGTAAATGGTTAGATCTGGAAATTATCATCCTAAGTGAGTTAACCCAATCACAAAAGAATACACATGAAATGCAATCACTGATAAGTGTATATTAATGAGCCCAGAAGCCCTAAATACTCAAGGCACAATTAGCAAGTCAAATGAATCTCAAGAAGAAGAAAGGAGAGGACCCTGGGCCTGTAAAGATTGGATCCAGTTTTGTAGACCCAGAACAGAGAAATCGTGGGGGGGGGAATGATTGGGGAATAGTTGTGGGGGAGAGGAATTATGGGACGTATGGTGGGGGGGAACTGGGAAAGGGGAAAGCCTTTGGAATGTAAACATAGAATATAGAAAATAAAAATTAAATAAAAAAAAGAAACTTAAAACAAACAAAAAAAAGAAGGAATGGTATATTGAACTAAATTTCCTGTTGTCATCGGATCATGGAACTTTAAAATGTAATAAAGTGGTTTTTTTTGTTTAAAAAAAAAGAACAGTTGGAAGCTAGGAGGTCTAGATTGAGGTCTCATGCCAACGTGTGTTGAGAATGCACTGCATATTAATAATATACCAAGCCTTGTTGCTAAAGTTATGGCAAATATCAGTCATTTATTTGTTCTTCCCTTAAATGTTAGTAACTGTATTTACAAGTGAGAAAATGAGCTGACAGAAATGATT